>JAMXBC010000199.1:0-35795 GCA_024138005.1 Lumnitzera racemosa
AAGAACGATTAATCCATTACAAACAATTGAATGATTTTGAATCAAATTCATTAACAAATAAAAAATTTTTGGATTCAAAATTTTGGCATCTCTCCTTAATCCCCATTACTCTTTGTTTTAAACATTGTGCCAGATCAAAACCCCTTTGACACTTAAAGCATTTAATCCACTATTTTTACTTCTTGAGCTCTACCTTTCTCATTTTTCCCTCATATTTTGGTTTAGTTGTTGAGAGGTTAAAACCTCATTAACCTGCTTGGGTTTTATCACATGGGTTTACTGAATAGGTTAACTATAGTGGGGTCATTGTTTGGAGCGGGAATTTTCTTGTTTAGCACCTCCGATCCTTTATGCAGTTTGGATAGCTTTTTAAGTAACCCAAAATATCCATGGTCTTCAATATCCTAATCTCATATTGCAACCCATTAATGAATCGGGATATAGTTTGGTCCCCAATCAATAACCTACTCGATCATTAACATCTAAACCCTTTCACATATGCATCAACCCTAAATCCTCTTTGCTCAACTCTTATAATCTCTTGAAGGTTCCTAAAATAGTACTCGGAACAAATCTTTGTCTCATGGCTCTTTGATCTCTCTAAACTCTTAACTTCTCTTCCCTTTCCCTTTTCTTTTGGGTACTTATAGATTTTTCCCCACATATACGGCTATCCAATAAACTTTAGCATAGTAATTTGACCTTACATTATTGGGCATTTCATGGCATTCAAATTCTTGTCAATCTATCTACTCAACCAAGTAGCCCCTACATCTCCATTTCAAAAAAACCTTTAGAGATATCGTCCTTAACCTTTACTCTTTGAGTTTTGGACATTCCCTCTTTAGTTCAAATTTACTCTTCCACCCATTACTTTCTTTCTCACTTCTAATTGCTTAAATTGTTATATATAAAAAAAATTTGCGAAACTCCAGTAAGATACTGGGTTGGGAATCAAGTAAAATAGAGAAAGTAAGGTTGTCATCTCTTTTAAGGTTTTAAATTACTAAACCATATAATTCTTATCGATATTCAAGAAAAAAGAAAAAATTAACTAATCTAATAATTTACTAAAACTAAAAAAAGAAAAACTATAAAATTTCTAAAACTAAGCAATAAAAGAAATTATGGGGAAAAAAATAATCCACCCTAGATTAGCAAATCAGTTTTTACGTTAATAGATTATTAGCTATATGGTCATTCAAATGGAAATTATCCTTTAAAACTTTAAACATTTAAACCCCCAATTAAACATCACTCCCGCATCTCCAAATTTAAAAATGGGCTCTAAATTTAATTATATATACCCAATACTATGATTGTCTAATTCCTTTAAAACAATTATTCCTAATGTCCAATAAATAATCAATACCCCAACAACACATCAATCTCTAATAGTTTTCAAATTTAAAATTCAATTAATGCTGTTTTCCACATTAGTTAATCAAATTAACCAGAATTTCAAACAAACCCTATATCAACTCTCATATTACTAGGGTTTCTAACAATTAAAATCAATTAAACAACAAATAATGAAATTATAGAAATTTCAATCATGAATCATCCTTATATTTATTAATCTTAGAGCTGAACACAATCATCATCTTAGCTATTTGGGGTTTCATCAATTCCCTATAAATAAATTTAGGCCAACCATGAAATTTGAAACAAAAGTGCAACTAGTAATTGAAATTGCAAGGAATTTCATAATTGAAAGCATGAATAATTAACAGAATTGCATAAATATAAATTAGAATATATGTCACCAATTCTACAATTTGAAAAGATAACTTCAATTGCAACTCCAAAAGTTGGTCTTTAAAGCAAAATCTTCTTAATGATCTAAGCGATTCTATAGAAGAATTCTTCAAGAACTATCAAATTTGACTTTTCCTACAACTCTTTAAGTCTAAAGAAAGTGTGTATTACAAAAAAAAAAAAAAAACAAGTCTCCCAAATGGTGAAACATAAGGCTATTTATAAGAAAAAGTAGGGTTGGCTCGTGTAAGGCTTCCTTTTAATGAAGGCCGGGAATGTAAAGATTCAAGGTCGACGGCATAGACTCCAAAGGGCCCCGGTGTAAGTGTAGGCCGGTTGTGTTGATTCCTAAATTGCAATGTGTTGATTCGAACTTCATTCATTTGTGTAAAACTCTTCTAAATCATTCGTATTTCCACTTGAATCCCTAATTCCTAAAATGGGCCCAAATGAAAATAATTAGGTACCATTTCTTAATGATTTCTATAAAATCAATAATAATTCTATCTAATTTATTTGTTAAAATATGAAAAATATGCCTTTTATCATCCCCTCTTCGATTTTCTTCTACTCCTCCAACTTAGTGTAGTTAAGCAGGTGCATTATCTTGGACGTAGTGGTCGTTGCCTCTTAAGCTATTCATTGGCTCATCCTTTGTAGGGACCATTTTACTGGCTCATTGTCTATCTTGAATTATGACAATCACTAAACTAGTCACCAGGTCAAAAAGTCTATCCATTAGTCACTTGTGGAATTGGGCTATGAAACTTTCTTATTGGCTTTAGTTCAATTTGAGCCTCATTCTCTTGGTCCACCCCAAAGTTCCTTGAGCATTAGAAATTGGACATTGTTGTCTATTCAAGAGATTAATAGCTGAAACACAACTTAAAAATTTCCCTTTTACGAACAACAATAAAAGAACACCTAATACACCAATAGTGATTAAAAACCATAAATGATAAATAACAAACATTTTAAACTCTATTTCATGTTTAAAAAATGGGGAAAACCGAGCAATAGACTTCTTTAACATTTAAACACTCACAATAACTATAGACAATTTCTAAAACACATTTACACAGTAGTAAGCCATTCAAGCACAAAGTAACAAAACTTGCTTAAACGTAGCTAGGCTGTGATACTAAGATGACAGGAATCATTAGGAAGGGAACATATGGCTATTGATATCATTGATTAGGGGTGGGTTCGAGCCGTGAGATGTTCTAAAAGAAAAAATGGAAGTTAAGGTTAAGTAGGAGTCTTCATGCATTGATGGTGGATATGATGCCACTAACACTCATACGAGCTTAGATCGCACTTAATATTACGCATAAGTGTAGCTAAGGGGTTACTCTACAATCTATGCTTATAATGGACTAGATAAGAACAAACAAGAGTAAAAAATGATGCTTTGCTTATATAAGAAAGAAAATGTCTAAAATCAATGATCATTAATTTTTGTGGCTGATACAAATTACGAATATTTATATGATCAATTAGAGCAAATCCTAGGTACATGCAAATTACCCAAAAAAAGATTCCTATTAGGGAAAAAGGAAAAAAGGAATAAATGACAAGAGTAGAGTTGTAATCGGACAAAAGGGGATATTCGGGTACAAAGGATAGTACGGATGCTAGAAAAAAAGGTGTGTGTCAACTACCCATTATTGTTCCCAATGATGCTATTTGCTGAGAAGGGTATAGTTGAGGTTGGATGCTTTGGGAGCTTGGATTTTTTTGGATTGAGGAAGGATTGGTTCTGGAGAATGGGCCCCTTGCTTGGTCAACTTGGGTTTAGGGCTTCCCAGCCTTATTATTATATTAGATCGACAGTAGAAAAGTTTGGTGCTTGACTTTAGATTGGTGTTGCGAAGGGGTTGGCTTAGCAACAAGTCAGTCACCTTGGAAGTCTCCTTGATAAGGTGGAGAGCAAAGTAATTTGGCAAGTCAGACTAGAGATAGGATCACTCTTTGGAGTTCAACTCTCATTGGATAGCTCGATAAACCATATGGCTGAGTACTTAAGCTCGGAAGCGAGTGGTTTTTGTGATCCTTATCATATTGGTTACCTATTCTAACCTAATGAAATTTCCTTTTCTTCAAACCTTTTTTCATAAGTCTTGCAATCGTGTTGAAGTTTCTAATGAACCCCATATAAAATGTAGCTAACCAATGATAACTTTACAATTTAGAACATTCTTTAGCGTAATCTAAACTTTAATTGCTCTAAATCTTAAAGTCAATAACATGTACATCTTTTGTTAACAAGAAAAGAAAAAAAAAAACCCTTAGAATGACCGTTCATTTTTCATGAAACTATATTTTTTAAAAATTTATGTACAACTTGCTCTCTTATAGAATTTTTAAAGGACTGCTACAAGTACATTAAATACTCTTCTTTGAACAACTATAAATTAAGATATCATCAAGAAAGAAAGACTATAAATTTGTCAATAAAGGTTTTATACCTAATGTCAATCTCATAAAGGTATTGGTACATTAGGCAATCCAATGGGATCATTAACCATTCATATAACCATTCATTTTTAACGGTTTGTCTTCCATTCATTTCCTTAGCTAAAAATTTGAATCTAGTTTTATCGTTTTTTCAAATCAATCTTGGAAAAACCATTTAAAATTGTGTAAACTATCTAATATGTCATCAATCTTAGAATTAAAATTTATACCCCACTATATTTTTTTTTAATAGCCCAATTGGTTAATACACATTTTCTAACTCTATCTTTCTTTGGATCAAAAGTGTAGCAATCGTACATGGACTCATGCCTTCATGTATAAGGCCTTCTGGAAGCAGCTCTTTCACCTTCTCTTTTTAAAATCACATTTTCTATAGGATTCATCCTATAATGAGTAGGTTTGGTAAGCTTCACTAGGAATAATATCGATTTGATGCTAATATCCTTCATGGGAGGTAAACCATTAGGAATTCTTATTGTATCAACTCCTTAAAACTCTATAATAAAAGATACACTACTTTTAGGGTGCTTCCTTGCTTGTAATTGAACTTCATTCATCATTACATCCCTTTAAACAACAAAAAATACGAACCCTTTTGTCTCTTTGATTTCAGAATAAAACTCATTGGTATATAAGGAAACTTTCCTTTTGAAATGCTCTGACTTACTTGTAGTAACAAGGTGTACTTTAACACCATCTTTTTTTTTTTTGTACACATTACTTTTACTTGATGTTGGGCATCAATATCGTACTACAAAGGGTCTTCCAAAATAATATATGACACAAATTAAACGCAATAACATTATAATAGACTTCATCATGTTACTTACCAATTGAGAATGGTACTTTGCATTTGTTTATCACTTCAAACTTTATTTGCTACAACTTCATCAATCCTAATGTTTAAGGTTAGGATATTTCTCTACAAGTAACTTCAAATTCCTTAAAAACATTTTAACTAATAATAAACTTGCAATTGGCACTATTAAACGATGACACAACACCTTATCATTGATGGTGCATTTATTTCTAAGGGTATTTTATGGTGTTGGGTTTGATCTTCTTACTTTGGAGATAACATTAGTCTCATAAGTATGTAAGTTTATCCCTCATCATCATACTCCCTCCTCCTCACCTCCCCTCTGGTTTATAAGAGATTTCTCATCTTTTCATCTTTCTCCTAATATTCATTATCTTCCTCATAGACATTCAATTTGACTTATGCCTTAATTGATTGCATTTGAAGCACTTGCCTATAGTAGGCTTAGCATAGGGATTTCAGTCTTTCTTCTTCTCTTTCCTTTTAAATTCTATCATATGTAATCACCGTGGGGTTTAACCTTTGGTATGCTTCCACTACTACTACCCCTTACATTTTCTTCTAACATTAGTTTAGATCTCTTACTCGACCCAATAGTCTATAATTGTCATAGTTCCTTCTAATGTACCACTATTGCCTCCAGTTCTGCCCTTTTAAAGGGAACGTTTTTAGCTTTTAATAAAGTTCTAAATAACTTAAACCCTAATTTTATCCCTGAAGGCTAATCTTAATCCTTCTAAGTACCTAATGACTTGCTACCCTTATGATTCATGTCTTTCTACTAACCTTATGAATTCTATGTGTACTTGTGGCTAGATTTATTTCCTTATTTGAAATCGTTGATATTTTGGCGCAAGACTTATTCATAAATTTGGATATAGGAATTCCCTAATCAATAAATACTTCATCCAAACCATGTAAATACAGGTCCCTTCCCTTCTTTTTCTTTTTTTGTACTAAATTCATTCCCACTATGTGGAAACTCCTTTCAATCTATGTCTTACCAATTCTGAACTCCTTCTTAATGAAACCTCTAAGTAATAAAAAACCTATCATCTTTTACGATCTAATTTAGAGACTTTTCTGTACACAAACTTCATTGAAGTAAGGCATATCTACCTTCAATTTGAAATCTCCATAATCTCTATTGTCACCATCATAATCAATGACCATGGAACTAATTTTTAAGAAGGATACCCATGGAGAAGATTGAGTTAAGAAATAAGTAAACACAATTCATGGTTTTTAAATTTCCTTCCAAAATGAATTAATGTAATTATCTTTAGATATGAAACTATCTTTTTACTAGATGTATGAACCATTTTCATTTGTACTAGTAAAATGCGCTTAAATTAAAATTGGCGATTAAGCCATTCATTGGGTATGATTGGAAGCACATGTGAGTAGTTAAGATAGGATCCATTCATTGCCTTTTTGGGAGATGCATATTGTTAAGCTTGAATTTTTACTGGTTTTTAAATTATTATTTTTTTTAACTTTAGTATTAAACCTTAACTTATTTAATATTAACTTTTGACTTAAAGTAAAAAAAGAAAACTTAGTTTTCTATTTTTGAAAGTTTTTGGGAGTCGCCACTTGATTGGGTTTTAGGAAATATGGGTTAAGTTAAATTTGATCGAGTAGATTAATTTTAACCTAGCTACTGGTTTTTTGGGAAAAACCAAATTTGAAAAAGATTTTTGAAAACCAAAAGTTTTAGATTCCGGGGGCTATCCAAATTAAACCCCTAATTAGATACTATTTTTATCTTTAAATACTAATTCTAGAATAAAAAGAAAAAATTCTAAAGATAAAATTCTATTTACACACAAAAAGAAGAATAATTGAATTATTCAAAAAAGGAAAAAAAAAGGTTTTCCTATTTTAAGTTATCTCATAGGGGCCTACGTACCCTCTATTAGGATTTGGGGTTTCTATAATTCATTCATGAAATCCTTAATTTGTGGATTGATTTTAATTTTGAAAAATCAACAAGTTTACATTTTTAACCATTTAAATTTTTTTGAGAAAAAATTCTAGAAAGGTCCCATTTGGTGTATTTATTTTTGAAAACCTTAAAATGTCTTAATTTTGAAAAAGTGTTTTATTTTATTTTTTTTTGAAAAATGAATTTTCTAAGTGGCAAAAAAATTTGTATTTTTTGTTAAGTTTTAACCAACGAAATAAAATAAAATAAAACTAAGCTTCCTATCTTTTTTTTTTTTTTTTTTTCCCCTCTTTTTTTCTTTTTCTTTTCCTTTATTTTTTTTATTTTTAAAATTATAATTTATTACAATAGAATAAGAAAAAGGAAAAACAAATATTACAATATGGAAAAAGCAACAAAACAAGAGGGATGGTCAGACCAAAATCAAGCTAGGTGCGTTGGGGTTTGGGAGTTGGATTCAGGTTGGACTTGGGTTGTTTGCCCCAATCATGTGCAGTGAAAGGAGAACAAACACAGTGGCAATAGGGGCTTTCTTTTTCTGGTTTTCGGGATCCTTCGAAGCAAGATTTATGTGTTCTAGTGGGTTTGGACAAGTGCCACCACGTTTGGTGGTGTTTTTAAGGGGGTTGACGAGGGGTGGTTATTGTGACATTTAGTGGTTTACTATAGTTTTGGGTGGGTGATTGGATTTGGGGTTTTTACGGGTTGCAACTTCAATCGGGTGGTTTTTTGATGTCAGGACCCCCTTAAGATGGTGGTTTGAAGAGGAGGTTGCAAGTGGGGAAAGGTTCTCATGGTGTTAGTACAATGAAGAGGGTAGGGGCTACGGTTGTGACATGAAGTTGTGGTGTTGGGAAGCTTTTGGCCTGAGGATTTCAATAGTGGTAAAGGGTTTAAACTTCAGAAGTGAGAAATGAGAGAGAGGTTAGCAAAAGAGTGGGTGGCTATAAGTAAGCTTCCTAAAAGAGAAAGTTGATTTGAGTGAATGATTCGATGGGAGTTGATGGTTATTCTGGAATCGTGTCATTACCCTTCTCTTTTTTTATTGATTAAGCTTCAAGTTGGGATGGAAAATCCATTAACTCAACAAATTCAAGAAACACAATGAATGGATTTTGATTAGACTTCAATTTTCAAATTCAATACAATTTGAGGAAGTTAATGGGCAAAATGAGTCTTTAAAGCTTCCTCTTTGTTAATATAGCAATTGAAGCTTTGAAATTAATGACATGGCCAAGATCAATCGAATCAAACTCCAAAGAAAAATCTACATTTTCAAACTTTCTCAATGTTCAACCTACATTTTAACCCTTTAAATGAATGTATTGGACGTTTTTTGTGGTTTAAAAGCTAAAAGGGCTATGCAGAGCATAACATTTGATCATTTAACACACTTTTGTATGGCTAAATGCATGAAAAATTGAGAAGTAGTTTTTTTTTTTTAGGGGGGGAGGGGAGGAGGGGGTTGTTGTTGGGTGGGGAGTGTTTAAAAAAAAGGAAAGGAACAGAATTAGGGAAGAAAGAGAGAAATTAAAAAAAAAATTTCTAATGTGGTGACACGTAGATGCTACGTCGGACATGGTGCTCAAAGAGTGCTTGTTCAAGGGGTATTACGTAGCCCAATCTATCCATTTACACATGTACTTGGGTTGGTAAAAAAATAAAAAGGCACTAAGTGCCTCTTTTGGGAATTTAACTCAAAACCTTTAGCTTTCACCCTCATTAGACCAAGCATAATACCGGTTTAGGCTATTGGCCCATGCTTTGTTAACTTTCAACTAAAATATATTTAAACTAAAAAAGTTGACTTATTCTATAAAATAAAGATAACCCAAATAGAAAATCTAAACCTAAAGATCTTAAAACAACTCTAAATCTTTATATTTTCTTGAAAACCACTTGTTTAAAATATTTTATTTCTCAAAAAAAAAAAAAAACCATCTTTCTATTTTTTATTATTTTTTTTATTATTATTATTTATTTATTTTTTACCTAGTTTTGTGAAATTTTCTATTTTTTTTATTTTTATGAATTTTCTATTTTTTGTGCTTTTCTAAATTAGGACCATTTTTTCCCATTCTAAAAAATTCTAAAATTATAAGAGGGAAAAAATGAGGTGTTTACAGCAGCGCTTTTTTGTAATGAAGTTTGAGTAAAATTTTATCACAAAGACAACAAACACCGTTTTTTTCACTAGGGATGAATTTTCCCTAAGAGGTACTAAACTTGCATAGCTATCTTAAGTTTGATCTATCGAAGATTTAGTAAAAGATGAAAGATGAAAGAGGGAGAAGGTGTTCTTAAGAGCCGATTGAGACATTAAAATGAGTTTTAGAAAAGTCTAACACCTTAGGAGTTGGCTAGGGAAATCGATTTGAAACTTGGTTATACATTTTTGAGCTGACTAACCTAAGTGGGAGCTTCTTTAAGAGACTATTAACCTAAAATGAGAATCGACTTGAGAAAACCTCGAAGTGCTTTTTTGAGCCGACTAACTTAGGCGAGAGTGTCTTTAGGAGACAAGCAACTTTAAATGGGAATCATTTTAGAAATCCTGGTTGTGCCTTTTTAGCTGATTTGACCTAGGTAAGAGCGTCCTCTAGGAGACTAGCAAAACTAAATGGGAATCAATTTGAGAAAACCTAGAAGTGCTCTTTCAAGTTAACTAACTTAAGCGAGAGCTTCTCTAGGAGACTAGCAACCTTAAATGGGAAATCGATTTAAGAAAACATGAAAGTGCTCCTTTAAGTCAATTAACCTAGGCGGGGAGTGTTTCTAGGGACTAGTAACCTTAAATTAGAAATTGATTTGAGAAAACTTAGAATTCCTCCTTTGAGTTGACTAACATAGGTGGAAGTGTCTTTAGGGGACTAGCAACCCTAAATGAGAATCAATTGTGAAAACCTGGCTGTGCTCCTTTGAGCTCAATAACCTAGGTGGGAGCGTTTTTAGGAGACTAACACTCTGACAAAACCTGGCCATGCTTCTTTGAGCTCATTAACCTAGGGACTTGTCTTTAAGGGGTTGAACTTTAAAAAGGAAAAATTGAGAAAAAACCCAGAAGTGCTCTTTAAATTTTTTTAAAAAAAAATTTTTTTTTTTTAAAAATTTTTTTTTAAAAAAACCTTTTTTTTTTTTAAAAAGGGGGGAAATTTTTTTCCCCCCCAAAAAAAAATTTTAAAAAAATTTTTTTTTGGGGGGGTTTTGGGGGAAAAAAAAAAGGGGGTTTTTTTTCCCAAAAAAAAAAAATTTTTTTGGGGGGAAATTTTTTTAAAAAATTTTTTTTCCCCCCCAAAATTTTTTTTTTTCCCCAAATTTAAAAAAGGGGAAAAAAAAAAAAATTTTTCTTAAAAAAAAAAAAATTTTTTAAAAAAAAAAAGGGGCCCCAAAATTTTTTGAAATTTTTGGGTTTCCCCCGGGGGCCCCTTTTTTCCCCCCCTTTTGAAAAAAAAACCCCCAAAACCGGCCCCCCAATTTGGGAAATTTTTAAGGAACCCCCCCGGGGGGTTTATTTTTTTTTCCTTTTTTTTTTTTTTAAAAACCCCAAAAACCCACAAAAAACCCCAAAATTTAAAAAAAAATTTTGTTTTTTAAAAAAAACCTTGGGGTTTTTGGGTTGCAAAAAAAGGGTTTTTTTTTCCCTTTTGTTTTTTTTAATGGGGGGGGGCAAAATTCCCTTTTTAAAAAAAAAAACCCCCCCTTTAAAAAAGGGGGTTTTTTTTAAAAAACCCCCAAAAAAGAAAAAAAACCCTTTTCCCCCAAAATTTTGGGGGGGTTTTAAAAAAAAAATTTTAAAATTTTTCCCTTTTTTGGAAAAAAGGGGGGGGTTTTTTTTTTAAAATTTTTTTTGGTTTTTAAAAAAAAAGGGGGGTTATTTGGTTTTTTTGGGAAAAATTTTTGGGGGAAAATAAAAAAAAAATTTTTTTATTGGGGGTACCCCTTTTTTTAAATTAAATTTGGGCAAAGGTTTCCCTTAAAAAAATTTTTAACCCCCCCTTTTTTTCCCTTTTTTTTGGGGGGGGGTTTTTTTAAATTAAAACCCTTTTTAAAATTTTTTAAAAAAAAAAAAATTTTTTTTTTTAAAAAAAAAGAAAAATTTTAAATAAAAAAAAATTTTTTCCCCTTTTTTTAAAAATTTTAAAAAGGGGGTTTTGGGGAAAAAAAGGAAAAAAAAGGGGGGGGGGTTTTTGGGGGAATAAAAATAAAAAAAATTTAAAAAAAGGAAAAAAAAAAAAAAATTTTTTAAAAAAATTTTTTTAAAAAAAAAAAAAAAATTTTTTTTTTTAAAAAAAAAGGGGGGGGGGGGGAAAAAAAAAAATTTTTTTTTTTTTTAAAAAAAATTTTAAAAACCCCCCTTTTAAAAAAAAAAAAAAAAAAATTTTTTTAAAATAAAAAGTTTTTTTTTTTTTAAAAAAAAATTTTTTTGGGGGGGAAAAACCCTTTTTTTTAAAAAAAGGGGTTTTTTTTTTTGGGGAAAAAAAATTTTTTCCCAAAAAAAAACCCCAAAAAAAAATTTTGGGGTTTAAAAAAAAAGGATTTCCCCCCAAAAACCCCCTTAAATTTCCCCAAAAAAATTTTTTGGGGGTTTTTTTTTTTTAAAAAAAACATTAAAAATTTTAAAAAAATTTTAAAAAAAATTTTTTTGGGTTTTAAAAAAAAAAAAAAAAAAAGGGGGGGGGGGTTTTTTTTCCCCCTTGGGGGGCCCCCCCCTTTTTTTTGGGGCCCCCAAAAATTTTAAAAAGGGAAAAAGGGGGGAAAATTTTGGGTTTTAAACCAAAAAAAAAAAAATTTTAAAAAAAAAAGGGGGGTTTTAAAAAAAACCCTTTTTTTCCCCAAAAAAACCCCTTTTTTTAAAACTTTTTTTAAAAACCCAAAAAAAAGGGGGGTTTTAAAAAAAAAAAAGGAAAAAAATTTTCCCAAAAAAAAAAGGGGGAAAAAAATTTAAGGAAACCCCCCCAAAAATTTAAACCCCCCCCTTTTTTTTTAAAAAAAAAATTTTTTCCCCAAAAAAAATTTTAAAAGAAACCCTTTTTTTTTTTTAAATTTAAAAAATTTTTTTTTTTTCCAAAAAATTTTTTAAAAAAGGGAAATTTTTTAAAAAATTTTTTAACAAAAATTTAAATTTTTTTTTTTTTTTTTTTTTAAAAAAAGGGGGGGAAAATTTTTTTAAAAGGGAAAAAAAATTAAAAAATTTTTTTAAAAAATAAAAAATTAAAAAAAAGGGGGGGGAAAAAAAAAAATTTTTTAAAAAATTTTTAAACAAAAAATTTTTTTTTTAAAAAAAAAAAAAAAAAGGAAAAAAAGTTAAAGAGCCTTTTTTTTAAAAAATTTTTTTTTAATTCCAAAAAAAATTTTTTTAAACCAATTTTTTTTTTTTTAAAAACCCCCTTTTTTCCCTTTTTTTTTTTTTTTAAAATTTTTAAAAATTTTTAAAAAATTTTTAAAAAAAGGGGCCAATTTTAAAATTTTTTTTTCCCCAAAAAAAATTTTTTAAAAAAAATTTTTTTTTTTCCCCGGGTTAAAAAAACAATTTTAGGGGTTTTCCCCCCCCCCAAAAAAAACCCCCCCCCCCCCCCCCGGGGGGCCCCCCCCCCCCCAAAAAAAAAGGGGTTTTTTTTTTTTGGGGGGAAAAAGGGAAAATTTTTCCCGGGGAAAAGGGGGGCCCTTTTTTTTTTAAAAAAAATTTTTTTTTGGGGTTTTTTTTTAAAAATTTTGGGGGGGTTTTTTTTTTCCTTTTTTTTTCCCCCCTTTTTTTTTTTTTATTTTTTTTTTTTTTTTTTTTAAAAAATTTTTTCTTTTTTTTTTTTTTTTTTTTTCTTTTTAAAATTTTTTAAATTTTTTTTTTTTTTGGTTTAAATTTTTTTTTAAAAAATTTTTTTTTTTTTTTCCCTTTTTTAATTTAAAAAAAAAAAAAAATAAAATTTTTTTTAAAAAAAAAAAAAAAATTTTTTTTTAAAAAAAATTTTTTTTTAAAAAATTTTTTTTGGGGGTTTTTAAAAAAAATTTTTTTAAAAAAAAAAAAAAAAAAAAAAAATTTTTTTTTAAAAAAAAGGGGTTTAAAAAAAAAGGGAAAAAAAAGAAAATTTTTAAAATTTTTTTTTTTTTAAAAAAGGGTTTACGTTTTTTTTAAAGGGAAATTTTGGGGGGAAAAAATTTTTTTTTTTTTAAAAAAAAATTTTTTTTAAAAAAAAAAATTTTTTTAAAAAATTTTTTTAAAAAATTTTTTTTTTTCCCCCCCTTTTTAAAAAAAAAATTTAAATTTTAAAACTACCCCTTTTTTTTAAATTTTAAAAAAAATTTTTTTTTTTTTAAAAAAATTTTTTTTTTAAAAAATTTTTAAAAAAAAAAAAAATTTTTTTTAAAGAAATTTTTTTTTGGGGTTTAAAAAAAAGGGGGGTTAATTTTTTAAATTTTTAAATTTTTTAAATTTTGGGGTTTTTTTTTTAAAAAAAAAAATTTTTTTTTTTTTAAAAAGGGAAAATTTTTTTTTAAAAAAAAAAATTTTTTTTTTTTTAAAATTTTTTTAATTTTTTTTTTTAAAAAAGAAAAAAAAAAAAAAAAAATTAAAAAAAAAAAAAAATTTTTTTGGAAAAATTTTTTTCCCCCCTTTTTTTTTTTTTTTTTCCCAAAAAAAAAAAAAATTAAAAAAATTTTTTTAAAAAAAAAAAAAAAAATTAAAAAAAAATTTTTAAAATTTTTTTTAAAAAATTTTTTAAAAATTTTTTTAAAAAAAAAAAAAAGGGGAAAAAAATTTAATTCAATAAAAAAAAAAAAATTTTTTTAAATTTTTTAAAAAAAAAAAACCCAAAAAAAAAAAAAATTTTAAGGAAAAAAAAATTTTTTAAATTTTAATTTTAAAAATTTTTTTAAAAAGGGGAAAAAAAAAAAAACCCAAAAATTTTTTTTTTTAAAAAATTTTTTTCCCCCTTTTCCCAGGGGGGTTTTTTTTTGGTTTTTTGGGAAAAAAATTTTCCAATTTTTAAAAAAAAACCTTTCCGGGGAAAAACCCAAATTATAAAAAAAATTTGCAAAAAAAAGGAAAGGGTTTTTTTTTAAAAAAAAAAAATTTTTAAAAAAAAAATTTTTTCCCTTTAAAAAAAAAAAATTTTTTTTTTTAAAAAACAAAAAAAGGGGGGTTTTAATTTTTTTTTTTTCCTAAAAAAATTTAAATTTTTTTTTTTAAAATTTTTCAAATTTTTAAAAATTTTTTTTTTTTTTTTTAAATTAATTTGGGGGGGCCCCCTTTTTAAAAAAAATTTTTTTTAAAATTTTTCCCCAAATTTAAAAAAAAAAAAGGGGGGGAAAAAAAAAAAACCCCCTTTTTTTAAATTTTTTTTTGGGCCCTTTTTTTTCCCCCCAAAATTTTAAAAAAAAAAAAAAAAAAAATTTTTTTTTAAAAAAAATTTTAAATTTTAAAAAAAAAATTTTTTTTTTTTTTTGGGGGTTTTTTTTTTTAAAAAAAATTTTTTTTTGGGGAAATTTTTTTTTTTAAAAATTTTTTTTTTTTTAAAAAATTTTCCCCCCAAAAAAAATTAAAACCCTTTTTAAAATTTTTAAAAATTTTTTTTTTTTAAAAAAATTTTTTTTTAAAATTTTTTTTTTGAAAAAAAAAAGAAAAAAAAGGGATTTTTTTTCCAAAAGGAAAAATTGGAAAAAAATTTAAAAAAAAAAAATTTTTTTAATTTTTTTTATTTTTTTTTTTAAAAAATTTTTTTTCCCAAAAAAAGGGTTTTAAAATTTTAAATAAAAAAAAAAATTTTTTTCCCGGGTCCCCCCCCAAAAAAACCTTTAAAAAAAAAAAGGAAAAAAATTTCCAAAAAAACCCCTTTACCCAAAAAATTTTTTTTTTTTGAATTTTTTTTTAAAAAAAAATTTTTTTTTTTTTTTTTTTAAAAAAAAATTTTTTTTTTAAAAAAAATTTTTTGGGAAAAAATTTAAACCCCCCAAATTTTTTTTTTTTTTAAAAAAAAATTTTTTTTTTAAAAAAATTTTTTTTAAAAATTTTTAAATTTAATTTTTTGGGAAAAATTTTTTTTTTTTTTTTTTTTTAAAAAAAATTAAAAATTTTTTAAAAAAAAAAAATTTTTTTTTTTTCCCCTTTTTTTTTTTTTTTTTTTTTTTCCCCTTTTTTTTTTTTAAAAAAAAAATTTTAAAAAAAAAAAAAAATTTTTAAAAAATTTTTTAAAACCCAAAAAAAAAAAATTTTTTTTTTTTTTTTTGGGGGGGTTTTTTTTTTAAAAGGGGAATTTTTTTTTTTGGGGGAAAAAAAAAAAATTTTTTTTAAAAAAAATTTTTTTTTTTTTTTTTTTTTAAAAAAATTGGTTTTTATTTTTTGTTTTTTAAAGGAAAAAGGGGGGTTTTTTAAAAATTTTTAAAAAAAAAAAAAAAAATTTTGGTAATTTAAAAAAAATTTTTTTTTTTTAAAAAAAAAAGGTTAAAAAATTTCCCAATTTTTTTTTTTAAAAAAAAAAAATTTTTTTTAAAAAAAAATTTTTTGGGGCCCTTTTTTTGGGGCCCAAAAACCAATTTTAAAAAAGGAATTTTTTTTTTTTAAAAAGGGATTTGGGAAAAAAAATTTTTTAAAAATTTTTTTTGGGGGGGGAAAAAAAAAAAAACCCCCCCCCAAAAGGGGGGGGGGGGGGGGGGGGGGGGGGGGGGGGGGGGGGTTTTTGGGGGGGGGGGGGGGGTTTTTTTTTTTAAAAAGTTTAAAAAAAAAAAAAATTTAAAAAAAAAAAAAATTTTTTTTGGGGAAAAAAATTTTTTTTTTAAAATTTGGGGAAAATTTTTTTAAAAAAAAATTTTTTAAAAATTAAAAAGGGGGTTTTTTTTTAAAAAAAAAAAAAAAAAACCCAAAAAAAAATTTAAAAAATTTTTTTAAATCCCCTTTTTTTTTAAAAAAAATTTTTTAAAACCTTTTTTTTTTTTTTTTTTTTTTTTAAAAAAAAACCCCCAAATTTTCCTTTTTTAATTTTTTTTTAAAAATTGTTTTTTAAAAAAAAAAAAAAATTTTTTTTTTTTTTTTTCCCCCCCCCTTTTTAAAAAAAAAAACCCCAAAAAAAAAAAAAACCCAAAAAAACCCCCCGGAAAAACCCCAAAAATTTTTCCAAAAAAAAAATTTTTTTAAAAAAAATTTTTTAAAGGGGGAAAATTTTAAAAAAAAAAAAATTTTTAAATTTTTGGGGGGGAAAAAAAACCCCCCCCAAAAATTAATTTAAAAAAAAGGGGGGGGTTTTTGGTTTATCGTTTTTTAAAATTAAAAATTTTAAAAAAAAAAATTTTTAAAAAAAAACCAAAAAAACCCAAAAAAAAGTTTTAAAAAAAAATTCAAAAAAATTTTTTTAAAACCCTTTTAAAAAAAAAAAAAATTTTTTTTTAAAAATTTTTTTTTTAAAATTTAAAAAATTTATTTTTGAATTTTTAAAATTTTTTTAAATTTTTTTTTTTTTTTTTGGGGAAAAAAACCCCTAAAAAAACCCCAAAAAAAGGGGAAAAATTGGGAATTTTCCCAAAAAAAGGGGAAAAAAAAACCTAAAAAAAAAATTTTTAAATTTCCCAATTTTTTAAAAAAAAGGGGGCCCATTAAAAAATTTTTTTTTCCAAAAAAAAAGGGGGGGTTTTTTAAAAAAAAAAATTTTTTTTGGAAAAGGGGGGGAAAAAAAGGCCCTCCAAAAATTTTTTTTTTAAAAAAAAATTTAAAAAAAAAAAAAGGGAAAAAAAAAAAAAAACCCCCCCTTTTTAAAAAAAACCCCAAAAATAATTTTTTTAATTTAGATTTTTTTTTAAAATTTAAAAAATTTTTTAAAACCCCCAAAAAAAAATTTTTAAAAAAATTTTAAAACCATTTTTTTTATAAAAAAACCCCAAACCCATTTTTTTTTTAAACTTTAAACCTTTCCCCAAAAATTTTTTTTTCCCCCTTTTTTTCTTTTTTTTTTTTTTCCCTTTTTTTTTTTTTTTTTTCCCCCCCTTTTAAAATTTTTTATTTAAAACCCCCCTTTTTAAAAAAAATTTTTTAAAATTTATTTTGGAAATTTTTTAAAAAATTTTTAAAAAAAAAAAAAAACCCAATTAAAAAAAAACCTAAAAAAAAAAGGGGAAAAAAAATTTTTTTAAAAAAAAAAAAAAAAAAAATTTTTTTTGGGTTTTTTTTAAAAAAAAAATTTTTAAAAAAAATTTTCCC
This sequence comes from Lumnitzera racemosa, assembly GCA_024138005.1. Taxonomy (NCBI): domain Eukaryota; kingdom Viridiplantae; phylum Streptophyta; class Magnoliopsida; order Myrtales; family Combretaceae; genus Lumnitzera; species Lumnitzera racemosa. The sequence goes on from JAMXBC010000199.1 coordinate 17,185, forward strand.
CAAAAAAAAAAACCCCCCCGGGGGGTTTAAAAAAGGGGAAAAAAAAATTTTTTAAAAATTTTTTCCGGGAAAAAAAACCCAAAAAAAAAAAAAAAAAATTTTTAAACCCTTAAATTTAAAAAAATTTTTTTAAAACCTTCTTTTAAAAAAAAAATTTTTAAAATTTTTTAAATTCCCCTTTTTAAAAAGGGTTTTTTTAAAAAAATTAAAAAAAAATTTTTTCCCAAAAGTTTTTGGAAAAACCCCCCAAAAAAATTTTTCCCCCCCAAAAACCAAAAAAAAAAACCCGGGGTTTTTTTTTTAAAAAAATTTTTTTCCCCCCCCTTTAAAAAAAAAAAACCCCCCCGGGAAAAAAAAGGTTTTTTTTTCCCTTTCCCCCAAAAAAAAAATTTTTTTAAAAAAATTTTGGGGTTTTTTAAAGGGAAAAAAAAAAAAAAAGGGGGGGAAAAGGGGAAAACCCCGGGTTTTTTTTCCCCCGGGGTTTTGGGGGGGTTTTGGGAAAAAAATTTTTTTTTGGGGGGGGTTTTGGGGGTTTTCAAAAATAAAAAAAAAGGGGAAAAAAAAAAAACCCCCCCCAAAAAAAAAAAAAAATTTTTTTTTTTTAAAAAAAGGGGAAAAAAATTTTTTTTTTTTTTTTTTTTTTAAAAAAAATTTTTTTTTTTTTTGGGGGGAAAAAAAAAGGGGGGGGAAAAAAAAATTTTTAAAGGGTTTTTTTTTTGGGGGGGGGGGAAAATTTTTTTTTTTTAAAAAAATTTTTTTAAAAAAAAAAAATTTTTTTTTGGGTTTCAAAACCCCCAATTTTTTCCCTTTTTTTTTTTTCCCCCCCCAAAAAATTTTGGGAGTGGGGGTAAAATTTTTTTTTTTTCCAAAAAAAAACCGGGGGGCCCGGGGGGAAAAAAATAAGGGGTTTTTAAAAAAAATTTTGGTTTTTAAAAATTTTTTAAAAAAAAGGGGAAAAGATTTTTTGTAAAGAAAGTGAAAGATGATTTTTTTTTAAAAAAAGGGGGAAATGGGGTTGGTGGGGGTTTTTGGGGGGTAAAAAAAAAATCGGGGGTTTTTTTTTAAAATAAAAAAAATTTTTTCCTTTTTTAAATTTTTTTTTAAAGGAAAAAAAAAAAAAAAAAAAAAGGGGGGGGGGGAAAAAAAAAAAGGGGGAAAAAAAAAAAAGGGTTTTTTTTTTTTTTAAAATTTTTTTTTTTTCCCCCAAAATTTTTAAAAAAAAAATTTTTTTCCTTTTTTTTTTTCCCCTTTTGGGAAAAAAAAAAAAAAAATTTTTAAAAAAAAAAAAATTTTTAATTTTTTAAAATTTTTTTTTAAAAAAAATTTTTTTGGGTTAAAAAAACCCTTTTAAAAAAAAATTCCCTTAATTTTTTTTCCCTGGGTTTTTAAAAAAAAAAAAAAAAAAAACCCCCCCTTTTTTTTTTTTTAAAAATTTTTTTTAAAAAAAAAAAATTTAAAAAAAAAAAATTTAAAAAAAAAAAAATTTAAAAAAAAAAAAAATTTCCAAAAAAAAAAATAAAATAAAAAAAAAAAAAAAAAAAAAAAATTTTTTAAAAAAAAATTTTAAAAAAAAAAAATTTTTAAAAAAAAAAAAATTTTTGGGTTTTTTTTCTTTTTTTTAAATTTTTTATTTTTTTTTTAAAAAAAAAAAAATTTTTTTTTTTTTAAACCAAAAAAAAAAGGGTTAAACCCGGGGCCCCCCCAAAAAAAACAAATTTTTTTAACCCCAAAAAAAGGTTTTTTTTTTTAAAAAATTTTTTTTTTTTTCCCAAAAAGGAAAAATTTAAACAAATTCCCCTTTTCCAAAACCCCCGGGGGCTTTGGGGAACCAAACCAAAAAACCTTTTTTTTTTTTTTTTTTTTTTTTCCCCCCTTTTTTTTTCCCCCCCCCCTTTTTCCCCCCCAAAAACCCCCAAACCCCCCCCCCCCCCCCTTTTTTTTTTTTTAAAAAACAAAAAAAATAAAAAAATTTTTTTTTCCCCCTTCCCTTTCCCAAAAAAAAAAAAAAAAAATTTTTTAAAAAAGGGGGAAAAAAAAAAGGGGAAAAAAAAAAATTTTTGGGGGGGGGGGGGGGGGTTTTCTTTTTTCCTTAAATTTTTTTTAAAAAAAAAAAAAAAAAACCCCCCAAAAAATTTTTTCCCCCCCTTTTTTAAATTTTTTAAAAAAATTTTAATTTTTTTTTTTGGGTTTTTTTTTGGAAAATTTTTAAAAAAAAAAAAAAAAAAAAATTTAAAATAAAAATCCAACCCCCCCAAACCAAAAAAATTTTTTTTTTAAAAAAAGGTTTTTTTCCCCCCTGCCCCCCCCTTTTTTTTAAAATCAAACCCCAAAAAAAAAAAAACCCCCCCAAAAATTCCAAAAAAAAAATTTTAAAACCCCCCCAAAAAGGGAAAACCCCCCCCTTTTTTTCCCCCCCTTTTTTTAATTTTTAAAAAAAAACCCACAAGGGGGGTTTTTCCCCCCCAAAAAAAAAAAAACCCCCCCCCAAAAAAAAACCCCCCCCAAAAAACTCCCCCCCGGCCCCCCCCCCCCCAAAAAGGGGGGCCCCCCCCCCCAAACCCAAAAAAACCATAAATCTTGCTTCACCCAATTGAAAAAAACCTTAGAAACCACCTAAAAAAAGTCCCTTGGGCTCCACCATTTTTGTTCTCTATTTCACTTCACGGGTTTTGGGGGAAATAACCAGGTTTCCCAACCCAAAATCCCCAAATCTCTAACCCACGCGCCCACTTGGAAATTTTTGGGCTAACCAAACTTTCTTGTTTTTTTTGTTTTATCCCTAAATTTTAAATTTTTTTTTTTCCCTTTTTTTTATTTCCTTTTTTAAAAAAATTAAAAATATTTAAAAAACCCAAAAAAAAAAGAAAAAAAAAAAGAAAAAGAAAAAAAAAAAAGAAAAAAGGGGGAAAAAAATGGGGAAAAAAAAATTAAGAAGCTTCCCTTTTTTTTTAAATTTTAAATTTTTTTAGGGTTTAAAAAATAAAAAAAAATATAAAAAAAAAAATATTTTTCCCCTTAGAAAAATTTAGAATTTTAAAAAAAAAAATTTAAAAAAAACCCTTTTTCAAAATTAAACATTTTAAAAATTTTTAAAAAAAAAATATACTTTAAAAGGGCCCTTTTAGAATTTTTTCTCAAATAAAATTTAAAAGGGTTTAAAAAAGTAAACCCAATAATTTTTAAAACTAAAGTCAATCCACAAATTAAAGTTTTCATTAAAAAAATTACAAAAAGTCTTATCCTTAATAGAGGGGGATTTGGGGACCTATGGTGCACTTGAAAAAGGAAACCTTCCCATTTTTTTCTTTTTTGAATAATTCCCATTGTTTCCCTTTTTTTGGGGAGTAAATAAAATTTTATCCCTTTTAAATTTTTTCTTTTATTCTAGAATTGGTATTTTAAAAGATAAACTTTATTTTTAAAAAAAAATGATCCCAAAATTAAAATTTAAAGAAAAACCCCCTGAACCAAAAAACCCTTTTGGGTTTTTAAAAAATGCTTAAAAATTTGGTTTTTTTCCCTAGAAACCCGTGGTCAGGTTAAAAACGATTTCCCCCAATCGATTTAACATAAAAGTTTTTTCCCCAACTCCAGTCAAGTGGTAACTGCAAAAATTTTAAAAATAAAACAAATTTTTTCTTAAAATTTAAGTCAAGATTAGTATTTAAAAGAGTTTTGGGGGTTTAAAAGTAAACAAGTTAAGGGAAAAAAAATTAAACCATAAAAATTCACACTTAACCACTTACGACTCCTTTTGGGACACCCAAAAGGCAAACCACTTAAAAACCTTCCAAAATTAAATTTTCCTTTGAAATTTCCCAGGGTTTTTTATTTTTCATTTCAAAGTAAAATATTTTTTTAAATTGTTTTTATTTACTTTTTTAATACGCACATACTTTGGATTTTTAGGGGAGGGGAAGGGGGGGGAAAGGAAAGATTTTCCCTCCCAAAGGGTACAGGGAGATATAGTCAAACTCAAGCCATCTTAAGAACCTTTAAAATAGGGGCTAATTTTGCAAGCTCTTAAAAATTTGGGGGTGTTTGTCCCCCAACCCCCTCAAGATTGTTTTGGGCCCCCCACTTAACCTTCAATTAACCAATGAACCCGTTTTTTTCAAAACGTATGTGGTCACAAAATTTAGGATCTTTTGAACCCACCCAAATTTACATACACTTAAAACCCTGATTAATCACTACTCCAAAATTTGCAACCCCTTAAAATTTTTAAATGTCTTAAAAATATGATTTAATTTTTTTTTTTGTAAACACCGAATCAAAAATTAGGGTTCCCAATTGAAGAACAAAAGTATTAACCCAAAGTTTTTAGCATCTACTGCTTCCACGGCATTCTTTTTTTTCAATGATAAATGATTTTTGCCCAGAAAATTTTTTTAGGATTAAAGATAAAGGGAAGTGATCGATTGAATAACAAAAAATAATAAGGGCCCAAAGGGCCTCCCTAAATTCATAAGCACTAATGGAAGCTAAGATTATCTATCTAAAAAAGAAGCTCAAAAGTTTTTTTTTAAAAAAAACCCCCATAAACGGGCCTTAAAACCTTTTTAGAAAAAGCTTTGGAAAACCCCTGAAAAGTTAGAAGACCTTTAAACTCGTCTAAGAACCCTTTTTTAGGGCCTTTTTAAAAATTTTAGCTAAAAGGCCCGAAATAAATGTCAATTTCAAATTAAAAAAATTTTTCAGAATAAATGTTAGGTTTTTCTTCTTTTGTTTTTTTTTTTCTTCAAAAATTTTTAAAAAAGTATAAGTTCCATTTAGCTTACCCTTCTTCATTTTTTTGGGATTCCCCTTTTGAAAAAAAGTCTTTCAAACAACCCATCAATTTCCCCCTTTCTTAAGGAAAAGTAAAAAAAATTCCATAGACTTGAAAAAACCTCAGAAAACACAATTTTTTTTTTTTAAGTAATTGATTTTTTTATTTTTTTGTACAATTAAAGGGCCCCATCTTTTTCTTTATAAAAAAAAAAAAAATAAAAATAAAATAAAAGTTGCTAATGATTTTCAAAATTTTTAAAGGGGTACCGACAAACAAAAACCCCAAGCTTAAAAAGGCCCTAACCCAAACACAACCTTTTGGGTGATTAAAAACAATCAAATCAAAAAACAAAACTTTACCCGTTCAGGAAGCCAAACTAAACACTAAAACCCCCGACCCATTAGGGGAAAAATTGGGGCTCAAACACAAAACTTGGCCCATCAAATAGCTAAACTAAGCCCCAAAAACCCAGTTCCCTTTTAGGGAAAACCCAAAACCCAAAACCCAAAAAAAAATTTTAAAAAACAAGGGCCCAAAAATAACCCGAGTTTAAACTTTGATCAGATGAAAAGTATTTTTTTTCACATTAAGACATGGTTTTTAAAAAACTAGGGGGGGGAAAATTAATCTTTACCCCAAGGAAAAAAATATAGATTTCCCCCCTAAAAAATTTTGTAAATGACTTTTAAAAGGGCTAGGATGAAAAGAGGTAAACACATCCCACCCACAACCTTGAAACACTTTTAGTCAAGTGACATCTAGTGGGGGGTATTTTAGACTCATTTCCCTTTTAAAAAATTTTTATTTGAATTTGATACTAAAATCAAAATGAAAAATCAGGCATTCATTTTCCCAATGTCCCCCCCACACAAATATACTTGTTAACCCATTGACCCCATTCATGGAATATTTTAAAATTAAACCCTATCAAGAAAATATCTCCACAATTAAGGAAATTTTAAAAAGGTTAGGGAATTTTTATTAAAAAGAAAATTTGGGCTTACTTTTGTGGGGGCCCCAATTCAAAAATAAAATTTTTTTTCTTATGGTTTTTTTTTTCTTAAATGAAGAAGACTTTCACACAATCCAAAAACTTTTGGGAATTTAAATTTCTTCTAAGCCTAAAAAAAAGGGGTAAAAAAAAAAATGAAAGAATGGGGGGGGGAAAAAAAAAATTAAAAAATAAAAAAAATAAGGAAAAAAGAAGGGAAAAAAAAAAGAAAGAAATAAAGAAAATGGGCTTGAAAATTGGGGGCCCAAGGTAAACGAAAGCCCCAAAAAAAATAACACACGCAGCAAGGGTTGAAAATTGAAATTTAAAAAGGGCCCCAAAAACAAAGCCTAAATTTAAACCCCCAAAACCAAGGCCCTGAATCACATTCCTACCTAAAAACAAAACCCTGGCAAAAAATCCATCTTGAATTTACAAACAAAAAAAAACCCCCTTTACTTAGCCTAAATCATAAGGGCCCTTTCTACCAAAAAAACCCCCCAAAGCTTAATAAAAAATTCTTTTATAACAAAGAATAATTTATCCTAAATAAAAATTTTTTTTTATTTTAAACTAGGGCAAGCACAAATTTTAATTTTTCTTAAAAGTTTTCTTTAAAACCCCCCTGTTACACCCGGGGTTTAATAAATAAATCTTTCAAAAATTGGGCCCTTTTCTTTTAAACTCTTTTTAAACCCTTTTACCAAAACCTAAATTCATAATGTTGAACTAAAAAAAAAAAAAAAATAAAAGGTTTACAAGGGATATCACTTATAAATTAGACCCCACAATTTTTAGAATAGTACCAAGAGTATAATCTTTAAAACGAATGTCATAACAAGTTCTCCCTTTTAAATAGACTAATCATAATCCCACCTTTTCCCCTTTGGGAAAAGGGAAGACAAGGCCTACCAAGAAACCCCAACCTCAAAGTCAAGAAAACATTTTTAAAAACTGAAAAAAATATGCGATGCCCCCCCATGGTTTTCAAAGGAAAAGGGGGTGATTATAACATTTACTTTTTTTAAAAAGAATTTATACTCATTAGCGAACTTTCAAGCAAAAAAAAAAAAAAAAAGACAAAAAGGGAAAAAAAACAAAGAAAAGGGAAAAAAAAGAGAGAAATAAAGGCTTGTTTCAAATTTTTTTTATCCCTTTTTTCTAAATATTTTTTTTACCAATGTATTTTTTATGTCCATTAAAATTTTTTTTTCAAATTTAAAAAGCATAATCCTTTAAAGCCCTTTTTTGTCAAAAAGGGGTTTTTACCCCAAAATTTTTTGTTTTTTAAAAAATTTTTACTTAGGGAAATTTTTCCAAATGGTTTTCATTCCTTACTTTACTTTTTTCAATCCTTTATCAATTCTCTTTAGGGCCCCGCTAGCTTTTAAAAGTGCTGTCCCATCTTAAGTCATTTTTAAGATCCTAGCCTGCTTTTTAAAAGGGATTGTCTCAACTAACATTTCCCTTTTAAAGGGTTTTAGCCAATTTTTTAAGGGATTGGGCCTAACTTCAATCCCCAATTTTTGGTTTTCCCCTAACTTTTAAAACACTATCCCATCTTCAATTCAATTTTTTGGGGGTTTTAGTTACTCCTAGAACACTAATTTTGGCTCAATTCTTTTTTAGTTTTTTTGCGACCCCCTAGGGGGCATCCCCCCTTTTCCAAATTTTTTTTTAGGGTTTTAGCGACTTTTAGGGCACTTCCCCCTTTTCTAATCTCCTTTTTTGTGTTTTTTGTAACTCCAAAAGTAAACCTTTCCCTTTAAACCCAATTTTTTCTTTTGGTTTTTTGGGTCCCCCTAAGGCGCTTGGGCCCTACCAAAACTTTTTTAGGTTTTAGCGAGCCCATAAGGTGGTTTTCCTTTACTAATCTCCTTTAGTGTTTTTTGTAAGCACCCTAGGGGGCTTCCCCTTTGTCAAACTCTCTTAAGGTTTTTCCCAACCTAAAAGGGGACTTCCTATTACCAATCTCCTTTTGTGTTTTTAAACCCTAGGGTACTTCCCCTTTTTTCAAACTCCCCTTTAAAGGTTTTTTGAGCCTGTAAAAGGGACTTCTTATTACCAATCTCTCTTCACCCAATTTTTCCTTTTAAAGGTTTTTTAAAGAGCTCTAAAGGGGGGTTTTCCCCTCAAAAACTCTCTCCAGTGTTTTTTAGCAAGCCTATAGGTGCTTCCCTTTACCAAATTTTTCCCTTTTGAATTTTTGCAAACCCATAGGGGGGCTTCCCTTTACAAAACCTCCCTTAAATCTTGGGTACCTGTAGGTGCTTCCCTTTTACCCAAAACTTCTTTAGTGTTTTAGTGAGCCCCTATGGGGCTTTTCCCTTTTCTAAATTCTCTTTAGTGTTTTAGCCAGCCTATAAGGAAACCCTATTTCTAGCCAACTTTTAAAAATTTTAAAAAGGAATAGAAAAGCATTAATTTCGTCCAAAAAGATGTTTTTTAAATTTTTAAAGGGTTTCTAGTCAACTTTGAGGGAAAAACTTCTAGATTTTGAAATCGATTCCAATTTAGGATTACTATTTCCCCTTTAAAATCCCCCCACCTAGGTTAGGCAACTTAAAGCACATGACTAGGTTTTTCGAAAATTTATTCCAAATTTTGGTTTCCCAATCCTTTAAAGACGCTCCTACCTAGATTAGTTTAAATTTGAGTAGCAAACTAGGTTTTTTAAATTTGGGTTCCAAAGTTAGGGTTTTCTAGTCTCCCAAAAATACCTTAAACTTTTGTTAATCAGCTCAAAAGAGCACTTCTAGGTTTTTTTTTAAAGGTTTTCCTATTTAAGATTACAAAACCCTTTAAAAACACTAGTGCCTAGGTTTTTAAAGAGCCAAAGAAGCATGGCCAGGTTTTTGTCAAGGTTTTTTATCTCCTAAAAAAGCTCCCACCTAGGGGATTGAGCTCAAAGGAGCACAGCCAGGTTTTCACAATTTTATTCCCATTTTGGTTGCAAATCCCCTAAAGACACTTTCCCCCTATGTTTTGTCAACTCAAAGGGGGGAAAACTAAATTTTTTCAAAAACAAATTTTTAATTTAAGGTTACTATCCCCCCAAAAACACTCCCCCCTAGGTTAATTGACTTAAAAGGAGCACTTTCATTTTTCTTTAAAACGAATTTTTCCCCTTTTAAAGGTTTTCTATTTTCCGGGGGAAGCTCTCGCTTAAAATTTGTTACTTGAAAAGCACTTTTTAGTTTTCTCAAAATTGGGTTCCCATTAATTTTGGGTGTTCCCCAGAGACGCTCTTACCTAGGTCCAAACAGCTAAAAAAGCACAACCCGGGTTTTTAAAATGATTTCCCCTTTTAAAATTTTCTTGTCCCCCTAAAGACACTTTTCGCCTAAATTATCGGCTCAAAAAAAACACTTCGAGGTTTTTTTCAATTTGATTTCATTTTTGGTTAATAGTCCCTTAAAGAAGCCCCACCTTTGGGTTTGCAGCTCAAAAAATTTTAACCCAAATTTCAAATCGTTTCCCTAGCCAAATCCTAAGGTGTTTTGACTTTTTCCCAAAACTCATTTTAATGTCCAATCGGCTCTTAAGAAAAACCTTCTCCCCTTTTTATCTTTCATCTTTTTTCTAAATCTTCGATAGATCAAAAATTAAAGATAGCTACAAATTTTGTACCTCTTAAGGGGGAAAATTAAACCCCATGAAAAAAAGGGGTTTGTTGTCTTTGTTTATAAAAAATTTTTCTCAAACTTCATTAAAAAAAAAGCGCTGCTGTAAACACCTCAATTTTTTTTCCCCCTTATAATTTTTGGGAAAAATTTTGAAGGGAAAAATGGTCCTAAATTTTGAAAACAAAAAAAAAAAAAAATTCATAAAAAATAAAAAAAATAGAAAATTTTTACAAAAGGGAAAAAAAAAAAAAAATTTAAAAAATAATAATAATAAAAAACTAATAAAAAGAAAGTTTGGAAATTTTTTTTTTTTGAGAAAATAAAATATTTTTAAAAAAATGGTTTTTAGAAAATATAAAAAATTTAAGTTGTTTTAAAAATCAAAGGTTTAATTTTTTTTTGGGTTATCCTTTTTTTTAAAAGAATAAGTCCCAAATTTTTTTTTGTTTAAATATTTTTTTAAATTGCAAAGTTAACAAAACTGGGGCCCAAAAAAGCCTAACCCTAAATTTTGCTTGGTCTAATGAAAGGGTGAAACTAAAGGTTTTGATTCAATTTCCAAAAAGAGCACGATCCTTTTTTAAAATTTTTTTACCAACCCCATTTCCAAAGGGGCATGGTAGATTGGGCACGAATAGCCTTTACACAACACTCTTTGAGCAACATGTCCGACGAGCATCTACGTGTCACCCAAAATTAAAATTTTTTTAATTTCCCCTCTTTTTCCCCAATTCTTTTCCCTTTTTTTTTTTTCACACCTACCACCCACAAAAACAACCCCTCCCCCTCCCCCCCTAAAAAAAAAAAAAATACTTCTCAATTTTTTTTATGCATTTAGCACATACCCAAAATTTTGAAATTTTAAAGACAAATGTTATGCTCGCATAGCCCTTTAGCAAAAAAACCCCAAAAAACGTCCAAATACTTCATTTAAAGGGAAAAAAGTAGTTGAAATTGAGAAAAATTTTTAAAATGTAGGGTTTTCTTTGGGGTTTTGAAATTTAAATTGGGTCCCTTTGGCCCTGTCATTTTAAAATTCAAACTTCCCCTTTTCTAAAATTTAAAAAAAGAAAGAAGCTTTTAAAAACTCCTTTTTTCCCCTTAACTTCCCTCAAATTGGGAATTTAATTTTAAATTGAAATCTAAAACAAAATCCATTCATTGTGATTCTTGAATTTTGGTTTTAATTTAAAGGATTTTCCCCGCAAAACTTGAAGCTTAATCAATATAAAAAAGAAAGGGAATGACCGGGTTTTCCCAAAAAACCATCAACTCCCATCGAACATTCACTCAAATACAAACTTTCTCCTTTAGGAAGCTTACTTTTAGCCAACCAAATCTTTTTCTAACCTTTTCCCCTTCCCTTTCTCACTTCTGAAGCCCTTTAAACCCACCACTTTTTGAAATCCTCAGGGCCCCAAGCTTTCCCCCAAAACCCCAACTTTATGTCACAAACCCTAGCCCCCACCCTTCATTGTACCAAAAACCATGAGAACCTTAGCCACTTGCAACCTCCTCTTCAAACCACCATCTTAAGGTGGTCCTGACCCTCAAAAAACCCCCACGATTGAAGTTTACAACCCGTCAAAACCCCAAATTTAAACACCCATCCCCCCCCATAGTAAACCACTAAAACATGTCACACATAACCACTCCCCGTCAAACCCCCTTAAAACACCACCAAAAAGTGGGGGCACTTGTCCCCAAAACCCCCAGAAAACATAAAACGCTTCGAAGGATACCCAAAACCAATAAAAAAACCCCTAAAAACCACTTTTTTTTTGTTTTTTTTTTTCTTTTTATTTTCACTGCACATGATTGGGGCAAACAAACCCCAAACCAACCGAATCCAACTCCCTAACCCAGCACCTAGCTTGAATTTTTTTTTTGACCATCCCTCTTTTTGTTGCTTTAAATTTATATTGTAATAATTTTTTTTTTCCTTTTTCTTAACTATTGGAAAAAATTATAATATTAAAAAAAAAAAAAATAAAGGAAAAAAAAAAGAAAAAAGAGAGAAAAAAGAAAAAAAAAGATAGGAAACTTAGTTTTAAATTTTTTTTATTTCCCTTGGTTTAAAAATTTAAAAAAAAAATACAAATATTTTGCCACTTAGAAAAATTTATTTTCAAAATAAAAAAAATCAACACTTTTTTAAAAATTTAAAACTTTTAAAGGGTTTTTAAAAAAAAAATACACCCAAAAGGGGCCTTTCTAGAATTTTTTCTCAAATAAATTTTTAAAAAGGGTTAAAAAAGTAAACTTGATGGGTTTTTCAAATTAAAATCAATCCACAAATTAAAAAAATTTTATGGGAAAGAATTAAGAAAGCCAATCCCTAATAGAGGGTACGTAGGCAAACCCATGAGAAAACTTAAAAAAAGGAAAACCCTTTTTTTTTTTCCTTTTTTGAATAAATTCAATTATTTTTCTTTTTTTGTGTAAATAGAAATTTTTTCTTTTGAATTTTTCTTTCATTCCCCAGAATTAATATTTTAAGAGATAAAAGTATATCAATTAGGGTTTTAAAAAGATACCCCCCAATCTAAAAAATTTTGGGGGGTTTTAAAAATTTTTTAAATTTGGTTTTTCCCAAAAAACCTAGCAAGGGTTTTTAAAATTTAAACTACTCGCCCAAATTTTAAATTAACCCATATTTTTCCCAATCCCAATCAAGTGGCGACTCCCAAAAATTTTAAAAATAGAAACTAAGTTTTTTTTTTTACTTTAAGTCAAAAGTTAATATTAAATAAGTTAAGGTTTAAATACAAAGTTTTAAAAAAAATTTAAAAAAAAAGCCATAAAAATTTTTAGCTTAACAATAGCATCTCCCAAAAGGCAATTAATGGATCCTAACTTTAAATACTCACATGTGCTTCCCCAAACATAAACCCAATGAATTGGGTTTTAACCCCAAAATTTTTAAACAAACTGGGATTTTTTCAGTACAAAAGAAAAGGTTCATACATCTAGTAAACGATAGTTTCATATCTAAAAATAATTACATTAATTCATTAGGAAAGGAAATTTTAAAAAAAAAAAAGAATTTGTTTATTTTTTTCTTAACTCAATCTTTTTTTCCCTGGGTAAACCTTCTTAAAATTTGTTCCATGGCCTTGATTATGAAAGGTTACAATAGAGATTAAGGAGATTTCAAATTGAAGGTAGATATGCCTTACTTCAATGAAAGTTTGTGTACAAAAAAAAAGTCTCCAAAAATTTGATCGAAAAAATTGATAGGTTTTTTTTTTACTTAGAGGTTTTTTATTAAAAAAGAGAGTCAATTGGTAAGACAAAATTAAAGGAATTTTTTTTCCCCCAAGGGGAATGAATTTTAGTACAAAAAGAGAAAAAAAGGGGGGGGAACCCGTAAGTACATGGTATTGGATGAAAATAAATTTTTTGATTAGGGAATTTCCCATATCCCAAAATTTTTAAATAATTTTTGGGGCCCAAAATACAACGATTTCATAAGGAAATTTAAATTTTATGCACAAGTAAACCCCCTAGAATTCCCTAAGGTTAGTAGAAAGACATGAAAAACATAAGGGTGCAAAATCAATTTGGTTTCTTTAAAAGGGTTAAAATTAAACCTTCCCGGGGTAAAATTTGGGTTTTTTAAATTTTTAGAACTTTTTTAAAAGCCCAAAAAAATTTACCCTTTAAAAAAAGAACTGAGGCAAAAGTGGGACATTAGAAGGAACTATGAAAAATTATAAGACTAAATTGGGGCAGTTTAAAAATCTAAACTAATGTTAAAGCAAAAATTTAAAGGGGGAGTAGTAGTGGAAAACATACCAAAGGGTAAAGCCACGAGTGAATACCATATTAAAAGTTAAAGGAAAAAAAGAAAGAAAAGACTGAAATCCCTATGCTAAGCCTACTAAAGGCAAGTCTTCAAATGCAATCCAAATTTAAAGGGATAAGTCAAATGAATGTCTATGAGGAAGAAATGAATATTCGGAGAAAGATGAAAAAGATGAAAGGGAAAACTCTTTTAAAAACCCGATGGAGGTGAGGAGGAGGAGTATGATGATGAGGGATAAACTTACATTCTTAAGGGAAATAAAGGTTTTTCTCCAAAGTAAGAAGATCAAACCCAACCCCCATCAAAAGCTTTGAAATAAAAGCACCACAAAAGATAAGGTGTTTATGTCATCGGTTTAAAAGTGCCAATTGCAAAATTTTTTATTATTTTAAAAAGTTGTAAGGAATTTTTAAGTTACTTGTAGAGAAATATCCTAACCTTAAACATTAGGAATTTATGAAGTTTTACCAAATAAATAAAGTGATAAACCCAAAAGCAAAGTAACCCTTTTTCCCAATTTGGGAAGTAACCGATGAAGTCTATTTTAATGTTATTGACGTTAATTTTTTTGTCAATATTAATTTTGGGAAAACCCTTTGTAGTACCCATATTTATGCCCAATCAAGTAAAAGTAAAGTGTACAAATAAAAAAAGATGGTGAAAAGTAAAACCCTTTTTACTACAAGGCAAGTCAGAAGCATTTCAAAAGGAAAGTTTTTCCCTTTAAAATTACCAAAGAGGTTTTTTTTTGAAATTTAAAGAGACAAAAGGGTTCTATCTTTGGGTTTTAAGGGATGTAATGAAAGAATGAATTCAAATTTCAAGCAAAGGGAAACACCTAAAAAAAAAGGGAACCTTTTTTTAAAAGTTTTTAAAGGGGTTGATACAATAAGAATTCCTAATGGTTTAAACCTTTCCCCTGAAGGGGTATTTAGCATCAAAAAGATATTATTCCTAGTGCAAGCTTTCCAAACCTACCCCCCATTTTAGGATAAAACCCCATAGAAAATGTGAATTTTTAAAGAAAAAGGGGAAAGGAAACGCTTCCAGAAGGCCCTTTTACTTTAAGGCATTTAGTCCATGTACATTGCTACACTTTTGATCCAAAGAAAAAATAAGAGTTAGAAAATGTGTAAATTTAAAAATAGGGGGAAAAAAAAAAATATAGTGGGGTATAAATTTTTTAAATTTTTAAGATTGAGGGCCCAAAAAGAAAAGTTTACACAATGTTTAAAAGGTTTTTCCCAAAATTGATTTTAAAAACGAATACCACTAAAACGAATTTTAGCTAAAAAATGAAAAGGAAGACAACCGAAAAAAAGAATGGGGTTTTAAAAGAATGGTTTTTAAAGATGCCATTGATTCCCAATGTAAACCAAAACCTTTATGAGATTGGGCATTAGGTATAAAACCCCCTTTTTTGACAAATTTAAGTCATTATCTTGATTAAAAATTAATTTATAGTTTTTCAAAAGAAAAAAGAATTTTAAAGTACTTGTTTGCAAATCCTAAAAAAATTTTAAAAGAGAGCAAGTTGTACATAAAACTTAAAAAAAAATAGTTTTTATGAAAAAATGAAAGGTCATTCAAGGGTTATTTTTTTCCTTTTCCCTTTTTAAAAAAAGAGTACATGTTATTGACTTTTAAAATTTAAACAATTAAAGTTTAGATTTCGCTAAAGAAATTTTTAAATTGTAAATTTTCATTGGATACTACATTTTATAAAGTGTTTTTATTAGAAACTTCAACACGTTTTCAAGACTTATGAAAAAATGTTTTAAGAAAAGGAAATTTCATTAGGTAGAATAGGTAACCAATATGATAAGGATCACAAACCAACCACTCGCTTCCGAGCTTAAGTACTCAGCCATATGGTTTATCGAGCTATCCAATGAGATTGAACCCAAAGAGTGATCCTATCTCTAGTCTGACTTGCCAAATTACTTTGCTCTCCACCTATCAAGGAGACTTCCAAGGTGACTGACTTGTTGCTAAGCCAACCCCTTCGCAACCCAATCTAAAGTCAAGCACCAAACTTTTCTACTGTCGATCTAATATAATACTAAGGCTGGGAAGCCCTAAACCCAATGTTGACCAAGCAATGGGCCATCTCCAGAACCAATCCTTCCTCAATCCAAAACATCCAAGCTGCCAAGCATCCAACCTCAACTATATCCTTCTCAGCAAATAGCATCATTGGGAACACATAATGGGTAGTTGACACACACCTTTTTTTCTAGCATCCGTACTATCCTTTTGTACCCGAATATCCCCTTTTGTCCGATTACAACTCTACTCTTGTCATTTATTCCTTTTTCCTTTTCTAATAGGATCTTTTATTGTAATTTGCATGTACCTAGGATTTGCTCTAATTGATCATATAAATATTCGTAATTTGTATCAGCCACAACAATTAATGATCATTGAATTTTAGACATTTCTTTCTTAATAAGCTAAGCATCATTTTTTACTCTTGTTTGTTCTTATCTAGTCCATTATAAGCAAGATTAGTAGTAAGCCCTCTAGCTACACTTATGCGTAATATTAAGTGCGATCTAAGCTCGATATGAGGTGTTAGTGCATCATATCCACCATCAATGCATGAAGACTCCTACTTAACCTTCAACTTCCATTTATCTTTTAGAACATCTCACGGCTCGAACCCACCCAAATCACATGATATCAATAGCCATATGTTCCCTTCCTAATGATTCCTGTCATCTTAGTATCACAGCCTAGCTACGTTTAAGCAAGTTTTGTTACTTTGTGCTTTGAATGGCTTACTACATGCTGTAAATGTGTTTTAGAAATTGTCTATAGTTATTGTGAGTGTTTAGTGTTAAAGAAGTCTATTGCTCGGTTTTCCCCTATTTCTTAAACATGAAATAGAGTTTTAAGTGTTGTTCTATTTATCATTTATGGTTGTAATCACTATTGGTGTATTAGGTTCTTTTATTGTTGTTCGTAGAAGGAAATTTTTAAGTTGTGTTTCAGCTATTAATCTCTTGAATAGACAACAATGTCCAATTCTAATGCTCAAGGAACTTTGGGTGACCAAGAGAATGAGCTCAAATTGACTAAAGCCAATAAGAAAGTTTCATAGCCCAATCCACAAGTGACTAACTGGATAGACTTTTTGACCTGGTGACTAGTATTAGTGATTGTCATAATTCAAGATAGACAATGAGCCAGAAATGGTCCCTACAAAGGATGAGCCAATGAATAGCTTAAGAGAGCAACGACCACTACGTCCAAGATAATGCCACCTGCTTAACTACACTAAGTTGGAGGAGTAGAAGAGATCGAAGAGGAGGATGATAAAGGCATATTTTTCATATTTTAACAAATAAATTAGATAGAATTATTATTGATTTTATAGAAATCATTAAGAAATGGTACCTAATTATTTTCATTTGGACATTTTAGGAATTAGAGGATCAAAGTGGAAATACGAATGATTTAGAAGAGTTTTACACAAATGAATGAAGTTCGAATCAACACATTGCAATTTAGAATTCAACACAACCGGACCCTACACTTACACCGGGACCTTTGGAGTCTATGCCGTCGACCTTGAATCTTACATTGCCGGCCTTCATTAAAGGAAGCCTTACACGAGCCAACCCCTACTTTTTCTTATAAATAGCCTTATGTTTCACCATTTGGGAGACTTGTTTTTTTTTTTTTTTAGATACACACTTTCTTTAGACTTAAAGAGTTGTAGGACAGTCATTAGATAGTTCTTGAAGAATTCTTCTATAGAATCGCTTAGATCATTAAGAAGATTTTGCTTAAAGACCAACTTTTGGAGTTGCAAATTGAAGTTTATCTTTCCAATTGTAGAATTGGTGACATATATTCTAATTATATTTATGCAATTCTGTTAATTATTCATGCTTTCAATTATGAAATTCCTTGCAATTTCAATTACTAGTTGCACTTTTGTTTCAAATTTCATGGTTGGCTAAATTTATTTATAGGAATTGATGAAACCCTAAATAGCTAAGATGATGATTGTGTTCATGCTCTAAGATTAATAAATATAAGGATGATTCATGATTGAAATTTCTATAATTTCATTATAGTTGTTTAATTGATTATAATTGTTAGAAACCCTAGTAATATGAAGTTGATATAGGGTTTGTTAGAAATTCTTGGTTAATTTGATTAACTAATGTGGAAGCAGCATTAATTGAATTATTAGAAACTATATAGAGATTGATGTGTTGTTCGGCTATTGATTATTTATTGAGACATTAGGAATAATTGATTTAAGACATTAGACAATCATAGTATTGGGATATATATAATTATAATTTAGAGTCCATTATTAATTGGAGATGCGGGAGTTGACTGATTAATTAGGGGTTTAAATGCTTAAGTTTTAAGGCATAATAATTCCATTTGTATGACCATATAGCTAATAATCTATATAACATGCTAATAACTTGATTTGCATAATCTAGGGTGGATTATGTTTTTCCCATAATTCTCATTAATTGCTTAGTTTTAGAAATTTTATAGTTATCTTCTTTTTTATAGTTTTAGTATAATTATTAGATTAGTTTAATTTTTTCTTATTTCTTGAATATCGATAAGAATTATCATAGGTTTAGTAATATTATAATCCTTGAGAGATCGACAACCTTACTTTCTCTATATTACTTGATTCCAACCTAGTATACTTACTGGAGTATTCGCAATTTATTTTATATATATACAATTTAAGCGAATTAGAAGATGAGAAAGAAAGTAATGAGGTGGAAGAGTATTATGAACCTAAAGAGAGAAGTCCAAAACTCAAAGAGTAAAAGGTTAAGGACGCATATCTCTAAGGTTTTAGAAGTGGAGATGCTAAGGACTACTTGGATTGAGTAGATAAGATTGACAAGGAATTTGAATGCCATGAAGTGCCTAATAATGCTAAGGTCAAACTTACTATGCTAAAGTTTATTGGATACGCCGTACTATGATGGAAAGATCTATAAGCTACCAATAGAAGGGAAGGAGAATGAGAAGTTAAGAGTTTAGATGAGATCAAAAGAGCCATGAGACAAAGATTTGTTCCGAGCTACTATTTATAGGATACCTTCAAGAGATTATAAGAGTTAGAGCAAAGAGGATTGAGTGTTGATGCATATGTGAAGGAGTTCTAGATGTTAATGATCCGATGTGAGGTTATTGAGCTTGGGGACCAAACTATATCCTGATCATTAATGGGTTCAATATGAGATTAGAGATATTTTGAAGACCATGGATATTGTTCACTTAACAAAGCTATCAAGCTGCATAAAGGATCGAGAGGTGCTAAGCAAGAAGATCCAAGCTCCAATCAACTGACCTACTACTAGTTAACCTATTCTAAGTAAACCCATTTGATCAAAACAAGCAAGGTTATTGAGGCCAACCACC
>JAMXBC010000004.1:3005000-3383092 GCA_024138005.1 Lumnitzera racemosa
GCTTGTGGCATGGCAAATATTAAATTTAGGTTGGTGTTGGAAAAGGAATTGCATGAAATATGGCCTACAATAAAAGTGCTTTCAGATTGTAAACTTGTATATAACATGAACTTCGTTCTAGTTAGTAGTGTCTTATTCATAGGAATTCAGTTTTTGGCTTTATAGTAAACCGTTTATTCTTATGATTTATGTGTATTTCTTTCTATTTGATCCTCCTGTTAAGCAGTCTGCTGGTTGGGTTTCGTTAGTTGTGCATCTGTGAAAGGCTTCCCCACCTCTTTTTTCTTCACTTATTGTCTTGGCCTTTTGATTATGTTCATTTTGGATATGAAGCTAATCCTGTTAAATACTATCTGAGGCATTTATGCAATTTGTACAAGAAATTTAGCTCTATCGATAGTTTTGGCTCATTCTCAGTTGTGTGTGCAAAATTTGTGGAGATTCATTGTAGCTATGAATCGCTTATTGAGAGATATATGTAATGCCCTATTTCTTTGAATTTTATGGTCATATTCTTATTTACTAAGATTTATCATTTTGTCTATTTGATGAAATGTCTACTGTATATTATGATATTCATATTTTATTTATTTGACTTGTTCTGTGTATTTTCAAATTCCAGAGGGTGCTTTATGTGGATATAGATGTTCACCATGGTGATGGTGTTGAGGAGGCATTTTATACTACAGATAGAGTCATGACTGTGTCCTTCCATAAATTTGGAGATTTCTTCCCTGGTAGTGGGCACATTCGAGACGTTGGAGCTGGTGCTGGAAAGAATTATGCTCTTAATGTTCCTCTTAATGATGGAATTGATGATGAAAGTTTTCTTGGTATGTTTAGGCCCATTATTCAAAAGGTTATGGAGTTATACCAACCGGATGCAGTTGTTCTTCAGTGTGGGGCTGATTCACTCTCTGGTGATCGGTTGGGATGCTTCAATTTATCTGTTAGAGGTCATGCAGATTGCCTTAGATTTCTAAGATCCTTTAATGTCCCACTAATGCTTTTAGGTGGGGGAGGGTATACCATGCGGAATGTTGCACGCTGTTGGTGTTATGAGGTCTCTCTCTCTCTCTCTCTCTCTCCATGGGTGTGTTTGTGTTTTACAAACCTAGCTGTCATTCTTGATATGGATCCTTCAAAAGAATTTTTCTGAATATCTTGCAGACAGCAGTTGCAGTTGGGGTGGAACCCGATAACAATTTGCCCTACAATGAATACTATGAATATTTTGGGCCTGATTACACTCTTCATATTGAGCCTTCCTCCAGTATGGCAAATCTTAACATGCCGAGAGATATGGAGAAAATTAGGTGATCATTGTTTTTATTACCATTTACTTTTTGTTATGATATTGATTGAAGGTTGCTTCTACATGTGAAATTCCAGTCGATTATGCTTAATGCATATCAAGTTCTCAGTTTGAGGCCAAGTGGTCTGATCATGTTGCCCCTCCATTAACCTTTCAAAATGATGAATAGTTTGTATAAGCTGATCATACTCTTTTGTTTTCCTTGTGATAGTGGATATTGAACGACAGATGTTTAAAGACTTTTGGCCTCATATCTGCTTCTTTGTTTAGTGGGTATCTGATTCACAAACCCATTATACTTGAATTTTTCATTTATTATTATATATTTCTGGAAATCTTGTACCTAAGGGTGCAGAAAGATGATGTATGAAGAATGCGATAGAGTTGCAATTCTTAATATATCTGTCGATGTCCATCTAGACATGTTTCTTGATTGGACAAGGCAGAATCATCAAATATCCTTCCTAGTTATTATGTAATCTTTTCTTTTTGGGTACTTGCCTGATGGAGTTCTTGATTTGAGCTTTTTCCCCTTTTTGAGTTCAATTCTAGCAGATACCCTATATTGTTAGAGAAACCTTGTATGCTTCTTTATTGACATTGTTGTTGAAGGGAGGGCTACATATGTGTCCAATGACATCGTAAACATGAAGTTGGATATTACCTAAAAGCTGTATAAGGAAGAAAGTTTCTGAGATCTTAAAATTTATCCTTGATATATAGTTTACAATGGAGATTTTTACCTTAGATACAATCTCCAAATCTGATTTTTATAGTGCTTTCTCTATGACTTTTTGTAATCCTAGAAGTTTCCATCTGACAAAGATTCTAACGCTTCATATTAGGAATATGCTATTGGAGCAACTTTCAAGAATTACCCATGCGCCAAGTGTTCCTTTTCAGATGACACCACCTGTTACTGATGTGCCAGAAGAGGTCAGCTAATTGATTGATTGCAAACTTCCACACATGATTTTTTTTTTCTTTTTCCTTTCCTTTTCAGCTATTATTGACAATTATCTTGATGCAGGCAGAGGAAGATGTGGATAAAAGACCAAAGCAGCGTATTTGGAGTGGTGAGGGTTATGAATCAGATCCTGAAGAACAGGATAACAAACTTCACAGATCACGCAACACTGATGCTATCTCTGTGGAAAATATGGAGACAAGGTCAGGCTAGATGTTGATTACGGTTAGTACCATTTGTTTCTATCCTATGATGTGATCCTACATGGGATATCCTAACATGAATGCATGCTTGAGAACTAAACCCAACATCCAAGTTCTTTGTGTCAGTGTACTATAATGCTGGAAGGTTACACTGAATAGCCTTTATTCTTGTAGGCTGTGCTGGTTAGTTTGTTTTTATTTGAACTTTTACATGGTAGAGAAACATAAATAATTTGCTTCGTTTCCTGTATATTATATTTAGGCGGCTAAATTATCAGAATAATTGTATAATGAGTTAGGGGTATCTAGTTTTGGATCGATATTGCTTTCTTTGCAAGCATCAAGGAATATGGCAGCTGATCTTATTTTTCCCAACCCTTGCACTAATTAATTTAAACTCTAGCTTTTTCTTTTCTGTAGGAAGTGTGTTTACTTTTCTAATCCAACATTTTGCTAGAATGATGGTCAAATCAGAAAGAGTAAAGAATTATACATTAATTACTGTCTGGAAAATTATGGAGGTATGGCTGGCCCATATATATGTTTTGGTCTAGCTCCTCTTTTGGATCACCTTCTTTTTTACAGGTCAGTAATTTTTTACTAGGTGATGCAGGATAGATATATTCATATTATTTAATTACTGTCTGGAAAATTATGGAGGTATGGCTGGCCCATATATATGTTTTGGTCTAGCTCCTCTTTTGGATCACCTTCTTTTTTACAGGTCAGTAATTTTTTACTAGGTGATGCAGGATAGATATATTCATATTATTTAATCTTTGTTAGTTTAATATTAATTTTAGTCATTTTTTTTTGTCTATCATTGAAATATGTCGAACTTTAATAATTTTGGGGCTTGTTAGATTAAGCTTAGTTATTAGCCAAGTTTTTAAGTCATAAGTTATTTTAATTTCTGCCTTATTGTATAGCTAGGTTTCTGTTAAAGTGGAAGACAAATTTAGTTATTGAAAATATCGAGATTAGCCATTTCTCCAGGAAGTATTATGTATAATGACAACCACATTTTAGCAATATCAAGCAGTCATCCACCTTTCACTAGGTCCAGTGTTGCCCATCTTGTCCAGGATGGACTGCATTATTTTTTTGACAGGAGGTCTATGTGTATTTTGATGGAAATTGGAAGTTTGCTTATTTACAATTTAGTTAACCTGTAGATTTTGATGCTGCATTTATTTTTGGCAAAATGCATGGGCATTGACATGATATGGTAAGCTGAAAAAGCTACATGTTTTACCCATCTTGAATCTATGTTATCTAACATTAGTTTGTCTAGATCTTGAATGAAAGTAGGATTGGTACTAAAGATGTGTATGAGACTAAATTAGAGTGTTTCAGTGGAATGAATTGCAAATAGACCCTTGCAAATTAACCTGAGAGGTCCAAGTATTGTTGCCATTTCACCAGTCAAGGGTATTTGTGAATGTGTTGATGAAATTTATTCTGATAGGTCTAATGCAAACCAATCAACTTCTCTGAATTATTTATTTGCTGAAGCCAGGGGCTTCAGGAGTGCAATTATGTGAAGGATATCTGTTACAAGATCAGTTTTGAATTAAAATTTCAGGCATCGATATAGAGAGAACTCAACGGTCTCTTTTATGGGCTTGATTATAGAGAGAACCCAACGATCTCTCAAACTTTCAAGTTCTAGTTTTTATTTTTTATTATTTTTTTTAATAAAGAAAATCTGCACTACTTTTTCCTTTTATTTCTGCTTGTTAAATAGAGTACAAGGGCAGTTTACAAGAGCAGTTATTCTAGTAACTGCTATTCCTATTTTTCCTCTACTAGACTTACTGCAATTATGATCCATAACTTACACTAATAACTGCTGGAAGTTACACGTATGCCTAAAACATAATATAATGAAGGAAGAGAAAAAAACACACAAACATCTCCACTTCCTGGGGCACGACAGCTAAATAAAGAAAAGTGCAGCAGACACATTTTGCACAACACATACTACTATTATTACGCATTCTGGCTTTCTTCCTGCGTTTGTGAACATGGCAAAGGAGACTGTTTAATGTTCATCTTGAGTTGTAAGGAATAATAGATTGGCCATAACATTACTCTCCCCTTTGAAAACATGTGTCCTCAGGTGTGACGGTAGGATATCTGCTGCTAGTTTTATTGCTGGCTTGATGCTTTTTTTCTGCACTTCTAGCCAATTGGAGCGAGCCATCACGTCTAGAGATTTTAATCCTGTCGTCCCACTTTGAAGTCATGCAGCCAACTCCAGCAGATCCTATAAAATATTGTTCCTGTTCTATACTTGAAATCTTGTCAATATGGCAAAAAGTGCTTAAACTGTCAATTCCAGTGCCCTCATCTTGAAGCATTTTATTTTCAAGTGGAGAATTTTTTGCAACAGGATAAGTGGGAACTTGATTTCTAAACTGCTGTTGTTGCTTCAATTTCTCCATAAAATTTTCCTCTTCCATTGTATAGCTCTTCCTTTTATCCTATATCACTAAGAGTTAATTCTTCCGGTTCTTCACCCATGGTTGGCTTATCCTGATCATCCTCTTCAACTGCTCCATCAGCAAATTCTTCATGACCGACAGTAGCAATGTGCACCTTTGTTGTCGCTAGCATCCTCGTGTTCTCAGCCTTTTGTTTGCTGTTTTGATTCATCTCGATTTAAGGAAGCAAGTTGGGTAGAAATTTGTTGTTGTAATGCTGCGAATTGCATCTGATCCTCCTTGTGCATCAACAAGAAGGCTTCAAATTGTTACAGGATCAGTTTTAAATTGAATTTTCGGGCATTGTTATAGAGAGAACCCGACGATCTCTTCTATGGACTCGATTATAGAAAGAACCCAATGATCTCTCGAACATTCTAAGTTTTAGGGTTGTTTTTTTTTGTTAAAGAAAATCTGCAATCCTTTTTCCTTTTATTTCTGTTTGTTAAATAGAGTACAAGGGCATTTTACAAGAGCAGTTATTCTAGTTACTGCTATTCCTATTTTTCCTCTACTAAATAACTGCTTTTATGATCCACAATTCTTCCATTAAGACCGGCTCTCGTACCAAATTGTCACAGGGTGAGTTTTGAATTAAAATTTTGGGCATTATAGAGAGAGAACCCAATGATCACTTTTATGGGCTTCATTATAAAGAGTACCCAACGATCTCTCAAAATTTCAAGTCTTTTTTAAAAAAAAAATTTGTGTGGAGAAAATCTGCACTCATTTTACCTTTCATTTCTACTTGTTAAATAGAGTACAAGGGCAGTTAACAAGAGCAGTTATTCTAGTAACTTCTATTCCTATTTTTCCTCAACTACTGCAATTATGACCCATAACTTATACTAATAACTGCTGGAAATTACATGTGTGCCTAAAACATAATATAATGTGGGAATAGAAAAACACACACAAACTTCTCTACTTCCTAGGACACAACAGCTAAATAAAGAAAAGTGCAGCAGACACATTTTGCACAAAAATTACTACTATTATTACGCAATCTGGCTTTCTTCCTGCTTTGTGAACATGGTAAAGGAGGCTATTTTATGTTCATCTTGAGTTGTAGGGAATAATAGATTGGCCATAACAATATCTTAATATGACCACAGCTATTGGAAGGACCTAATGCTAATGTTTGTTGTAACATAAATTACCTATAGAGCCTGATTCCTGTAGTATTTGTTGTTTAAGCCTCTTCAGATCACAGCAGCTACTGAAACTAGCCTCTGGTATCATAGTCTTGTACCCTAGTCATTCGAGAATTGGGAGAATTGATATATCTATCTTATTGTATTTATGTATTGGGGCTTGACGCCAGAAATTAATTTTCCAGCCCAATGAAATATTGTGACTCATGGTATTGACGTTTTTACTAGTGTATCAGTCCAAAAATTTGCATGCTTTCTTCTTGTTTTAAAGCAAATTGATGGGACAGTGCTTCCTTTGAGAATGGTGATCTTTGGGTTTTATTGCAGTCAAGGATAGTGCCTTTCATGGAGTTATTGACTGCCAATTCAAGCTTTTTCTATTATATGAACTAAGATCATGCACATATCCACACTCAAACAGACACTTGCATGAGTGATGCATGAAGTCACAATAAAGCTGCTTGGTGTTGCTTGTCTATAATCCCTAACTTTTGCGGCTTATTCAACACTTACGCTGATGTGAATTTTGTCAAACAGGGGTGGTGTAAACAAAAAAGATGTAGATGAAATTGTTCAGGATCATCCATCATCTTAAATCATGCTCTCACATTGGCCCGTGGCTCCGTCGTTGATATGCATGATTTGGTGACTCGATAGGAGTGTTCGAAATCATTGCCTACAGATTCTCTTACTGAAGCCGAAGGGCAGCGAAAAGTTTTGGTATATGTTTGAAGGATACGTTTTGCTTTAGGTAACATTGTTGTAGAAACTATATTTCAGGTGTGGAGACAGAATGTCAATACCTATTCGTGGAAGATGTCTGTCTCACCTTGTTCAAAAGAGAAGTAACAAATACAAAGCCTTGCAGAATGCCTTTTGTTCCCTGTTAGGATATGTCTTGTTTAGTGTAATTGTATGTAGGACAAGCTTCAGTTGGGACTAGCAGGAATCTGACTTTTAACATCTTGATGGAAATTTTACGTGATAAATCATGAAAAATTCCCTGTTACATGTGTGAATGATGCTTGGTTTTGTCGACAATTGGAATTGGCTAACATCTCCTACTACTGGCGGGGAGACAGCTAGTTTTGGGATGTTGGGGGATTTTCAGTCAACTACGTCACACGGAGCATTCAATTACTTCTGTCAAGGGGAAGCTGTGTTGCTGCACTTGTATAGCATTTCCTTTTCTTTGCCTGCTTTGAATGCCAGAGATTGGTGTATGCTGTTGCTAACATTTTTCCTTTCAGCGCCCGTGTCTTTCTTTTACATTTTGTGTTTCAGTTTACAAATAGCCGGAGTAGAAAAAATTTTGCTGAATCTTGAACTGCCTGATAGATGTCTCAAACTGTTACTTGTGATCCAGGCATCAATGCCTACTTGTCGATAAGGTTTTTGTGTTGCTCTACTTTGCATTTTGGATTGACGTACACAGGGCCGCATGTTCAGTATTCAAATGGATCGAGCCAATTGAGAAAATAACGTGGTTGATGTTGATGCGATATCTTCTTTTAGAGTCAGTTTTCTGGGCTCAAAATAAAACCAATGGTTCATTTCTTAATTCAACTGAATGACAAATGGAACGAACTTTGCAGCTTTCTAATTTCTCTTGGGATTATGGGATTTATATCGACAATCGTATCATCATATTGTAATGGTGGATTGTTTTGTGTAATCTGTCTGCGTTGACTTGTAAAATCGAATGTAAACAATTAAATCATTTTAGCTTTCCTCAATATTCAAAACATTCGTGGTTATGAGTTGTAATCTGTCGAGCCGGTCCTAAATTTTCTTCCTATAACAAATCTTGTAGAACATAACAAGTAAGAGCTACAACAATGTGTTTTAGCGGAGTGAAGCCCATTTCTACTTGTTTTTGTATATCCACATTAATTAAGGTTGAATGTCATGCGGGTATAAAGGACGTAGAACGAATGTTTCCGATCAGGATCCAGCTGGAGAACTGGATTTTCGTCCTTTTGGGAAAGACTATTTATTACTGAGGATTATAAGTGATATGTTCATAGTGAGAGATGTATCCATCGTAAATTTGAATTTCTTTATTTGTTTTTCTCGTGCCCGGTTCATATTGGCGCCGTTGGCAAAGGGAAAGCTCCTTCAATGACTCCACTGCATAATCTACTTTACATTTCAACCATTAGATCAACATACATTTTGCATTGAATTCACGGTATTTAAGAAAAATAAAACAAAGAATTTACGCAAACTAGCAACGATGGACAAGAAATTGGTCCAACAAATGCACCGTGCTGGGGATTTTACAACCAAACAGAAAACTCTCATATAAATCCATAACTTTAGTTGTAGATAAGTGCTCAGAACAAGTACTAATACATGGTAGTTTAGAGAGAGAGATGTCAATAATAGGAGTTAATTGCCACCAAATTCTACGATTTACCCCAAACCCAAATCAGTTTTCCCGCCAAATTCCAAGCCTAAAACCCCCTGTTCCAAAATGCTCCCTCATACCCAAAACCCCCAAACTCCAAACCCTAACCCTAACCCTAACCCCCAAGTCCCACCAAACCCACCATTCAAACCCTCAAACCAGCACTCAAGACGATGGGATCCCCATCGAGGACGTCAAGATACTCGCCAAATTCAAATCCAGGTACAATTACATTAGGGTTATCGAAGTTTCAAGAAAAGCTGACCACCCATTTGCAGGGTCAAGACTCCTCCTTTTGGATTCCCCTGGCAACATACACAGCATATCTTTCCTTTTCAAAACCCTAACGACCACTTACTTTGATGTGTTCGCTACATTGCCCCCTATTCTTCCACCCGGTCCTCTCGGCATCCTCGGGTTCGGTGCTGGTTCCGCAGCTAAGATTTTGCTCGAACTACACCCGGAACTGGTCATCCATGGTTGGGAAATCGATCCTTGTGTTGTCGATGTTGGGAGGAAGTATTTCGGGCTTGGAAAGATGGAAAAAGATTATCCGAATCGGGTTTTTGTTAATGTAGGGGATGCATTGAAGGCCAGTGTGAGGGATGGGTTTTCAGGGATCGTCGTGGATTTGTTTGCTAAAGGGAGCGTGATTCCTGAGCTTCAGGATCCTAAGACTTGGGTAAGATTGAAAAATTGTTTAAGGAAGGGTGGGAGGATCATGGTGAATGTTGGTGGTAGTTGTGTAGAAGCAGAGGATTTGAGGAGAGATGGGAGAGTAGTTATGAAAGAAACGTTGAGAGCGATGCGCGAAGTTTTCGGGCATAATAGAGTTTGGGTCTTGTCATTAGGGAATAGGAAAGATGATAGTTCGGTTGCTCTTACCGGCGAAATGCCGGATGTTGGTAAGTGGAAGGCGCAACTGCACAAGCCCTTGAAGGGTTATGTTGATATGTGGACTTCTTCTCGAGGATGATGGTGCGCATTTTGTAGCTTTATTTACAGTGTGTGTTAATTGGAAGTAATGCTGTTTCTGGATGAAATTGGATTTTGGATTCTAGATGATGTATGTTGTTGAATTCCTCATTTAGACGACATCGTTATGCGTTTGAAATTACTTGCAGAAGGTTTCGTAAGCTTTTTTGACAATATGAATCTAAAAGCTCTGCAATTGTCATAGGGAAGGAAAATAAAAAATGCTGCTGGGTTACCTGTTCACCTTGCATTTTTATGTGGCAAAATGCTGATCAAGGCCAAAGTTTAATATCGAATCTACCAATGAAGTTGCTTGCGATTTGCAACTTGTCGGAAATTCGCAACGATTTATGAATTTATTGCCCCAAATTATGCTGCATCACCTCTAGCCCTTTTAACCACTATAATCAAGAAGCAACTTCGTTATAGTTTTGAGTTCGATTTTTTAAATATCGGCATATTCTCACTCTTGCCAAATGCTGCTTTTCACTGCATAATGTTGAATGGTATCTCGGATTGACAGAGAAATATACTTAAATGAGCAAAGTGAAAGAGCAAGAGAATTTTGGGCTAAAATCTCGGTGAAGCATTGGAAATGCATTTAAATTTATAAGTACAAACATGAACGATAAGTATAAACACACCCTTTAAAACTGTCGGTTGACGCTAATAACTTCGAAGTGTGGTTTTGTCTTTCGTTAAAAAAAAAAAAGAAAAAGAAAAAGAAAAGCCACGAATAGTGATGATTTTGGGATTTTAGCAACTTCGTGAGCCATTGTGCATGTTAGTAAAAATTATTGGGAGGTGAAGTTAAACTTTTGAAATTTAAGAATTCCATCCACATCTAACCAATATTTTAGGGATGTATTTGCCATTTGTGCAAAATTATATTAAGTACATCCTCAATTGGGTTTATTCTATTTCATATATATAGGCTGAAACTAGTACCTTAAAAACCAACTAATATAAATTTCACTCTTTTGTTTTATCAATGTTATGTATAACTAAAGTTGTATTTGAACATATAGGAAGGAAGGCTATGCAAGTGCATTAATGGGTCAATTTTACCTTGGCCTATATCGATTTGCAAGTTAAATGGATTGCCTATTGTAACTTACTTAATAAACGAATTGGAATTTTAGGATTTAATTTAAAATACACCACGAAATAATAGGTCACACACTAACCCATTAATTTAGCCCATATAATCTATTTATAAAATCAGTAGGTTGATTTACCAAGTAACTACATAAGTTATGCCTCAACAAGTATTGAAATCTTACAAATGTTATTATTACATCCTCAGTAACTTCTTAAGTTAAGATTTGATATCTTACCAAATGTCGTCATAAGTGGTCACAATCAACCAACAATATCAAAGGTTTGAAGTGGTTGGACTTGTTTAGGGATCAAATTTATGTCACTAATTAGGGATGAAAATTTGAGGTTGTAGAGTTTTAGTGTAAGCTTTAATAATCTATGTGTAATCTATGTGTGTAGATTCCAATTGGTGGTTCCAGGATCTTTGTAACATCATTCTAGGAAAACAAATGTTTTAAGCGAATCTCCATAATCCCCATGTAGAAAGGCTTAATGAATACCATTACACTAACACTGTAGATTACTGATCTGCATGTATATAGTTGACTACATATAGTTAACTAATAGTTGCTGTATAGGATATTTATTTTGTGGCATATGTATAGTTGTTAGTTGATCTATACCATACCTTGTATAAATACCTTATACAACTTAACAGAATAATTAAGACTTATTCTCACAAAACTCTTGAAATTCATTTCCCTTATTCTCTTCATTTCTTACTTTGTATTTTCTCACAAGTTCTCCACAACTAGTTTGCAAAGGTTCATTGAACTCATCATAAGTCTGAAGCTTTTTATGGTATCAGAGCAAGGTTACGCTTGGTTCGTTGTTTCATAAGTGAATCTTATTATCGTATCTTCATATTCAATTCTTGAAATGGCAAATGAGAATTATAATGATCTGTTGCACTTGTTTTGTTTGAATAGCCCAAGGACTATTATAACCAATGTAATTTTTGATGGATCGAACTTTATTCCTCAAGATAGATCAATATGATTGGCTTTGGGTGCTAAGGCAAAATTAGGGTTTATCGAAGGGGAAACTATTAAGCTTAAACCCAATTCTCCTCATGTATAACCTTGGACTTGTGATTTTATAATTAGATGTTGAATTTTAAACTCTGTAACTAAGGGTCTCTCAGAGGCATTTATGTAAGCTCAATTAGTTAGAGAATTGTGGAAGGATGTGTGCGATAGGTTTAGTTTAACTAATGCCCCACTAATATATAGGTTGTAACATGAAATCATTAATTGTAGGCAAGGAAATCTCAATGTCACAATGTACTACGATAGGCTAAAAAAGTTGTAAGATGAAGTAAATAGCCTTTATGGATTTTTATAGTGTACGTATGATGCTTTGGAAAGATTTCAAGAGGTAAACAATAAGGACAAACTTATTCAATTTCTTGCTGGATTAAATAAAACTTATGAAAGGTGCTTGGAGTCAAATTTTAGAAATGGAACCTTTGCGAATGTAAGCCCCGCAACTAATCATTCGAGGTTTCGATTAGTTGAAAGACTCAATCGAACATAAATTATAAAGTAAAGCTAGAAATATTAGAAAAATGATCCCGTAAGTTTAAATTTAAGAAGATAAGCAATAAAATAAAAGAATATAAAAATTCCAAATTTTAAGTATATAACTCATTACTTATTAAAAATGCGTAAAATACATTTCGATAATTAACAAATCGCTCAAAATAAATTATATGTATACTAAAAATCATAAAATAACATAAATAATATTTAGGAATATTTATTTGTATTGTATGCCCTAAAGTTAAGCCAAGTGACCGTAGGACTGAATTTAGAACACAAGATTTAGGGCGATCGATTAAATGATCTGATCAAATCTAAATTATAAACTATTGAGAGAAGTATTAGTAAAAATGACCCCATAAACTTAAATTTAAGAAAATAAGTAATAAAATAGGAGACTATAAAATTTTCAAATTTTAAGCATAATAGGTATTAATTACCGAAAAGGTGAAAAGTGTAATTTAATAACTAATAAATTACTAGAGATAGATTATATGTATACTAAAAATTTTAGAATGACCAAAATAATAATTAGGAGTGTTCACATGTACTCTACATGTATTTACGTATAGATAAAAATACGCGAAATTACTTAAATTGGCCAAAAACTAAGTAAATAATTAAAGAAAATTATAAATTAATTATGAAAAAATCAAGAAAAAAATCAGAAGGGGATAGAATGATCCAAATCAGGTTGTGGCAGGTCAAGATCTATCAAATAAAAATTAACCAATTAAAATTAGACAACACAAAAGCCAAAAATCAAAGAAATTGAGCAAAGTCATGTCTAATTAATGCATTATAATTACAAAAATCGTTTATAAATAGGGAAAAAATTTCTAGAACCCATTTAGACAATTTAGAATGAGAGAAAAATAGAGAGACTCGAAAAGTTGAGAGAAAATCTAGAAAAGAAAAAAAGAAAAGAAAACTGTGCAATTAGGGCTTTTAAAGGGAACCCATACCAGACGAGTAACTGGGAGTAGACAGCCACCATCAACACATGGTGGGTGATGGTGGCAGCGCTCAGGCTGGCCGACAAGGCCACGGCAGCCGGAGGTGGCTGGAGACATCCTGACCGGTGACATCCTGACCGGTGAGTCCCTCATTTGCCTCGATTTTGAATAATTTCATAAAATTAGTTATTTTGCCCAGAAAATTATGAAATTTGTTATTCTGAGATTTTATTATATGTATATTTAGGGAAAAATAGTGATTTAGTTTAATCACGTCTGAAAATATAGGGTCCTTAACAAATTGATCAAAACCGAGCATGATTGGAACGAGAAATAAATAGGCTTGGAGTGTAGTTTGGAGCTCAATTTTTTTCTGTAGAATGCTTATGTAATATAGAACAATGCTATGAAGTCATTTTTTTAAAATTAATTTTTGAAATTTTTAAGTTAATTTTTAGCCCTAAAATGATGGGAAAATTGGGTAATTTTGAGTTAATTAGGTGATTAAGATACTAATTACTGATTTATATAGTAATTAGATATTTAGGGATGTTAATCTCTGATGTGGAACCCTAATCCTAGCCTTTGGAGTATTAGGTATGGTTAATTTAGGAAATTAGGTAATTAATATAAGAAATTAGTAATATGTGAAATTATAAATTAATAAATCTAAAAAATTAGGGTTATTTAGATAATATTAGAATAAAAATCAAAATAATATTAAATCTGAATTAAGATTGAATTTTAGGTAATTATATAAAAAAGTAAGATTTTCTCACATTGGGGATAAATCTGATACCCTAATTAGGACTAGCGTGTACCGAATAGTTTAGAATACTAAATTAAGACCCAATAGGATATTTGAATACTCGAGCTTAATGTGATTAATTTCACATTAGGATTCAAACATATTTTGGACTTAGAAATCAAATTAGAACCTAATTTAAAAAAAAAAAATTGATGCGGAAACCGAATTTGAACCTAACCCTAAACCTAGAATAATTGTAAAAGACTTAAGACCTCGATAATTAGGTATATTAAACTCTAAATAAAATATAACAATAAGCGTTATTGGAGAAAATGAACCTATAATCATTATATGAAAACTGAAACCACGTTTGTGTTATAGGGATGATTGGCGATAGCCTGAGCAAGTCGAACCTCAAGTGAGTGAGTGAGGAGTCGAGGTAAGTTGGGGTTAATACAATGCTGTATTTTAGGAGGCTTGAGATTATGTTTGGTTTTGCTTGTTAGATAGTTGGATGTGTGCATGTGCTTGATTATGAATGATGCTATGATTCTGTTTGTTGCTTTGGCATGTATTGTATGAAATGATTGATCACCCTAAACTGAACTTAATCAAATATATGACCAGTAATCATAATCGGACATGCATGGCAACCCGTTAGGAGAACTTAGGACTCTCCAGCCAAATACCGACCCCTTCGAAAGGGATAGCGCAGGATTGCAAAATGGTCCCTTCTTCATCCTTAGTCGAACTAAGTGACAGGAGAGGAGGTCGCGGCGAGGGTGAAGACAATGGTTCGAAGGTAGTTGTGGGAGGAGTGAAGTCTCCATTACACAAGCCTGGGTTTGGTCGTGAGCTATTGCATTAATGGCAACTCCTTAACCCGGATTAAAGCGGGCGCAATTTCTCTAATCTCACGACGGGCCGGACAACGTCGTGCGATGGCATTTGCTTGCACATGTATTGCACCTAATAAGTTGATTGAAAACCTTGTTGTGTTTATGGTATAGTTTTAAGTCTTCCATCCTAACTTACTGAGTTGTGGTTGCTCACATCTCTATAGATGTCGTGCAGGTGCTGGCTAAGAAGCGGCAAACAACTGCTCTGACGCTAGCAACTGCTGGATCCTAGGGAGTGAGAAAAAACATTGAAGAATAAACACATATTTTTCAAGTCTAAGTTTTAGAATTATTTCTCATTTCTGAATAATGTAATAACTAGGAAATATATTACAGAGAAATATTGTAAACTTTAATTGCAATAATTGAATTACAGTGTATATATATATTTCCTCATTTTCTTAGGTAAATGATTTATTTAAATTACAAACTGTTTACTTCAAAGCGGGTTAGTCATGGACGCCTTGTGTAGATCAGGTCTAAGATAGCGGTTGTAAGGCCAACTTCTATCTTAGGATGGTTTACACGGTGGGGTTGTTACGACTCTGCCGCTTCGGGGCGTGACAGCGAACATTAAGCAAGGCCTATCACTTGATATATTAAGTTGAAAAACAAAAGCAATTGATAGGAAACTTGGGTAAAGAATTCAATGTTTTTATCGTTAAAAATAATGTTGTAAATAAGAGTGTTGGCTTGAATAGGAGAGATAGAAAATGAAGATTTGGTGTGAGGCCGACTTGTACTTATTGTAAGAAGGTTAGGCATTCAGTTGATTGATGTTTTGAGCTTAAGGGTTATCCAAATTGGTGCAAGAATAGAGAAAAGAAACCAACCTATAAGTCAATTAATGTGGTTTATGGAAGCTTAGAAATGTAACAACATAATCCTCTCGATAGTGAAGTGATTTTAAAGAGTTCAGAATTTTCTATAACTAATGATAACTCTCTTATCAACAAGATGTGTAATGAAGTTGTTAAGATGTTGAAGGAACAACAATAACAGTTGGTTGCGTTACTAGGAACTCAGTCAATAATCTACTTTGTTGGCAATATTACTTCTCTTGCTATTGAATATTTAAATAATGATAGAAGAGTGTTTAATTGGATTATTGATCTGGGAGCATCATAACGTATTACTCCTTTTGCACAAATCCTCACCCAAACACAAAATCTTGTTAAATCTCTTAAAATCAAAATGCCAGATGGTCTTTATAAGTTTAGGCACACTATTGGTAATATCATCGTAGATAAACATCTTATTCTAAGAAAGTTCGTTTAATACTAGATTTTCAATACAACCTCTTGTCCATTGCTAGGATCTTAGAACATGACAACTTGTTTGTTAAATTTGATGTGTGGAGCTGTTATTTTCAAGACTAAATATTTTAGAATGTAATAGTACGAGCTATACTATTTCATGGCTTGTATGTATTGAAAGTTAAGGTTTTTGTTGCTAATGTTGGGAATGAATCTGTAGTTAAAGTTGCTTTTGCTAAAGCTAATGTTTCAGACTTGGAAATAAAGAAGAAGCAGTCGGGTATTGACAGTGTGTATAAGGAATTGAATGTAATTGTGCTTAGAACTTTTGTGTCTGCTATTAAGAAGGATATTTCTATTGAACTTCTACATAATAAACTTAGTCGTGCTTCCTTTCAAATATTTATCATGTATTGCGTAATAAAGAGAAACTTCTCATTGATTTTGTTTATAACACTTGCAATTAGCTAAATTTTATAGACTACCTTTTAATATAAGAGTTTTTTACTCTTTACACCCTTTTGTTTTACTTTATATTGACACTAGGGTGTCACGTGTAGAAGTAGTAGAGTTGTAATAGTCATATTATGAAAACTATTCTAAGATAGAAGCTGGCTATACAGTCATTATCTTAGACCTGATTTATACAAGGTGTCCACAACTAAGACGCTTTGAAGTAAATAGTTTATAATTTAAATAAGTTATTTACTTATGAACTTAAGAAAAATACATACTTGCATTAAAATAATCTGACTATCTTATAAGATTTAGTAATCTAGTCACAATTTAATTGAGTAATTTGTAAACTAATGGTAAAAGCTTTAAAATAAATTTAACTAAAAAGTGTATTTGGTCTTTAGTTTACATCCTCACTCCCCAGGATTCTATAGTTGTTAGCTTCAGGGTAGATATAAGTTGTTTCCTAGCTAGTACCTATAATAACGTCTATAGAGATATGAGCAACCATAACTCAGTAAGTTAGGACGAAAGAGTTAAAATTATACCACCAACACAAACAAGGTTATCAACCAATTTAGTTAGATGTAATGCATAAATATGTAAATGCCATTGCACGACGTTGTTCGGCTCGTCGTGAGATTAGAGAAATTGTGCCCCTCTAATATGAGTTAAAGAGTTCTCATTAATGCAATAGCTCACGATCAAATCTAGGCTTCTGCAATGGAAACACCGTTCCTCTCAAGACTACTTTCAAACCATTGACTTCACTCTTACTGCGACCTCCTCACCTGTTACTTAGTTCGACCAAGGATAAAGAAGGGACTAATTATGCCATCTGGCACAATTCCTCTTGAAGGGATCGGTATTTGGCTAGAGAATCTTAATGTTCTCCTAATGGATTGCTATGCATGTCCAGTTTATGATTACAGATCATATATTTGATTAGGTTCAGTTTAGAATGATCAATTATTTCATACAAATCACACAATACAAGTCAAAGCAGCATATCAAAATCATATCATCAACTCAGAATAAACACAATCAAATATAATTTTAAGCCTCCAAAATACAACACTATATTAATCTCAACTTTCTTGGACTCTTTGCTTACTCACTTAAGGCTCAACTCACTCAGGTTATCGCTGATCTAACTTATGATACAAACGTAGTTTCAATTTTTTCATATAACTATTATAGGTTGGTTTTATCCTATAATGCTTATTGTTATTTTTTGTTTAAAGTTTAATATACCTAATTATCTAGGTTTTTAAGTCTTTTACAATTCTTCTTGAATCATGTTAAATTCTTCAGTTTTCATATTGATTTCTAAATTAAGTTTTTACTTAGTTTTTTTTGTTAGAGATTTATCCGTACATTCTAAGAAATTATTCCAACGCATAATGTGAAATTAATCACATTATCTTTGGATATCCTAAAAACCTCTTTTAGTCTCTAATTAGTGTTTTAGTTCGTGTAGTACATTTTAATCTTGATTTAACTACCGAATTTACTTCTAATATGAGAAAATTTTACATTTTTCATATAATTATCCTATTTTAAGTTTCCTCCTAGATTGTATATATATTCCTATTATTAGTATAATATCAATTTTTTATTCTAATATTTTCTATTTATTATATTTTCCATATTTACATATTATGTATTATTACCTATTATGTACATAATACACATCTAATATTTCTCACTCCAATTATCATCTCCCAACATCAATTAACATCTCAAAATATATAATTTCATCTTAAATTAGATTTTTCTCCTAATTATCCTAATTTACAAAATTAACTTAAAATTTATTATGTTTACTTATTACATATTTAATACATAATATCCTAATAATTAAATCTAACCCTCCAAATGCTACAATAGCATACTACATCAGATTTTAACATCTTAAAACATATAATTGTGTATCAAATCAGTAATTACCTATTTAATTACTTGACTAACCTTAAATTACCCATTTTATGCATCATTTTAAGGCGAAAAAATTAACTAAAAATTTAAAAAATTAATTTTTGAAAAATTGCTTTATAGCATGTTTTATAACCCTTAAGTAGTCTACACAAAAATTTTGAGGTCAAAACTATACTCTTAAGATAATTTATTTCTAAATTGAAATATGTTTAGTTTTGTATGATTTCTTAAGAACCATATATCACGGGATATGTTTTCATCAAAATAATATTTTTCCTAAAACTTAAATACAAAAATATTCTAAAATAACAAGTTTCATAATTTTTCAACTACTTTTGATATTTCTAACAATTTAAGAAAAATCGAGTAGAAATCGGAACTCACTAGAACTGGTGGCTCTGGCTGCCGTTAGTAGCCATAGGTGTATCGGCCCATTTAGGCACTACCACTATCGTGTGGTAATAGTAACTGTATACTACCAGTTGCTCGTCGGGTGTGGGTTCTCTTTAGAAGTTTCAACTGCACAAATTTTTGTAAAAACCTAAATTTTCTCTCAAATTTTGATGCTCTCAATTGTTTTTTTCAACTCCAAACTGATCAAATGAGCTCTTGTAATTTTTTTTTCTATTTATAGAGCTATAAAGTAATTTTAGTGCATTATATTAAGGTGACATTGACCTTATCCTCTTCCATATTGCCTTTTTAATTGTTTTAATTTAATTGGTTGCTTTTATTTATTCAATTCTAAGCTACCATGCCTTAATTTTGGATGTTTTCTCAATTAATTATGAATTTTCATTAATTAATTAACCTTGTTTTTGCACATTTTGCGTATTTTAAGTAATTACATGTATTTTTATTTATATGTAAATACATATATAGTATAAATAAATACTCCTAAATATTATTTAAGTTATTTTATGGTTTTTAGTGTACATATAATTTATCTTTAGCTATTTGTTAGTTATCAAAATGTATTTTATGCATTTCCGATAAATAATGAGTAATATACTTAAAATTTAAAAATTATATATTATTTTATTTTATTACTTATTTTCTTAAATTTGAACTTATGGGATCGCTTTTACTAATATTCCTAACTTCGTTGTAGAATTTGGGCTAAATCGGATAGTTTGCTCATTCGCCCTAAATTCTATGAATCGAACTCTAAATAGTTGAATGTGGGTCTTACATTGGGGACCATACAATACTCTATCTTTGTTTAACAGCAACTATTTCCTAACCATTATTGATGATATGAGTTGTTGTACTTGGACCTTTTTGATACCACATAAACACCATGCTCTTTCAACCTTAACACACTTCATAGATTTGGTTCAAAATAATTTCCACACCACACCCAAAACCATAAGAACGGATAATGGGAGAGAATTTATGTCTCATGATTGTCAAGTGTTATTTCGAAAATTTGGAATTATTCATCAACGTAGTGTTGCATATACACCATAATAGAATGGGGTTGTGGAAAGAAAATATATGCATTTACTTGACATAGCTTGGGCTTTATGTATACATGCAAAATTGTTAAAAGAAGTTTTTAAGAGAATATATTTTGGAAAATACTTCTCTTGTAAATCGAATGCCAATGCAAAAATTGGAGTGGAGTCTCCTTATCAACTGTTATATAAAAGAGTTCCATCTTATGAAGATTTTAGAGTTTTTGGATGCTTGTGTTATGTTGGAACTAATACTCATTTAAGAGAGAAATTTGACAATAGAGCTAAAGAATATATTTTCTTAGGATACCTTATTGGACAAGGCATATAAGGTCTATGACTTAGATATACATGAATTGATTGTGAGTAGGGATGTGCTCTTCTTTGAAAATGTGTTTCCTTTTTGAATGGTTGAAGATTCATTTAATTCTAGTGTTAAACATCATACTACATTGTTTTCTCATTACTAATCTGACTTAGTTGAAGAAGAAATTGAACAAAATTTTGTTAATATACCTATCGTAGATCATAGAGTAGTAGGTAATAATGAGGCTCATAGTGAGCAAATTGTCTCGTCTCTTGATGGTATTGTTTCGACTAGTGATACTGATGTTACACTTAGAAGATCATTACGTACAAGGCACACACCAACTTGGCTTTGAGATTACATACATGCAATGAGTATATCTTCTTGTATTCCTTCTATCGTCTAAAATTCTATTATCCAATCCATATACGCATGCCAAATACCCATTGCTTAAACCAAATTCTTTTCTTTCTTTCTTAAAGGAGTATTTTGTTTCTTTAGATAACGTATTTTCAATCCCCAAACCACGAAACTATCATGAGGCCAAACAAGATCCCAGATGGATAGAAGTAATGAACAAAGAACTATTAGCTCTAGAAGCCAATCATAATTGGGATCTTGTTCCTTTGCTACATTTTCAGAAAGCAATTGGTTCAAAATGGGTTTATAAAGTGAAATACAAATTTGATGGTTCTATAGAGAGATTTAAGGCTCGTTTAGTTAGAAAAGGCTATAATCAAGTTGAGGGTGTTGATTAAACCTTTACTTTTTCACCATTGGCAAAATTAGCAACCATAAGGCTACTTCTTACTCTTACTTCTTTAAATAATCAGTTTATTCACTAAGTTAATGTTAATAATACATTTTTACATGATTTCAATAAGGAAGAGATTTACATGTTGCCACTAGAAGGGTATGAAGTTGCAAAACGAGGTCATGTTTACAAACTTATTTGTTCACTTTATGGTTTGAAACAAGCTTCTCGCTAATAGAACAACGAATTTACCAAATTTATTTGTTCTTTGGGCGTTATACAATCTAAGACTGATTCTCATTATTTATTAAGAATGATGGATCCATATTTATTGCTGCCTTAATCTATGTTGATGACATATTGTTAGTAGGAAATGATTTGTTTTCTATGACTATCTTTAAAGAGTCATTGGATAAGGCTTTTACTATTAAACACCTAGGCAAAATGAGGTATTTTCTTGGTTTGGAAGTATGTTGCACACTTATTGGTATATTTCTATATTAAAGGAAATTTCTTGTTGATATTTTGCAAGATATTAGGTTAACGGAAACTAAGCCTTGTCGTGTTCCATTTCTTGCCAACATACATTTAAATACTATTGATGGTGAATTATGGTTCAATCTAGCATTATTTCAAAGATTAGTTGGTCGTTTGTTGTACATGAATATGATGAGACTAGACATTTCTTCCTACGTACATCAATTGAGTCAATTCATCTCTTCTTCTTGCACTTCACATCTGAATGTTGCTTCACATTTACTACATTACTTGAAAGGAACAATGGACCAAGGTTTATTCTATTCTTCACAATCCTCTTATTTCTTGGTTGTTTTTTTAGATGCTGATTGGGGGTCTAGTAGAGTTGATTGAAAGTCCCTCTCTAACTTTTGTATTATTATTATTTTTTTTTTTCTTATCCTTAATATCTTGGAAAAGGAAGAAGCAACCGACTGTAGCCACATCTTTAATTGAAGTGGAATACTGAGCTATAACTTTTGTTACAAAAGAAATTCTATGGCTCTTACATCTTTTACAAGACTTACAAGTTCCTATTTCACTTTCCCTTTTTCTTTTTTTTTTGATAGTAAATCAGCATGTTTGATTGCAAATGACCCCTGTTTCCATAGTAGAATAAAGTATGTAGAACTTGATGGCACTTTACATCAGACTACATTTCTTTAGGATTCCTTCATCTGTTGCATGTTCCTTCTTTGCAACAATTGGCGGATATTATGACCAAGGCCATTCTCAAGTTGCAACTTCATCAATTTTTGTCCCAGTTGGATTTGCGAGATCATCTAAATTTGGGGGAAAGGGGGGGAAGAGGGGAGTAAGCTTGGGGTTAGGGGCGAGGGCGAGGTGTTGGGGTTACGTGGGGTAGGGTTAGTGGGGTAATAGAGAAGGATGGAGGGAAGGGGACACCCATTTTCACAAAACTCTTGACATTCATTTCCTTTGTTTTCTTCATTCTTGCTTCGTATTTTCTCATGAGTTCTCTAAGATTGGTTTACAGAGCTTCATTGAACTCATCACGACTCTAAAGCTTTTCAAATACTTAACTTTTGATATTTGTATGCTTTGTACGGTGAAACAAAATGAACTAAGGGCCTTTAACTTAGTTAATAATGGTTGCTTTTGGATTTGACTTTGATTGAATTGCTTAGTTTTGCTTTGCAATTGAATTGTTAGACAAGGACAACTTGAGAAAGAAAGCATGAAAATGTAACTGGTGTTTATTAGTTTTATTTACTTCCTATTTATACTTTATTATTTTTTAGTTTATTTGTGTTGATAGGGGCTTTTGGGACATAGGTTCTTCAAGCTTGTCCCGAACTCTTTAAGCTCATTTCTTATGATAAACTACCCTCGGCTCAAGTTTAGAACTCGGCCTACTATACTATGGTAAGCCTCCAATAGTTAGAAGACCAAATAAGGTTAATCGACTAAGTCAACAACCACTTTCTATTTATCTAGACCATGTTGGACACTATGATCCTACCCTTTAATACTTATGGAAGTAGCTTTGCCCACTAACTGTTTTTCGATTGCTGGCGTTATTCCTTTATAAATATAAAACTATTACCTAATAGTAAACTACTTGATACTTTACGTATTTAAGCTTGCTAAGTGCTCTCAAGCTCTTATACTCTCTATACATTCAAAATTGACTTAAGTATCAAAGTGGTCATGTCAAATAAACTCTTGATGTTCCTTTATTATGCTCTCTTTTGCAAGCCTCACTACTCGTATGAAGTCTAATTCCTCTTCAATCAATACTAACAAGATCCTTGAGACGACAATCTGTATATGTAATTATTAAACTATATATATATATATATATATATTTTGAAACTACTTTTATCAACTTATGTAATTATTAAACTAAATATATATGATGAAACTACTATTATCGGCATATACTTAAGCTTATACATATGAGTTGAAAAACCAACTAGGGCTATGTAGCTTAGGCAACATTTTAAATGAGTTAAAAAGTGAGTTAAGTAGCTTAGCTTGCTGGACCATCCTCGAGCTAACCAATTTGCACAATTCTAAACATTAGCTCTAGTTTACAGACTATATGACGGCAAAAGAAAGTAGTAGTAGATCAATGTGGTAAATAATGGTGCTTTTATGTTGATAATAATATGTCATAAAGGGAATTTAAAACCTCCTTTTCCTTTTTCTAAAGAAAATGTGTCATTACCATTAGATCTAGTCTTATTATTATTTTTTTCCTAACTAGTATATATATGACAACTATTAAAGAAGCGAGAAATTTAGTTTAATTCATCTTGTTGAAATACAGTATTTAATGCTTGGTTTATGATGATCATGGCAATGATTTTCTAGATGTATCTTTAGAGCAAATATGATTAGATATCACAGGTACTTGGCAACAGAAAATAATTTAATTAATTTCATATGTTGAAATACTGTATTTAAAGAAGTAAGAAATTCATCTTGATTCATTTTGTTGAAATATGGTGTTTAATGCTATTGGTTTATAATCGTCATAGCAATGATTTTCTCGATCAATCGTAATATGATTAGATTTCAGGGGTACTTAACAACAGAAATTAATTTAATTAATTTCATCAGGAAAATGCGGACAAGGCAGCTAACATATTTAACAAGGATGGAGTTTCAAATCGAATATCATTTAAAGTATGAATTCTACCGTTCTCTTCTTCAAGCCCCTCAATAGTAAAAGGTTTCAAAAGCATTAATATGCTATATATATAAATTAATTGTGGTACGTAAAAGTATAATTAGTATCAATGTATAATATTATTAACTTCCGTCTTAACAGGGATGATTTATCTCAATTGTGGTTCGGTGAAAATATATATATATTAGTATCAATGTATAATATAATTAGTATCAATGCTATATAGTATCAATTGTGGTTCGGTGAAAATATATATATATATATATATATATATAAAGTCAACGTAAATTTACAGAGAAGAGTGGAAGTGTTGTATTTTGATAATTGAAGGCAGGAGTAGCAGTAGAAAGAAAAGAAAGGAAACTAGTGGAAAATCTTTTTACTTTTGAAGATGATATAGCTCCTTCCAGACTTGAAGACGATGGTGGAAATGGGTGAGGACATTTAAATTACAAATATACTCTTAACAACTAAGTTTGCTAGATAAAAAGAAGGTGATATCATCTTTTGAACAAATATGTTCTTTTGATTTCCTTTATCTAGAATATTTAAGCCTGCAATTGAGTACTTAACTGCCATTCGTCTTTACCTTTATACCTTATAGTTTTAATATTTTCTGCCCATTACTAAAACTAGAAAAATAAAAAATAAAAAACCATAAATTAAACAGGAGGTACTTTCCTTCATATCATTGAAAACAAATAATGAAAATAGAAAACTTTCTCCATCCCATATAAATATCCAACAGAAAATGGAAATTATTTCTTTTTTTTTTTTCTACCCATTTCCATTTATTTCTTTCCTTTAAAAATGTATCGAACACAATGTAAAAGAAGATACACTGGAGTTCATCCTTCCATCAGAATTTTGGTTTATTTCACAGGGCAATGCCACATGTCAAAACTTAATGAGTACTCAGCAATCAATCACTTGTTATTAGTATCATTAAAACAGTTTTTGTGAGTTGAGGCTAAAATATGTTTTTCTTGAAACTGTTCCATCAATATACAATGTGTGTTTTGGGTGCAGTCAAGCACCGCCGTCCCGTAAAGGGCACGATCTACGTTGCAAATGGTTGGAAGATGCATGTATTCCTTCCCCACTCCAGAAAGAAAAGTTTCGGAAGATCAGAAAGCACCATACGAAATTCGGCCCCAGGGAATACACATATATTCTCTCTTCTGTGAAAGATTTTGTTAAAAAGCAATATCTTCTAGCTATTCATATATACAAACACACCCACACATATATATATATATATATATATATATATATGCAAAAGTGCTACTTAAAGACAGAATATTATCATTAAAGGGCAGGTTCAGTACATGTGTATCCTTAGTTTAATGCCTCCCAGTCTACTTATGTATATTTGTATTATAAGGTTCGGTTAATGGACATTTGTATGACACGATGTATTAAAAGTCCAAAAAAAAAAAAAAAAGGATGTCCAATATAGATTATACAATTTAAAAAATAAAAATATAAAAAAGCGAGAAGTTTCTTCATTTAATTTTTTAATAGTATTCATAATTTTTTTCTATATATTATGGTTTAAAGAGGTGATATTGAATTATTGATACTAACCATCATAGCCATCATCATTGGCAATCCGACTCAAGACTTGCTTTCAGCGTTTTTGAAAAGGCAAAGGCATCACACGGCAGGAGAGTGTCAGAGTAACCCTAATTAATATTATCGAAACATTTAATAAGCAACCAATCAATAAGTGTTTGTCGTATGAGAGAACCGTTGCATGTGATTTAGTAATAAAGTAAGATATATACATGTGTTTTTATGATATTTATCTATATAGCTGCCAGTACTTTGGAGTATTTAATGATATTGAGACCATAAAAAGGCACCTTATAATATTCACATTGTTATGG
Organism: Lumnitzera racemosa; assembly: GCA_024138005.1. Classification (NCBI taxonomy): domain Eukaryota; kingdom Viridiplantae; phylum Streptophyta; class Magnoliopsida; order Myrtales; family Combretaceae; genus Lumnitzera; species Lumnitzera racemosa. The sequence goes on from JAMXBC010000004.1 coordinate 3,030,985, forward strand.
TATTTGTGTGTGAGAATTTTTGTGTCTGTCCCGATTTATTCAAGCAAAAAAAAGGTACCCCTTAGATTTGGGTCATGATGCGTTTGCGATACCAATCACATAAATAAAGAAAGCAATTTGTATTTTTCAAATTTTCTGAGCGATAAAAATCTAATTTTCTATTCTTATCAAATCGCGAGTTAAAAATATATTTTTACGAGTTTATAATTTTATAATATTTTTTTAATTAAACTATATTTAAAATTATTTATGTGTATATTTTTAGTATAATTATGAACTTTTATATATGATTTTGTATGATTTTATACGATTTTATCAATTTTATATATACAAATAGATAGTAAAATCACAATTTTAACAATTATGCTCGTTCTGCATACTTTCTTTAATTATGCTTGAAAACTTTCCACTATTCCTAGTCTATGTTGAAGCAAAAACTGAGAAGCTTTGAAAATATAAATATATATATTTATTTATTTCCAAAAGATATATCATATCAAAATTGCGAGTTAATTGGACCTGTGGAAGCATTTTTTTTTTTTCCGGAGAACAAGAAACTTCATTGAGAGATAGAATAAAATAAATATAAAATAAGAATTCCTAAAAAATCTAACTAAAGAGATGGGAGTAACAAAACCAACATGTTCACATCTCTTATACAACAAATGGGCATTCATTACATTTAAAAAAAAAAAATCTACCATGAGATTGAAGATTTGGTACCCTAACCGGAGAAAATACCCATATAGGGTAGGAAATTGAGGAAGCAAATTTAAATTGACCTCTATGAGCTTAAAACTTTTACAGATATATGATGTTGCAATTCCTGAACCAGCATACACAATATTGTTATCAAAATTTCAAAATTGTTTGATATTTAAGCTTGGATTGACCGAAGAATTCCATTAGATGGATAGTAAGTCACATCAAGAGAAAAGCAAAAGAGGTGTAAGTTTTTTATTTTTTCAAGTTTAAATCGTTAAAGATAATGTTTGAATGATTTAGTAATTTAGGGAACATGTATGGCTCATTTATAACGATTTTGGAAAAGTGAAAGTGCATGCATTTCAAAAATTTTTTAAGAACTATTTCATTTTATCTAAAATCTCAATAAATGATTGTGTAGTTGAAAAACCGATTCTCATAAATCATATTTGTGTGATGTTATTCTCTATTTTGATACATTAAATCGATTTGTGGAATCACAAGTTACCATAAATTTGACCATTTTATATAGTTATAAGATTATTTAGACTCGAGCAAATTTTGCCACAATCATCTAATCTTTTTATAAACTTACGTGGCCTTTAGATTTTCATTCTCTATTAAGGAAAAAGGGATGGATTTCATCTCAGCTTGTCAGTAGCACTCCTAAACTCTTCGAGACTTACCCAATTATCATCTAGATAGCAACCAATGGTAGTGCCTTATTAACTAATGTCTATGCATGACTATATCTAGCGCAAATAGCTCAACAACCTCACGTCTAAATATAAATAGTAATGGTTATGTATGTAGGTACGAAATAATGACGCTTAATACGCTATTCCTCAAACTAGTGGGTTGTATTGAATCCAACGACTCATTTACTCGCACTTTCCCTTTGTGTCCTTTTAATCCTATCCCTTGGTTATTGAGAATGGCCTACGATCAGCAGACATTGACGATCTCATGCTTGCCTATGTTCCCCTTGGATAGTAGACACTCAGGAGATCATGAACATGTAAGGGGAATTGGCAATAGCAATCATTTCAACAAGTAACTCATACCCCGAAGCTTGATACCATATGTTGTTCTAATGGAAATTTGTTATAATTTAGGTGCTAGTAGAAAGTAAACATATAATCAATGAATACACCTCTAATAATGAAACTAATATAAAATATGCAACATTAACTTGGAACTATGTTATTTCATTAAAAAAAAAAAATTAAAACTCAATAAATTTTAACTATCTACAGATATATTGCAAACTTTTAGAAATAAAGAATTAAAAAAAGGACTATCAGCTATTCCATTAACAATCAGAGGTTCTAACATTAAGACTTTTGTAGAAAATATTATTTATAAAAAAAATAATTAAAGAATCTGAAATTAATGAATTATCAGCAACAATTTTTTTTTTTTATTATTTCGCTATACATTAAATATTCCAAATAATTTCAATCTTCCACCCTAAATTTTCAATTATTTCATTAATATTTCATATTCTACAATCTAACCAAAGTTGCTTACAATTTTAGAATTAAAAAGAAATCCAAAAAGTGCAATATATTACGAAACAAATCCATTGTACAATATTTACTTTGAAAAACCTAATATTTGTGAATATTTTTTCAATATTATGAAAAATGCATATTTTCGGATTAAAAATGCTAAAATCAACAAATATTGCCGAAACCAAAAAATGTCTGATCAAATACTATACACCTGCATCACATAAAAATGGGAAAAGCGAAAATTTCACAATTAAAGTTTGGCCAAAATTTAGCTAAAGTTTTCATTAACCAAATTTTACAATAAACAACATATTTCAACCTACAAAGCATTAAAAAATCTTAACAAAACAAACCTAAAAGAAAGAAGAAAATCAATAACTTCACAAACATGACGCACAACACATGAATACATAGTTCAACCAAAAAAAAAAAAAAGGAAAAAGGAAAAGGAAATACACATTATATATTCAACATGACTTCATTGGGAAAGTATTTAAGTCAATAATAAGTCCAATCATACCTCTTGAGTAATGTCAACTTTTGCTTTAAATTTCTGTTTCTACAAGTAAAATAGATATATTAATTAGGTAAGATGGAAATGAACTAGGATTCTATTTATATGAAAATCTATACTAATGCACCTGACGGCTTCATATATATAATGTGGAATGAGATTCCATCAAATTTCTTTTTATTTTTTTTAAGCTACACATAATAAAAGGTAAATAACTTTATATATTCTGTTGAATTTTATAGAAATCTAATAACTAATAGGATAAGGGATCAAATTTTATGGAATCAGCACCATTAAGTGACATTTTATTTACTTTTTATTCTCAACTTTAATATACTCATCGAACTCTTATAAAAAAAACAATATAAATTGGATTCCACAAACCCTATTTCAAAGAAATCACAAAGTTGTCCAAGCACTTCAAATACCCTGAAAGCAATCTAACGTGTCTATCAATAAATCATCCACACTTGTGAAAAATTTATAAGTTTATTAATTAATTAGTTGGTCAAAATATTTTATATGAAAAGAACACAATACAATAAAAGATTTTTTAAATGTGAGAATATATATCTTCCTAAACTTTCATAACACGAGATTACCTCTTTTTATCTCCTGAAAGTTTGCAGGTATCGTTTATTTGAAAAGGGGAAAAAAAAAAAAAACCCTACAGCAAGGAATTTTGCGGTTAAAAGGTCTCTACACACGATTCTTAATTAGGATTTTTGAGATTAAAAAAAAAAAATCATATTTTCCTATTATTCAAAAAAAGAAAAAAATTATATTTTTCAGAAAAATTCTACTCTAACATTATCCAGAATAACGTTATCATAAAATTGATATAAATCACGCTGATTTTTTAGTAAAAACATGCTCGTAAATTGTCAATAATTTTCAAAAAAAGCTACCAACTATCGACAATTTCTATACAAAACTGCGCTCAACAATTTGTTACAAAATGACTTTAGAATGATGTTACCGTAGAAACCATATTTTCCAATAGCAGGGTCACTACGCAAACTCCATATAATTTTGGGTCATGTTTATTTTCAACGATGCCTCCTGTTCTTCTGAAGAGTGGAGAAAGGAATTATCAACTTATGTGTCGTATCAAAACATCCAACATGAAAATTACGAACTTCAAATTCCTTCTTCTCCTCGTAAACCCCACGAGGGCATAGTGTGTAGTGGCACAGAGAGAAAAGGATTTCTGTTCGGATACACATGTTGGACCCTTAGAAACTGTTTGTTCTTGCTGTAGTCTGAAACAATAATAATATTTACCGTGTAAAGAACCCTTTCACTTCATTTACTCTGCCATCTTCTTTCAACACTGTTGTTTGCGTCTCTTCCACGTCTTAATTTTGCAGAGAGCAATTGATTGATGTATTCTGAAACTCGACTGTACTTTCCACTGTACTCTTCCTTTCGCACTCTATTCTAATTTTAACGCGAATCTCATTAACAAATGCTTTTGAAATATTTATTAAGGATTTTATAAAAAAAATTTATATATTTTGGTTAGACTCTTTATTAAATTTTTTTATTTGATACCTTAGTGAGTATTCAAAAACACCCATTAAAGCTAATGCTTTTCTTTTTTAAATTTTATTTCTATACAATTCCTGTCACTTCATATAAGAAATATTTAACATGCTGACAATAATTAATAAGCTTCCTTTTGTCCTTATATTAAATTTCAGTAATAATATGGTGATAATACTAACTCCTCGATACCGGCAAGGATTGTAGAAAAATAATGGAATCAGAGAGCACCTTCTTTCTATGGAAAATCCTTTTCAGATTTCTTTTAGTGCGTGGTAAATCTAGTATACTTGGGAGTTGGTATCATAAGTCTTAAGTGAAAAAGGAAATTCTCTTTCACACCATGCTGAGAGGAAGGTCAAGGAATGTCAATATTTCAATAAAATAATTATAATTATTAGGATTGCAAACAAGTCGAGTCGAATTGAGTTTTGAAAGCCTCGAGTTTGAGCTCATTTAAAAATTATTAAGATCAAGTTGAGTTTTTGTTGAGTTTCTAAATTGAGATTAAAATTCGGTTTGTTTAGATAAACGAATTTTATTTTAAGCTTAAACTTGACTCATTTATTAATTGAACTCGAGTCAAACTAAATCTTAAATAAGCCTGCTTATGAGATTAAATATACAAAATTAAAAAATATATATATAGATTAATGGATAACGGAATAACATTAAATTATATATTATGTATTAATATATTATGTAGACATTAGTTTTTGAATTTAAATATTATATAATTTTATAAATCTAGACAGGCTAACTTATGAGTCTAAATTAAAGTTTAAGCTCGACTCGTGCGACCGTCTATTAATCAAGTTCGAGCCACATTAAGTAAAATGAGTTAAGTTGGAATAACTAACAAGCGGATCAATTTATTTATAACTTTAAGTATTTTTGAGTGGTAAATAATAGCGAAAGATAGAAATTGGTATAATGGGTTGTAGTGGTTTGTTTATATGAAAAAATATTAAAAATAATTTTCTTTTTTAAAGAAAATGAAAAGAAACCACTTTTCTTTTGTTTCATTTAAATTTGTATAATAATCTCTTCATATTGTTACCTAAATTTTGTTAGTTAATAAAATCATAACAAAGATTAATATGGAACACATGCTGACACGCGTTTGATGCATTTATATATATATATAGCATGGCTGATGGAATGGTCAAACCATAGTACCGGTGATGAATCCTCTGTAATTAATACGAATTTCACGACGCGTGGAACCAAAATAAACACTGATTTCACGCATGTTTGTCTGTCTGATATCTCTAGTTAACTCCATTTGGAGCAGCGAAAAGTTAATAAGCCTAGAGGATAACTTTTGCTGATCTCGATAAAGGTCTGGAGTGGAGTGGTTGGTGTAGGAGACTGGGGGGCGATGAATTGGAGGATCGTAGACATGTCTTCTCTCTCTCTTCCCCCATCTTTCTCTTTCTGACTGAAATAGCGGAACCACCGCTAGATAGTAGATGGTGATAAGGAAATCCGACAGAAAGGGAGTGAGAAACCGCCAACGGTCGTACCACCCACTTGTCATGTCTCTTCAGTCCGGAGTACCACGGCTCTGCCACATTATATATATTTATCATATATAGTATACCCTACAACTTGTAGACCGAGCAAAAAATCAGCAAATTAATTTTTACATAAATCTTAGATAGCCTTTAAGGTTATAAAATTATATAATAAAATGACACATTTACTAAGGTCAAGCTATATTGCTATAGGTAAAAATTTAGCTCCTATTAATCCCTTTTCATGGTTTTTTGTAATTCGATTCAATTTATGACTTTAAGAATTCTAGATTTTCAATTGCTTCATCCTTTAAACATGAAATCAAACCTTAGGTGTTTCGGATCTCTAATTACTTTTTTCTCTAAGCCATGGATTCAATAATCTCATATTATGGCATTATCTCGATTAATACATAATTTTTAAGATTTCAATCACTTAAGTTTATGTTTAATTTATCAAAGGTCCATATTCCTAAGGTTCTAGACCTAAAATTGATTAGGATGTCTTAGAGAATTAAATTAAGGAGAAGAGGGCAATCAAGATTCACTATCTTTAAATTGTGAAAAACTTAGGACTTGATGAATTTCTAAATAACATTTTCAAGCCAGATGTTTTAGCAACAATTTCTTCTATAAGAGTGCAGCTTAGGAAACTTTCAAGAAACATACAAAATTTAGTTACCATTTCTCATGTGTCTCCCCTAAATTCCTTAAGATTCCTACTTCTACTGTACCAAAGGTAGATTCTAAATTAGGATTTATCAATTAATCATCTTACAAGGAATTATTGGTAAAAGATATTACCTTTAAATTGCTAGGTGTGGCATCTCCAGAATGTAACTAGGAAGATTGCTTGTTGTAGATTAAGGAGAAGGATGGAAGAGTGGTGGAGAATAAGGCTAAGTGTAAAATTTAAAAGAGAACTATAAAATTAATTTTATGCCATTGAGTTTAATTTGTTTGTTCAAGCATTGCAAATCTCAAGTATGTACATAAATGTTTATTTTTTCAATAAACAGATGCATTATCTAGCAAAATATGTACAAGTAATATAAGACTAAGCTAAAAGCAAAAGTTGGAGCTTGTTGCTCCTTAGGTCTAACCCAACATGGATAAACAATAATAGGAAGAAACAACATTATAGTAGTTCTTATCTCTTTACAAAAGCCCAAAGAAACAAAGTATATAGCCTGCCCATTACACGGCCTTGCCTACTACTACTAAAACCCTTCTACGTAAACCACACCCCCACCCCCCTTTTCAAATGCTTCTCAACCATACATGCAAGGTAAACACTCTCTCTCTTCCTTCTCTGTCTTTCAAACTCTCTCTCTCTCTCTCAAATGTTCTCTGTACAATTGCTCTATGTCTTTTCTAGGGTTTAAGCTCTGATGCTCCAATATTCGTACAGTAACAAAGAAAACTTTGTAAATTTGCAAGATGTATTACTAATTGTTTATTGTTTTCTATGATATGTGAGGTACAAAAGAAAATTGTAACTCCACTACGAATAGTTGGGTGACTAGACTTCAAGTGCCAGTAGACTCGTTACATAGTTACTCTTGGTAACAAAAGATGGAAAAAGCCCCATATTTTCTATCTCCTTTCTATTTATATGTGACTTTTGCTTTTGTTCAGATTTTTCAAAAAAACCCTAACTATCTAACTATTTATGTTTCTATTATGTATGTTATTATTACTATTATACACATACAACTCCTTTACTAAATGTAGTTGTTAAATTTGTTTGGCCAATTCGATACTCGTTTTAGCCTTTGATTATTGTTGTGTGTAACAATTTCTTTCCCTACCGGAAAAATGACCTTATCCTCAAGGTTGAAATTAGGATAATCTTTGATGAAATGTTGTAGGTCGACCTCAGATGCATCTTCAATAAGTAGTGCTTCCAACTATACTGGAATTTGCTTGACGTCTATGCCTTGTTTTCTAATTACTTTAGAATCCAACAATGCTACGGGATATACAATAGGATTATTATCCATTGAGTCATGTGGAAGTAGAATGTGATTCTGCATATCTTTATAAGCCTTTTTAAGTTTGGATATATGAAAGACCAGATGAATTCTAGAATTTTGAGGCAACTTTAACTTATAGGCTGTAAGCTCCCAAAATTGAGTTTAGGACAACCGAGATTAAATTTAGGCCTTTTAGGAAAACTTATCCAATTGAGCCCAAACTTTGCGACTAGAATGAAAAAGTTAGTCAAGATATTACAGTGAAGTTAGATTTTAATAACAATGACCCGAAATCCCAATTTTGCCCTTAGAAATTGGAATATTTAATAAAGTACTAAAATGTTCGAAACTTCAAAAATTGAACTTAGATTGCAACAAGAACTTAGAGATAAGTTAATTGAGCTATAAAATGAGATAATGTAGTATAATTTACTATATAAAAATACACGTAATTTTACGAGTGTACACAGTATAAATAATAATTATACCCGTAAATTAATCCTAAATTGTGTAATTATATATTTATTGTGTTGAATTCATGAAATTGACTTTAGAACATATCCTAAAAATAAAAGATATACTAGAAACTTAATTATATGATTAAAGTTATATATTTCACATGTTATTTATATAGGGTATATACTTATATACTAATTAAATAATTAAATCCTAACATATACTATTCATATTTAATTAAATAATTAACAATACTTATCCTAAATACATTGGAGCTTGCTGGAATCTACGTGGCTGCTGCAAAAGGAGAAGAATTGCTGATTCAAAAAGCAATTCATCAACAAAATGACACCTCATGCTTAATTAAAGTAGAAAAAACAAAAAAAAAGGAAAAATTCATAGGCAGTGAAAGAATCCTATAAAAATTATCCTATCAGCAGATTGCCAACATTTAGCAGTTAGGAACCAAGAATAGAGAGAAAGGAAAATTAGAAAAAAATCGTAGAAAATAAAAACAGGAAAATTAGTGAAAGTGTAGAACCTTAACTTAGAGTGGTTTTGCTGTGACACCTAATCAACCCCACACGATCCACCCACCGCGTAGGCCATCCAACAACCGCCCAACCGCCGCCGGCCACCGGAGCACCCAAGAACACCAAGGTCAAATTTCTACCCTGTTTTTCAAGAATTTTTAAAAATTAGTAAATTCGCCCAGAAAATTATGAAAAAAATTGTACTTAGGTTATTTTAAACATGCTTTCATGTGATAATTTTTTTTTGAAAAATTTGTAATATTTAATATACTTTATTAAGAAATCTACCGTTCACCTGAATATATAATTGTAAAATAAATATACTAAATAATATTGTTTCTAGCTGAAAATTTTTATGTAGGATGTGCATGAGATGTAGGTAATTACTATGTAGTCCAAATTTTGATTTGAACAATTTTAATATTTATTGAATTTTTAGGCCTGAAATTAGCACGAAAATAGGCTGAAATTATGAATTTAATAGGAAATTATCAAATTAATTGATGTAATGGACATATACTAATCTATGATAAATAGTAATAGTATTGAGTCAAATTGAAATTACTTGGGTGCTAAAAGAATTATAATTGGATAATTTATCAAATTTAGGAGTAAAATCGTCAATATGAAAATATAGACAATAGGTCGGAAACTTGAAACCAAGTGATAACTGAATTCCATATATTTTTAGAAGTCCATAGAAATTTTCAGGGAATTATTGGGTAATCCGAACTATTTATTATGAATTTATTAAGTAAAATAGCTTAAATTACAAATCGGGGTGTATTTGTAATATTAATAGGCTAAAATGAATTAAATAGTTAAATAAAACCTATATATAGGATTGCTGATCAAATTGGATTAAATGGAGATTTTTATTATAATTATTAATATTTTCTGATCGGGATACACTTTAGGTGTATTAGAATTGAATAATACTTATATTGTTACAATATAAGGACAAATTAGATAAAGTATAATTTAAATCTGTAAATTACGCATAATACGATCGTTTTTATATAATTATGTATAATTGTATTAAAAATTCAAACTACCTATTAAAATCCATCTCTAAAAACAGGACTCATAAAACGTGTCGTTAGGTCTATACGAGCTTAATGACACTAGTTTTGTTAAAATCGGATAACCTTAAGTAATCTAGCCTATAACTATATCATAATCAAGAATATACACATTTCGGTAACCTTACTGGAATCAAAACGTGAATTAATAAATAAAAAGTACGTTTCGATACGATCAAAACGGTATATAATACGTAATAGTATATATGATGTATAGTGTCAATAATTAATAATTTAATTCAATATATAGTAATAACATCACTGCATATTATGGAAATAATATATATATATATATATATAACCATTTTAGATTAAACCCTAATGTTTTCGTAATTATTACGAAAACTAAATTTGGATCTTTTGTGTAATTAGGACCTTCCAAAGACGGTTGACAATTCAAGTCAGCAATAGCGAATATCTAAACAAGTAAGTTGGGATTGTAGCTTCACCGCTTGTTTGGGTACTATTTAAAGTATCTGGGGATCCAAGAGTACTTCTGGTTGTGTTTGTAATTAGATTATTATGCGCATGTTGTGTGCGTGAATGATACTCGGTTGTGACAGGAGTTCAACTTCTTGACGTGCTGTTCTACATATTTGTATGGATTCTGTATTGTGTGAACTTATTGGTCACCCCTGATTAACATTAACAGTTATTCAACTAAAATGTAATTGGGCATGCATAATCACCCGTTAGGGGAAACGATTAAGAGTGTTAGGCCAAACACCAACTTCCTTCGATGAGGATAGCTGAAATGGTCCTTTCCCCATCCTTAGTCGAACTAAGTGATAGGCAAGGAGGTCGCGGCAAGGTTGGGGGCCGTGGTTCGAAGGCGGTCATAGGAGGAGAGTATTCTCCATTGCACAAGCCCGGGTTTGGTTTAACTTGAATCGCGATGAAACTCCTCAATCTGGGTTGGAGCGGATGTAATTTCTCTAACCTCACAGTGGACCGGATAACACTGTGCGATGTTTTCATTTAAGTAATTGCATTGCATTTCATCATGATTATTAACCTTATTCGTGATTGTACAGTACTTTTATGACTCCGTCCCACTTACTAAGCTGGTTATGCTCACATCCCTACAGACTTTTTTGCAGGTGTTGAGTAAAGATACGATGTTCAGGTACCACCGTTCCCAGGTTAGTGTACTGCTGTATGGGAAAGTGAGAATCGAGGAATTAACTGAACCTGAGCTCTTGACTTTGTCTCTAAGTTTTGAGGAAAACTTATTGGGAATTCCCTGGGAGCCCACTAGTTTTTTCTAACTTATTGTATATAGATCGCAAAACCTATGGTTTTTAATAAACTCTGATTGTAAACTTTACCTTTGGACGTGAAATGTTTGTTTAAATACTGTTGTGGTACTAAACAATAGGTTATATAAAACAAGTATTTTGTAAAAGCTCTACTACAGGTTTGGATATTAACAGGTGTCAGAACAGACGTTTCAAGCTGGTTGAGTTGTGCGCCTTGTGTAAACTGCGTCTACGATAGCAGCTGTGAGGTCAGCTTCTATCTTAGATTAGTTTACACGGCGAGACTGTTATGACTCTTCTTGTTCGGGGCGTGACATAGGCCACTAGACCAATTCTCTTTATTACCTTGTATGGCCCAAAATATCTTCTAGTTAGTTTTACAAAAGACCCGTTAGTTATCGTAGTTTGCCTATAAGGATGTTATTTGACATAAGCAAAGTCTCTGAGCTGCAACTCTTTTTCTGATCTCTCTTTATCTGTAAATGTCTTTATTCTATTTTGAGATTGTTGTAAATTATGTTTTAACAAACTTAAAATATCATCTCTTACCTTAAGCTCTGAATTTATTGCTTCCACTTATGTCCTATTCATGACATAGTTAGGAATATTCAGTGCTTCCCTACTATATGATGCCTCAAATGGAGTCATTTGAGTGCTAAAATGATAGGAAGTATTGAAATAATACTCATCCCATGGAAAATACTTGGACCACCAATTAGGGTAGTCCATTACAAATCATCGTAAATAAGCTTCTGACTTCTGATTGTCCATTAGTTTGTGGATGGTAGGTCAAACTTATCTTTAACTTTGTTCCACTTATGCTATGTCCTGAAGCATAACAGTCTTGACGTATAAACCATTCTAAGATATAAGTTGACCTTATAACCGTTATCCTAAACCCGATTTATACAGGCGTCTATAACTAACCTACTTTGAAGTAAACAATTCGTAATTTAAATAAGTTATTTACCTAAGAAAGTAAGAAAATACATATATATATATATATATATATTAGAATTCAGTTATTACAATTAACGTTTAAAACATTTCACTGTAATCTATTTCCTAGTTAATACATTATTCAGAAATGAAAAATTTTTAAATAAGAGCTTAGAACTTAAAAATATATGTCTATTTTTCAAATATTTTCCCTCACTCTCTAGGATCCAACAATTGCTAGCTTTAAGGTAGTTGTAAGTTGCTTTTTAACTAACACCTGTAACGATGTTTATAAGAATGTTAGCTATCACAGCTTAGTAAGTTAGGATGGAGGACTTAAAACTATACCACAAACACAAACAAGGTTATCAACCAAATTATTAGATATAATGCATGTTCAAACAAATGTCATAACAAGACGTTGTCTAGCCCGTTGTGAGATTAGAGAAATTGTGCTCGATCTAATCCGGGTTGAGAAATTACCGTTAATACAACAGCTCACGACCAAACCCAGACTTATGCAATAGAGACACCGCTCCTCCCATGACTACCTTTGAACCATTGACTTCACCCTTACCGTAACTTCCTCACCTATCATTTAGTTCAACTAAGGATGAAGAAGGGACCTATTATGCTATTAAATGCTATCCCTTTCAAAGAGGTCTATATTTAGTTGGAGAATCTTAGGTTTTCCATAATTAGTTGCTATGCAGGTTTGATTTATGTTTACAGGTCGTATATTTGATTAGGTCCAATTTAGGATAATCAATCATTTCATACAAATAATATAATGTGAGCCAAGTAGCAACTAAAAAATCATATTATCAACTCAGAACAAGCATAATCAAGTACAATTTCAAGCTTCTAAAATACAACACTGTATTAATCTCAATTTACCTATACTCTTCGCTTGCTTACTCAAGGTGGGATTCATTTAGTCCATCACCAATAATCCCTATAATATTAACATTGTCTTAGTTTTCATATAATTGTTATATATTTTTTTTATCCTATAACACTTATTGTTATCTTTAATTTAGGGTTTAATATGTCTAATTATCTAGATTCTCAAATCTTTTGCAATTATTCTCGATTTGGGGTTAGGTTCTAGTTTAGTTTCTACATCGATTTCTAAATTAAGTTCTAGTTTACTTTCTAAATACTATTTTATACATGAATCTTGGAAATTCTTTTCAACCCATAATGTGAAATTAATTACATTATTTTTAGGTATACTAAATACCATAACTACCTCTAGTCAATATTTTATTCCACCTGGTACACTTAAATCTTTATTAGTGTACCGAATTTACTCTTGATATGAGAAATTTTTACATTTTTAATATAATTACCTAAATTTAAGTTTTCCATCAGATTTATTATATATTCCTATTATTTATATAATATCAATTTTTATTCTAATATCCTCTATTTATTATATTTCCAATAATTGCATATTATGTATTATCATCCATTATGTACATAATAGACATCTAATATTTATATCACTCTAATTACCATCTCCTAACATCAATTAACATTTCAAAATATCTAAATTCATCCCAACTTAGATTTTACACCTAATTTACAAATTAACTTAAAATTTACTATTTTTTCCTATTACTTATTTACTACATAATTCTCTATTAATTACATCTAATACCTTAAATGCTACAAGTATCATACTTCATCAAATTTTAACATCTTAAAACATATAATTATTTACAAAATCAATAATTAACCATTAATTACTTATTTAACAAAAAATAAGCCATTTTATGCATCATTTTAAGGCTTAAAAATTTCAAAAATTCATTTTTCAGAAAGGGCTTCATAAAACTATTCTATATTAAGTTAGTAGTCTACAGAAAAACTTTAAACTTTAAACTTTAAACTTTAAACTTTAAACTTTAAACTTTAAACTTCAAACTACACTCCTAAGCTTATTTATTTTTAATACTAAATATACTCGGTTTTGTTCAATTTCTTAAGTATCTTATATTTACAGACGTGATTAAACTTAATTACTGTTTTTCCCTAAATCTACATGCAATAAAACATCATAATAACAAATTTTATAATTTTCTAGGTAAAATTAGTAATTTTAATAAATTTTACAAAATCAGGTTAGAATCAGACTCACCTAACCGTTGGGATTCTAACCACCAGCGATGGCCTTAGGGGTATCGGCCAAGTTGGGCGGTGGTAGTGGAGTAGTGTAGTGGTGGCCGTTCGTTTCCAGGTGGCCGTTGGATGTGGATTTCCTTCTAAAGACCTAATTGTACAAATTTTTTGCAAAACCTTAATTTTCTCTCAATTTCACCTTTCTCTAATTTTCTACAATTCCAAACATCCAAAATGAGCTTTTGAAAAATTCGAGGTATTTATAGAGGTATTAGGGAATTATTGTGCATTAATTTGATTAGGCAATTACTTTATCTTTTTCTAGTTTGCCTTTTGTATTGTTCTAATTTAATTGGCTGAATTTTTTCTTCTTTTCCCCAACTGCCACGACCCAAATCCGGATTATTCCTTATTTTTTTCTGATTTTTCTTTATTTTTTCTTAATTAATTATGAATTTTCTTTAATTATTTAGCATTATTTCAGCACATTTCGTGTATTTTAAGTAATTACGCTTATTTCTACCTATATGTAAATTCATATATAGTATAAATAAATATTCCTAAATATTATTTAGATCATTCTATAATTTTTAGTATACATATAATTTATCTCTAGCGATTCGTTAGTTATCGAAATGTATTTTAAGTATTTCCGATAAATAACGAGTAATATACTTAAAATTTAGAAATTTTATATTCTTTTATTTTATTACTTAGTTTCCTAAATTCAAACTTATGGGATCATTTTTACTAATATTTCTAGCTTTACTTTATAATTTAGGCTCGATTAAATCTTTTAACTGATCGAAATTTTAAGTAGCTGGTTGTGGGGCTTACAACTTAATCTGAATAACTCCTGCCAAAATTTTCTTACAAATACCCTATCTCTATTAGACACAATAGATTTAGGAAAACCATACAACTTCATTACCATCTCTATAAATAATTATGCTACGGTAAATGCTGTATATGTGGACTTTAATGCTCCAAAGTAGCAATACTTTGTTAATTTGTCAACAACTATGAAAATTACTGAATACCCTTTTGAAATAGGTAATCCAGTAAAGAAATCCATAGTCAAATCCTCAAAGACTTATTGAGAAATAGCTAATGGCTAAAGTACCCCTACCAGAGATGTTATCAAGTACTTCACTTGCTGACACACATAGCAGTGCTTCATAAATTCTTCAATTTCTTGTTTCATCCCTTGCCAATAAAAAGAACTACTTAGTCGCTTAAATGTCTTAAGCACTCCAGTATGTCCTGCTATTAGAGTTGTATGAAACTCCATATAGTAGTTTGAGTAATGGATGATGGCATTGGAATGAAAATCTTGCTACCTAAATATAATATTCGTTCCTTGCACTTTAGTGGCCATTGCAACATTTTTCCTTGCTCACATTTAGACCATAACTCCTTCCAATGGTCATTATTTTCAAATTCCTTCTTTATAATTGTAATGAAATCAAAAGAAGGAAAAGAGATGGAATGAAAGTGAGCTTCATTTTCTATTTGCCTGAATAAGGCATCCACTACTTTATTTAATGCCCCTAGTTTGTACTGAACCTCATAATCATAACCCAGCAATTTTATTAAATGTGGTTACTATTCCGAAGTTTGAATGGTTTGTGACATTATCTCCTCGAGACTCTTTTGACCTGTTTTGACTATGAAATGTCTTCCTAATAAGTATTGCCTCCATTTCTTAACCACTTCCACAATTGCTACCAACTCCCTAACATATACACCAACCTTTTGTAATCTTATACAAAATTTCCTAGTATAAAAAGCAATGGGATGGGATTCTTGGTGTAACACCGCCCCAATTCCTAAACTTGATGCATCTATCTCCATAATAAAGACTTTTGAAAAGTTTAGTAGAGCCAAAATTAGTACCGAAACTAATGCTTCCTTTAGCTTTTCAAAAGTTGATGTAGCACCTTAATTCCATTAAAAAGTGTCCTTTTTCAACAATTTTTTTAAGGACTAGCTATAAAAGCATAATTTTTTATAAAATGCTTATAATAGCTGACTAAACCTAAGAATCCTCTTAATTGCTTTATAGTAAGAGGTAGTGACCACTGTGTAATTGCCGTGATCTTTTGTAGGTTAAGGCTCACTCCTTCAGTCGATACTATATGACCCAAATACTCCACTTTATCTTGACCAAAAAAGCATTTAGCTTTTTTTAGATAGAAGGTATGTTTTCTCAAACATCATAAAGCCAAATCTAGGTGATGACAATGTTCTTGTATGTTTCTACTATATACCAAAATATCATCAAAAAACACAATGATAAATTTACGCAGATATGACTAAAACATGGCACTCATCACCGCTTAAAAAGTTGTTAAGGCATTTGAAAGTCCAAAAGGCATCACAACAAACTTGCATTGTCCTTCATGAGTCTTGAATGCCATCTTATGAATATCTTTAGGAAACATGTGGATTTAATGATACTCCACCCTTAAATTCATTTTCAAAAACACCCGTACATTGCTGAACTAATCCAACAATTTATCTATTGTTGGAATCGGAAGCCTATGTTAAATGGTCGCTTGATTTAA
This sequence comes from Lumnitzera racemosa, assembly GCA_024138005.1. Lineage (NCBI taxonomy): Eukaryota > Viridiplantae > Streptophyta > Magnoliopsida > Myrtales > Combretaceae > Lumnitzera > Lumnitzera racemosa. The sequence goes on from JAMXBC010000004.1 coordinate 3,047,716, forward strand.
GGTGTTATAGTCCACATAAAACCTACATGAGCCATCCTTTTTCTTTACTTAAAGCATTGATAAGGAAAAAGGACTTGTACTTAACTTATAACTCCTGTTTCCAACATTTCATTCATTAGCTTCTCTATTTCACTTGTTTGAAAATAGGGATATCTGTAAGGTTTCACATTCATTGCTAAATTCTCATCCTTCAAGTGTATATGGTGTTGAACCTCTTTAAGTGGGGGTAATGATGAGGGAGTTACAAATACATCCGGGAATCTGCCCAATAAGGACTCTATCTCCTTATAGCTGGTAGTATTAGTGGATGATATCTCCGTTTGAGATAATAAGCCAAAACAACAAGACACATTATCGTTTACAATTGATATTTGTAACTTTGCTTTATGGATTTCCTTAATAACCATATCTAAGTTCCTAAGTGTAAGACCCAAAACTAGCAATTAGAGGTTTTGATCGGTTGAAAGACCCGATCGAGCATAAATTATAAAGTAAAGCTAGAAATATTAGTAAAATGATCCCGTAAGTTTGAATTTAAGAAAATAAGCAATAAAATAAAAGAATATAAAAAATCCAAATTTTAAGTATATAATTCGTTATTTATCGAAAATGCGTAAAATGCATTTCGGTAATTAACGAATCGCTAGAGATAAATTATATTTAAACTAAAATCATAAAATAACCTAAAAAATATTTAGGAATATTTATTTGTCCTTCATATGAATTTACATGCATGTAGAAATACGCGTAATTACTTAAAATACGCGTAATGTGCTAAAATAATACTAAATATTTAAAGAAAATTCATAATTAATTAAGGAAAAATCAAGAAAAATCAGAAAAAATAAGGAATGATCCAGAATTGGGTCATGGAAATTGGGAAAAATAAGAAAAAAAAATTAGCCAATTAAATTAGGGCAACTTAAAAGCCAAAAATTAAAGGATTTGAACAATGTCTTGTCCAATTTAATACACAATAATTTCCCTAAAGCTCTATAAATAGCAAGAAAAATTCAGAAGCTCATTTGGATAGTTAAAAATCAGAAAAAATTAAAGAGAGGCGAAAATTGGGAGAAAAATTAGGTTTAGAAAAAAAATAGGAAAAACTATGCAATTAGGGCCACAAAGGAGAACCCAGACCCGACGAGCAGCTGGGAGTGAACGGCCGCCACCACCACATAGTGGTGGCAATGCCCAAGTGGGTTGACACACCCATAGCCACCGATGGTGGCTGGAGCCACCTAAATCGATGAATTCGATTTCCAACCCGATTTTGTGTAATTTTGTAAAAATAGTAAATATTATTATAAAATTATGAAACTTGTTATTCTAAAATTTTTTTGTATGTAGTTTTTATGAAAAATATTATTTTGATGAAAATATGTCTCGTGATATAGGTTCTTTAAGAAATTGTGCAAAACCGAACATGTTTCGGTTTATAAATAAATGACCTTAAGAGTGTAATTTTGAATCCAAATTTTTTGTGTAGATTACTTAGCTGATATAGAACAGTGCTACAAAGCCCGTTTTCAAAAATTAATTTTCGAAGATTTTAGATAATTTTTAGGTCCTAAAATGAGGCATAAAATGGGTAATTTAGGGTTAATTAAGTAATTAAATGGTTAATTACTGATTTAGTGAATAAGTATATGTTTTAGGATGTTGAAATCTGATGAAGTATGATACTTGTAACATTTAAGGTGTTAGATGTAATTATTAGGTTAATTATGTAATAAATAAGTAATAGGAAAAAATAGTAATTTGTAAGTTAATTTTGTAAATTAAGATAATTAGATATAAAACCTGATTTAGGATGAATTTAGATATTTTGAAATGATAATTAATGTTTAGAGATGATAATTAGAGTGATAGAAATATTAAAAGTGTATTATATACATAATAGGTGATAATGCATAATATGTAAGTATTAGAAATATAATAAATAGAAAATATTAGGATAAAAATTGATATTATATAAATAATAGGGATATATAATAAAACTGATAGAAGACTTGAATTTATGTAATTATATGAAAAATGTAAAAAATTTCTCACATCAAGAGTAAATTCGGTATACTAATACAGATTTAAGTTTATCGGGTGAAATAAAATACTAATTTGAGGTAATGATGATATTTAGGAGATTGGGAGGTAATGTGATTAATTTCATATTATGGGTTGAAACAACTTTCTAGAGTTGGAATATAAAATACTACTTAAAAATCGAACTAAAACCTAATTTAGAAATCGATGCAAAAACCGCACCCGAACCTAACCCCAAACCTAGAATAATTGTAAAAGACTTAAGACCTAGATAATTAGGCATATTAAACCCTAAACAAAACATAACAATAAGCGTTATAGGATAAAATGAACTTATAATAGTTATATGAAAAACTGAAACCACGTTTGTGTTATAGGGATGATCGACGATGGCCTGAGCAAATCAGACCTCGAGTGAGTGAGCAAGGAGTCGAGGTAAGTTGAGATTAATACGTTGCTGTATTTTGGAGGTTTAAGATTATGCTTAGTTGTGCTTGTTAGATAGTTGGATGTGTGCATGTGCTTGATTATGAATGATGCTATAATTCTGTCTATTGTCCTAGCTTGTATTGTATGGTTTGTATGAAATGATTGATTACCCTAAATTGGACCTAATCAAATATACGACCTATAATCATAATCGGATCTACATGGCAATCCATTAGGAGAACTTATGACTCTCCGGCCAACTACCGATCCCTTTGAAAGGGATAGCGCAGGATTGCAAAATGGTTCCTTCTTCATCCTTAGTTAAACTAAGTGACAGGAGAGGAGGTTGCGGCGAGGGTGAAGTCAATGGTTCGAAGGTAGTCGCAGGAGGAGCGAGGTCTCCATTGCACAAGCCTGGGTTTGGTCGTGAGCTGTTGCATTAATGGCTACTCCTCAACCCGAATTAGAGCGGACGCAATTTCTCTAATCTCATGACGGGTCAGACAACGTCGTATAATGGCATTTTCTTGCACATGCATTGCACTTAATAAGTTGATTGAAAACCTTGTTGTGTTTATGGTATAGTCTTAAGTCCCCCATCCTAACTTACTGAGCTGTGGTTATTTACATCCCTATAGACGTCGTGTAGGTACTAGCTAAGAAGCGGCAAACAACTACTCTGAAGCTAGCAACTGCTGGATCCTAGGGAATGAGGAAAAATATTTGAAGAACGAACATATATTCTTAAGGTTTAAGTTTTGTTTTATTTAGAATTTTTCATTTTTGAATAATATAATAACTAGGAAATATATTACGGAGAAATATTGTAAACGATATTTGTACTAACTAAATTATAGTGTATATATGTATTTCCTCACTTTTTATTTACATTACAAACTGTTTACTTTAAAGCGGATTAGTCGTGAACGTTTTGTGTAGATCGGGTCTAAGATAGCGGTTGAAAGGCCAACTTCTATCTTAGGATGGTTTATACAGCAGGGCTGTTATGACTCTTTCACTTCGGGGCGTGATACTAAGCAACTCTACTAGCTTATTTCTGAATGTAAAGGACAAGTTAATTTGGAATAATACATTAAAATTGATCCTAAAGTCTTTAGCCACTAAATGCCCAATACCAACTTAGCTTCTTAAATAGGTAGTACATAAAAAGCAATTGAAAATAATAATTCTTGGATTTGTAAAGGAATGTTATGACAACAACCTTGACAAATTAACTTTTGATTGCTGCTTATCATCATAGGAAATTGATTTATAGTAGCAATTGCTTTGGTACATGCTCCTGCATAAAATTGTGGGTATTGCTACTATTCACGAATATTGAAACCAATTTCCCTTTAATCATGCCTTTTAACCTAAAAGTCTTAGGTATAATTGTACCTAATAATGCATGATAGCTGATTTCCACCCGTTGCATCATCTGATATGTAATCTCTTGCTAAATTTGATCATTCTCATTTTGCAACTCCTCCCCTATTTCATACTCTTCTATTTCTTGTGATATATCCTCTAGTTTAATCATCAAAAGAAATTTTACCATACACACATGTTCTCTATGCCACTTGTCTTTATAATTATAACATAAACCCTTTTCTTATCTCAAAGCCAACTTCGCAGGTGACATTCTTTTAATTAGTAGTGTTTTCTTGTTTATATTAGTAGTAGAATTGGTGGATTTATTAGAACTGGATGAAGAAGTCAATAATGAAATTGGTTTAGAAAGAAATGATGGTCAGAGAGAAGGAGGTTTAGAATGATAGAATTTTGAAATGAATTTGGATTTGAAAATGTGGGTTTCCAAGCGTAAGAAAGAAAAAATGGTTTATAAAAAGAACTTTGATTTTGAAGGATGTGTAGCTTTGTGTTATGAAGTTTAGCTAAGCTCATAGCTTCTAACAGACATTGGGATTTAGAAGATAAAGTTTCTACACATAGTACCGGTTGAAGACCAAACATGTAGCAATTTTTAAGAAATTTATCATATAGTCCTGAAATATGGTTCAAGATATATTCAAATTCACATTGATACAATCGAACACTACCTGTTTAAGTTAGTTTAGTTAACCTACCTTCATAATCTTTAATTTTTATACGCCTAAATCTCATTTTAACTTGCTTCTTGAATGCATCCCATGAAGTTAGTAGATCATTTCTTGACAACCATTGAAACCATGTTAAGGCTTCACCTTTTAAAGCAAATGAGGCCATCTCCAACCTTTCTTACACAATTGCCTCATGGAAATAAAAAAATTAGGTAATCTTGAATAGGCAAGATGTAACATCTATGCCTCCGAACTTAGGTAACTCCAACTTAATATTACTAGTATAAGCTTGTGAATTGTCCTTTTAATATTGGAAGATGATGAATTCTCCCTATTATGCATTGAAGAATTCTGATTCCTTATATTTTTATAAGATTTCATCATCGGTTTCATATTTTTATTCATCTCAGTCTTCATATCATGTAAAGATTGATGTTTTGTTTCCAAATACTGCATTCCATCCTCTAGTTTATCCAATCCCTAATCATGATGCTGTAAATCTTCTTGAACTGTCGTCATACTTCTTGTATGATTTGCCATGATGAAATCTTAAATGAGCTCAAGATCAATGAAAGTACCAATTATACGACTGACCCACTATATAACCTAGCCCACTACTACTAAAACCCTTCCGTATAAAAAAATATCCCGTTCAGATGCTTCTTAACCACACATGCAAGGTAAGCATTCTCTCTCTTCCTTCTCTATCTTTTAAACTCTCTTTATCTCTCTTGAATGTTCTTTGTACAATTGCTTTATGTCCTTTCTAGGGTTTGACCTCTGACGCTCTAATATTCGTACAATAGTAAAGAAAACTTTGTATTTTTATTCTAAGTGTTTAGATCTATAAGACATATTACTAATTGTTTGTTGTTTTCTACGATATGCGGTGTACAAAAGAAAATTGCAACTCCACTATAAACAATTGGTTGATTGGACTTCGAGCACTAGTAAACTCCTTACATAGTTACTCTTGGTAACAAAAGATGGAAAAAGCCTCATACTTTTCTATTTCCTTTCTATTTATATGTATGTTTTGCTTTTATTCAGATTTGTTAGAAAAACCCTAACTGTTTAACTATTTATATTTCTGTTATGTATGTTATTATTACTATTATACACATGCAACTCCATTACTAAACGTAGTCGTTAAATTTGTTCGGCCACTTTGATACTCGTTTTGGCCTCTAATTATTGTTGTGTAGAACACAAATTCATTTTTCAAAAGAGATGAACAAAAGTAAGAGGAAAAGAGAATTTAGAGTCAACGTGATCAACAACTTGCATCCATCCAGCAAGGGTGTCTATAATAGGGTTAAGCTTCCTTAGAATAACTTCGATTTTTCATCTTTAGAGGTGGGATAACTTTTCCCTACATGCATCAACAACATTATGATATAATAGATGGTATTTGAATGTTCTCTTAGTAAACTTGCTACTATTGATGAATCTAAATGCACTTCAACATCTAATAAATTCAACATGATATAATAATAAAGATCCAATACAATACCCAAGGCTCCTTGGATAAAATATAGGATGTACATAAATGGTAATGGATGCAGGAGAATACTTGTTGAAAAGTTAAAAAATAAGGATCTTTACCCTTTTGAGTTTTTTTCCCCTTTTTTTGTTCAGCACGAGAATAATAGAAAAGCTTAAGTGAATATCCTCGTCAATGAGCCCTATATATACCTAAGAATAATAGATTTTCATATTTTAATTTCTATCACATACATATGTTGTATTATAGAATATTATAACTTCAGTCAAGGAAAGTTCCTAAATATTAATTAATACCTATATTGATAAGTATAATTAATTGGAAAATTGTAATAGCTAGCTAGGCAGATTAAAAGGAATAGGTTTTATAGCTAGTCAGATACCAGGACAAAAATATAGGTAGGCCCTTATTTGTAAAGGAAGGCATTAGCAAAAGTATAGTCAAAACTAATCCTTGATCAACTCAAACAAAATATATCCATTGTTTGCTTTTCTTTTATAAATTACATTATATTTGATTCTATTATGGCATTCGGTTCAAAGCATTAAATTCTCTAGAGCAATTCAGATCGAAATCCTCTATGAACCAAACCATTTTAAATCAAATTGAATGGCATTGCTTAAGGAAGAAAAAATAAAAAATTCAACTTGTTTGAGAGAGTTTACATTCAACCTTCTAATTCTTGAATTTTTAATGGATTTAATCTACTTTATTTCCATTAAATCTAAATCATTCCAATCTCAAAAACTCTAACATTCATATCTCCCGATATAAATTTATTCAATAAATGCATGAAAGCTTACTTTTCCTTATAATTAAGTATGATTAAAAACGAAAAAGTAAATTTAAATGTAAATAAATAGACAATATATTAAAATATAACCATAAAATAAATATAAAACAAAAATTAAAAATCAAAAGAAAATTATTGTAGCTCGAATCGGACCAATTTATGCCCATTCGACCAGGAATAAGGTTAGAGGTTATAAATCAAATCGTAAAATGCAGTTGAACTTTAACGTATAGATCAAGTCGAACAGCTTTTTGGCCCATTCTAGTTAAATCACCCCTTCAATATTTGCTATTTTTTTTTTTTTTAATAATTTAAGTCTTACTCTATGTTCGAAAAGATGACCTACAGTTTTTAAAGAATCGATCTAAGATGTTAAAAGCGAAAAGTATAACAGGGTGCTGCATTCGGCTACATCAATGTTTCATTAATATTAGTTTCCATAAACGTTGCTCTGTCTAGACCTCACTGCAATCGCCAAGTTTTAGGATTTGCGGATGTAATTCATATTAAATTCCTAGAAAAAACTATTAAAATGTGTAGCCATTTGTCTTATTAATTTTTATATATCATTTTTAAAAATAAAAATTTTGTGACTTGACTTCTTTCAGAAAAAAAATATCACCAAGTAATATATACCACATATAAGTATACATAATATGCAACTATCAATCAAATTTGAATACCAAAAGGTGTTAATAGGTAACTACAAAATTAATTACTCATATTGTTACGTGTTTAGGTATAATTGGTAGTTATACACCGTACAAAATAGAATTTTAAGTCATAAATTAATTAGATCATCAAAAGAGGAAAAAGAAGTAATCAGAAGTTAGTCATCCTCGTCTAGAAACAAATCCTAGAATGCTTAGAAACATAGTTGGCCAAAAGTCGTAAACTTTAGAAATGGATCAAAAAGTCTTGAGTTTAGAAATCTAGCTCTAATTTCCCCCAATTGTATAAGCTAAATTTGAGAAATCATAACTTTTTGTATATGAAAAGTTCTAGAGCCCATATCATGTTAATGAAAACTTATTTAAGTCTATATTGGCTAGGAATAAACTACTTTGCCATTTGGTAAAATTAGGAATTCTAAGTTTTTAGTTTTAGTAAGATATCATGTGAGTTTGGATTTCTTTGTTAGTTTAGAAAATTTATCTTATCTTATTTTATTTCATGATTTTTTAAGATATATATATTGTTCATTTTCCTTTTTTATCCTAGGGTTAGCAGATTATCAATACTCTATGATGAATCAAATTTTCAATCTTTTAAAATAATACATTTTTATTCACATAATATTTGTGTTTATTACACAACACATTGCATCATCAAATGTGCATATACCTAGTATGCATTATCTATTAATTTTTTTTTTTCCCTCTCAAATAAATTATTGGATTTGCCATAATGTGTAAGGAAGAAATATTTGTAGTATATGCAAGGATGAAGTTTTTCTTGGTTTTAGTTCATTAAATAGAGATATATCTATATTATTAAAGTAAATAGATTCATTTTTGATATTTTTAGTGTTTTCTCTTCTATATTTTTGAAATAACCCTTCATATCTACATAATTTATCAATATTTATCCACATGGGTTACCAGTTGAATTTGTGCCAATATTTAACCACTAATTTACCAGGTAGTAGATGTGGGAGATATTTTGTGCTAAAATTGGAAGTTTCATGGAATGGCTCGCAAGTGAAAAAATAAACCCAGTAATAATGTAAATTCCTATATGATTATTTTTTTTATAAAAAATACATAAAAAGAAATAAGACTTTGAAAAATGCCTGCAATTTTATTAATATAGATTTTATATATAATTATTTTCATATCCGGGCGAAGGTGGGGTGCTTTACATAATAAGCCGAGTGGCTTATTAGGGCTTTAGCTCCCTTAATACGATGGGTTTTCCCAATGAAAGAGTTATGCTATTTATTTAATCAACAACCTTTGAACTTTGAAGGCACATGGCAGGCATCAACCTCAAAATTAATGAATCGAATCATGTTACTCTAGCAACCATGACCATGAGCCTCAAAAATGGACAATGACAACTGATTGGGAGGGAGAGAGAGAGAGCATAGGAAGGGTGGTAACTTGGAAGAGATGTTGGAAAAGGTCCAAGGGGCTATCGGCTATATGACAGAAAAGGCTGAAAGTTCCTGCTTGGGATGCATGTAATAATAGACTTCTTTATGCATTACCATTATGATTAAGTCAGACTCCTATTTTCTCACTATCTACAGTATTAGATTATTTGGGAATTTCCTTCTTTTTTTTTTTTTTTTTGTGGGATGAATGTGGTAGCAATATGATATTAATATTGTTCTTTTCCAAATTAATAGGATTTTGGCTGATCCTGTCTTCCCTTTGAAATATAATACGTTCTATCATTAAATTGACTTAAAGTATAAATAAAGTGTACATCTTATTCATACTTAGCCATATCAAAAATAAATTGAAAAAGGGAGATGAATGGAGCAAAATTAATTGTCTGCAGAATGCGCAATTACATTACAACGACAATTAGGAGGACCAGCTACCCTGCGTTCCCATGTATAAATGGAACCAATATTAATTTATTGCTGTTTAGTACGTTAGAGAATAAGTACCATGAGAATTTACTTTGCAAGATTGTTGGAGCTAAAATAATGTGAAAATTGCCTCTATTTTTTTTTTTAATTTTTTAAATGAATTCTCTCAATTTATAAATCAATAATTGAGATTTTCTAAATTTTTAGAATACTTGTGATATCATTAAAAGATAAATTGAGGGAAAAAAAAAACATTATTTTCAGGATAATTCAAAGATTAACTTCCAAAAACTTTAAAGATTACATATATATATATATATATATACCATTTCGTGGAACAGTAAAAAATTGAGTATCGGAGTCTATTGTATCCTATTACATTGACCCCAGAACTTATATGATTTCATCATGTGTTTCCATAAGATGGGTTATATTTTATGATCATCGATCACCTCAGTCTCCTAGCTGGTTATGCTTGAACAAACTGAAATCTATATCGTCCGCAACATTGCATAGGCTATCCAAGTTTTGAAATATCATGTAGTTTTCTGTAATGATAAATATCCTCAATAAATTATATAAAAATTTACATAAATTGTACAACAACTAAACTCCATTTGTAAAAAGAAAATCGTTCCGCTTGAAATATTACTGGGAATGATCAAACAAAACTCAAAAGCTAATAACCAAATTCAAATTCTGGTGGTGTTGAAATCTTAAACTGATATTTTACTTTTTCTTATTAAAAAGGAAATTATTATTAGAAAGGCTACTACAACGTTTAGAGGATATCATATGCATCAACCCAAAACAACGAATTTTATTCACACCGTACGGGGTTTCAACAATTTATAAAAAAGCTTCTACCTATTCTAAATTTTTGAAACTTCCACTTCCATGATAGCATTAATTGCCCGTTTCTAGTCATATTATCCATTAATTATTACGCAAAAAAAAAAAAAAAAAAAAATCTAGAACAACATGAACTTGACCTATCGTTTTGTTCGATTTGGTCGCGATCTAACACTTGCAGCGCTTAAAATCGGTTGATGCATGAGAAAGCAATGCAGTGGTCCTCAATGACAAAGGCAGAAAGAAAGTTTGATCAGAATTTAGTACGAAGTGTAATTTAAAAGACAGCTGCAATATTAGACTTAAATTTTAGCTAAGCCGCTAGAGAATCCTCTTTAAACCCAAATAAAGTTGTCTAAAATCAATTCTTAAATCATACAAAAATAAATAAATAAATAAATAAAAGAACTAAAGAAAAGAAATCTACCAGGCACATGCATTCAATTCAACAAAACAAAGTAGAGAGAGAGAGAGAGAGGGTTGCAATTATTCACAGGCATATTATAAAATATGCAGACTAATACGCACACCAAAGTTGTTCATATATCTTCATGATTAATACAAGTGAACAACAATCTTATGATGATATAGCAATTTGTTTAAATTTTCTTGTGAGAGAGAGAGAGATAGAAAGTAGACACCCCCCCTCTACATACATACTTACACACACACATATATATATATATATATATATATGTAGAACATTGTGTGCAAGAGCACCTTTGCCATTATATCTAGGTATGAGAGAGATAGAGAGAGAGAGAGAGAGAGAGAGAGGGAGGGGAAAAACTTGATTCATATGAAGATTATTCCTTAAAATCGAGTTGAGCTTACTTCAAATGTTTCCTCCACACCCTCCTCCATTTATACCTCCTCAAACATTGTCATTATTCCATGGAAGAACATAAGGAAGAGGATAGTTGACAAGGTTATTCGAAGGATGTTGGAAAACCCCTCCTCCTCCAGTTTCATTATTATTCCCAATAACCCTAGCGATAAACTGATCATTCTGCCTCTGGAGAGGTAATACCATGTTGTGATTCATGGGCAAAGCAGGGGGGACCCGGCCACCATTAGTACAAGCTGCGTATCGGATGAGATCGGCGTTAGCCGCATCGAGCTCCTTTTGAAGCCTCTGTACCTGCCTCTGGAGGAAGGAAATGGCACCCACGCAACCGTAGACCGGATCGCGAACCCTTGCCTCGGCTTCATAGGCCAGGGAATTGACCGCGTCCTCCCTCTGGTGGGGGAGGACTTCGTTGAGGAGCTTGGTGACGTTGCTGGCTCCGAAGATCTTGTGGACGTTGGCGAACTTCTGAGGCTCCTCTGATGGGAAGTAAGGTGCAAATATGCAACCGGGCAGGCATTTTCTCCTTAGGAACTTGCAAGCAGCACATGGGGAGTTGTACGATGAACTTGAAGATGACATATCTTTATATAAAACCACTCTAGCTTGAATTAGTTAATTAGTTCCACTAGACTTTGTATATTACTCCTCAGAAAATATAGTCTTACATGCATGACATTAAAAATTAATCAGATCTAGCTAGGTTTTGTTACTTGTAAGCCATACATTTAGAATTCCGTAGTTTTTCTAGCGAGCTGATCGTACTAAACTATGAGTTTCTAATCGAGAATGAGAAAATTAACATCGATAAATATCTGATATATATCGTATAAGCGTATGTATATGTTTTGCAACAATATGTAATTTCACGGCTACTCCCTAATTTGCTACATAATATTTCAACCTGGATAGAATTTAGTGAAATTAACTGAAAATTTATCATTCACTCATATACAACAACAATTAATAAATTGGAAATACAGGTGTGAACTATACAAAATATCAAATTTTTGTATTTTCCCTTTCTTTTATTTTATTTTTTTGAGGTTTTCACCATATACTTTACCTAGTCCCCTCTTTTCCAGACAGTATTCTATATCTTGCATCTCTCCTTCATTTAAGGATTCTCTCTCACGTGCTGTCTGGTTATTCTTGGATTTCTTTTCTCTATCTTTCATCCATACAATAATAAGCCAAAGTCTTAATCAGCTGCTTGTCAACAGGACTAATTCTTAAACTTGTGGAAATAGAGTGGTCGTTAACTAGATAAACATGGGTTTTTATTTATTTATTTATTTTTTTTTTTTCCCCCCAAGGACATGGTATTAACATAAGCATATCCACCTAAATCAAGACAAACAACAGTAGATCACATGGGATCTTGCAAATAGAGATGCAGAATTAGTTAAGCAGACGCAATTATAGACTGAATAAAAGAAGTCATGAGTTCAAATCCTTATACCGCCCCTTGTGAATCTCTCAAATATGTGCCTTTTTCTCGAACCAAAGAAACATAACTAACCCTAATTTGAAAATTACTTTTACTATACTTTTGTTTCTATATATTGTTCCATCTCTCCTCCAGATCTTCCAAAGAACTTAAAGAACATGGAAAGGATTATTACACAAGACAAAGATACAGAAACACATGTAAAAGCTAGTCATCTCATTCTCATCAATATTAATTATCATCACCTTGTATTTTGTATATACTTGTTTAATTAGGTGTTTTATTCAACTATATATTAGTGTATGTAGTTGGATGAGGAGAAAATGTAAAAGGGAATTACCTTTTGCCCTCGTAGAGCTAGGATCTCTTAGCCTTTGTTTTTATTTCTTGAAAAATAAAAGTAACCTTAATAACCAAGGATGAAATGTTCCTGTGTGCTGTGTGTATCCTTAGTAGGTTTATGTCACAGAGATAGAGTATGGGAAAACCCTAATTGGACAGACACAGTAGTGAGAGAGAGAGAGAGAGAGCATATAGGGGAGAATGATATAGGGAGCTAATTCAATAGTAAAAGGTGCATGTAGGAGAGAAGGGAGGGAGGCAAAAGAGAATTTTAGTGGATGTGGAGAAGAATGAAGATAGGCAAAAGAAACAGGTAATAAATTGAGAGAGGTTCTAAAGGGCAAAAATATATATTTTTTTAATATGTAAAATATAAAGAGAATAGAAGAATGACTATGCCTTGTGTCTAAATAATGATATCTTTCAACGTTGGGGATCATTTTTATTCCAATTAGATCTTAACCCCTAACCCCTATCACTCTCTCATGCAAAAGTCATCAACATTTTTACGCTTTTCTTTAAATAGAATTTAGTAGTTAGTAATTTTTTATTTGTATTGTATTTTACAGGAAATCTTGAGTATTGGTTGAAGAAGGAAACTGGAAAAATAGGAAAAAAAAAGAAGTTGAAATTGCTGGAAAAGTTTAGGTGCCGGATGATCATAAAAAAGGCAAAACCTAGGCAACCAAAAATACTTATTATTATTAGAAGTCCTCTTTCTTTTTCATTATGAGAAATCCATATGCTTTATGGACAAGAGGATGATTGTTTTGAGTCTTGTTACATGGCTAATTAATAAAAGCCTACATGAATAATTCTTTTTTCGAATATGCAACTTATTAGAAGAGACAAATCTATCTATATTTATACACATATATATACATATACATATGTATAAATAGTTTTTTATTTTCATTTTTAGTTGAAGGAAGGGAGAAGTGGAGTTGATAAGTGAATAAATCTAAGGATGTTTAATTTCAAGAGGCTGAAATATATATATATATATATAAATTAATTAATTATAAATAGAGGTTCGACGCCTATCTCATATATATATATATAATGTCTTGCCATTACTATTGATTCCTACTCACCGGATAAAAAACTATTCTTAAATTACCAGATATTGAAATGGAAAATACAGCAATTGCACTATATCCTGTAAACTTATACATACATACATACACACATATACATATACATATTCTAATATAATATAAATTACTGAAGAATGGAATATGAGGAAAAAAAAAAAAAAAAAACAGGGGCATACCTAGCAGGACAATTCACAAGCTCCCATGTGTAATTTATTATGCCTTTTCCAATCCTTGGGGAAATTCAGGAGAAAATGAGCGACCCCTAGATGAAATGGCTAGGTTTAAAAAGACTCTATCTAGCTTAATACTACAACTTTGACTTCATTTGAAAGTTGAAAATTATGCTCACAATTCTCGTACAGGAGACATTATTTAACTTTAAACACTAGCTAGTGTGTCGTTTTGGGAAATTCCAACAAAATAGCGAGTGTTTTCTTCTTAAACATATATATTAATCATTATAATATTTTACACGGACAAATTGGGGTTTGGATTCCTTAATTTTTTTCCTTTTAATTTTCTTCAATTTATAAATTAACAGTTAAGATTATTTAGAATTTTTAAATAATTCAAGATTGAAATTTTTTTCTTAAAATTCCAACCATTAATTGCAAGTATTTAAAAGGTGTGAATTGAGAGATCCATTTCATAGATGTAGGCTAGACTTTTCGCTTTTTCCTTCTCATGGTAATGTAGTAATAGGTTATATACCAATAGGCAATACCTAGCAAGAAATAATAGTGCACGTCTTGACTTATGTAAAACTAGGTCAAAATGTGTTTTGTCCTTTTACATTATGATCATTTAATAGACATTTGGAGACATCTGGCTTAACCGTTAAGCAGGAGGGTTTTTCCTTTTAACCCCCAGACCCCCCACCCCCCATTTGTGATGGCTACATATATTGGATAAACCTTAGTCCTACAAGAACTTTCTTATCCTGGTCAATTTTTCAATCTATCGACATACTGTTTTCTCCTCAACGTACGAACTTTCTACTTGGTCAATTTCCTCTGGTTACTCTTTCTCCTTTTTCTTCATGAAAAAGAATACACGACTGTAAAAATATAAATATAGTATATTGTCAGTAATTCTCTTGATCAAAGATAATAAATAATCAAATCAAAATGTATTAAAGAACTTATTTCAGCCATTTAATCTAAAACTTATAATTTTTTATTAATAAAGTATTTATTACTATGATTTTATAAATTAATATCAATTCCTCCTATAATATACGTGGGACGTCACATAACAATAATGGGATATCACATTATCCTTCTCACATGTAATAAAATATCCAAAGATTACTATTGGGAGAATGATAATTCTTTTTCCTCTTCTACAATTGTCCACTGGTATAAATTAGTTCCCATTACTTTACGATCTCTTCCCCCTGCCCTCATTTGTCTTTTAGTTTCTTTCCCCCTTCATGTTGCCATACCCTATCCTCCATCCCCCTTCATTTGCAAAACCCATCACAGGTAAAAATAAAATTAGAACTCTATGTCCTCCTTAAACCCAAATTTTACAAGTTAAAACCTTAGGTTTTACCTTGCTTTAAGTGCTAATCTCTCTAATTGTATTATGTTAAATTTAGGTTTTGGGAACTCAAGCAACTTAAGATCAATAGGAGGCCCAAGCACGAACATTGTTGGAGTCTCACTCTTAAGGACCTAGAGTGGCACTATCATAGAGATTAAGGTTGCTAAGCATCTATCTTAAAGTGACCCTTTAAAATCTACTTAAGATGAACTTTTGGGATGATTTTTGTAGTTTAATATGTCTAAGTAATCTTTTGGAATGCTAAATCAATTCTTTTAAGCCAACATAAGGCACTGTTTATGTTAGGTGTTTTGTATCACAATGTTGATTCAATTGAAGAAGTTTGATCAAATGATTAGTTTAAGAGGCTTGTTTCATGAAATGCTTGTTTCTCTATACTAGGTCATGACATACACACGAGAAAAGGTGTTGATTTTATGATTTTAAGGGTTAATGAATCTTTAAACATGCTGATGTTGATGTTAGCTAAGTAATAAGTATGATTATTTATTAATTAGGGCTTGAAAAATGGAGTTCAACCACCCTATTCACAGGCTTCCACCATCCAATGCAATATGTACTTTTTTTTTGTGGTTTAGAGATCTTAATATACTTAATTGATGTTTTCAGAAGAGAATTATGTGTGAAGGAATGATTTAGAGGTCAAACAACGCATAAATGTTGCTTAACACATTGATTTGTGCCTATTAAATATTTAAGATCTATAATTACCATGTATGATATTTATTGGAAAATTTCATCTTGTATGATATTTAAATAAGGTATGATTTCTAAGTTAATTGGAGTTTTTCATGATATGTTAGTATTATTTTTAGGTAATGAAACTGGTAATTAAGATTCCTAAACGTGAAACTAGTATGTAAAAATATTTGGATTCATATTCCTTCTTTAATGCCACTACTTATGTGTTGTTTTTCTTTTTATTTTGGATAAAATTTACAATTCATATGTTATTAGAATGATTTTATGCATAAAGATGTAATTGGAATAAGTTAGGCTTGAAATCTTTTAAATATGGGCTTTTTATACAAATTTATCATAAAGGCACAATTTTGAAATGTAAATGGTAGATATAAATAATTATTGATTGGACCCTAACATGAACTAGCCCACTAAACCCCTAAACTAGTCCATGGCCCAAAATTGGATCACCAATAATTGATTTACCTGATCCCACTATCAATTCTCTTAAATTTCATAAAGTACCTAAATAATATGACTTAATTAATGGCCTTGGATAGCACGTAACTATAATGGGCTTTTATAGTTTAATTTTACACTTTCCTAAATGAGCTAACTCAACCCTAAAATAGTGGGTCGTTTTCCCTTCTAAACCCATAGCCTATATGGGCCTAGGCTAATTGAAGTTATGAATACAAATACTAGGTTAATATAATTGGACTTAAGGCCTAAGTGATAACCTAACTAATTGACTTGATTCCATCAAAATAATTTGACTTATTAAGTTAATTAGTGTAGATGAACAAATTCAATTGCAGTAGTTACATATGTATAGTGTGAGTTTTACACTGCACATTGCCTCAAAGGAATAATATAGAATGATACATAAGGAATGACTTAGAGAAGAAGAAGCAGGAAGGAGGAGTAGACAGTCTTAACGAGCTCAAACACACTAGCAATAGGTAAAGTTATTGAGCATCAACCCTACTATTTTAGATAAGAGGTAAGTTGATCTTCTGCGATAATAGTATGATAGTATGATACCATTTCTCTTGAATAGCTAAATTATCTTAAATGAAGAGGAGCTATAAGGTATTTATAGAGTTAGGCTATCGACGACGTCCATATGATTAAGATGAGTTCTCTTAATGGAATCTTCCAAGCTCTTCCATGGGCTCCTATAGAGTTAGTCCTCGATTTTTTCACTTAGCAATCTACATTACTCGTCATAAGTGCTTTACACTAGGACCTTTTTACTTAGGTTCTTTATATCGACAGTTAGACCTCTATCGTGAAGCCTTATTATGATTAAAGGAGCGCTATATAGTGATATTGCTTGTAGACTTGGTGTTTTTGCAATTGTCTTTCTCTGAATGCTTCAAGAAACATTATAAGTCCACCATATGATAAACAAAAATTTAGAGGGCTAAACATTGCTATTGCTATTACTATATTATATATTTAGGATCAACTCTTTTGGTTAGCTGGTAAGGCTTAAGGAGTCCAATCCATTTTGGGATGACTTACGAAGATGTGGCATGGTAGGCTTAGAGTACAGATCGTTGGATCGGCCAATCTATTCTTAACCTTTTTTATAGAAGTTCATGCACTTAAAGAGATTTTCTATTGGCTTGAACTCAATAAGAGCTTATAAAGCAATCTATCAATAGGAGGGCTCATCTCAGCCATCGATCAACAATGCGATCAAACAAATGTTATTAATGTGTAAGTCTATAAATACCTCAGAGCTCCTCTTCATTTGGAACAACTCAACTAATTAGAGAAATGGTTTCATGCCATCATATTGCTATTGCGAAAGATGAAATAAAGCTTAAAGTGAAGAACACATTGCCTCTCATCAAGAATAGTGGGGTTAATGCTTTATAGCTCCTCTATGTCACGTGTACTCTCAAAGCTCCCTAAGACTGCCTACTCCTCCTCTTTACTTCTTCTTCTCTAAGTCATCCCTTACGTGTCATTCTAAGTTACTTCTTTAAGGCCATGTGTAGTACGAAACTCACGCTGCATATACATGACCATTGCAATTGAATCCCCTTATCTACGTTTTTAGCGACTCAATTAAGGAGCAAAGGATGTTGACAATTTAACAATGGCACTTGGTAGGAAAAGGACAACTAACCCTATTGATAGTACTACTCAAGATCAGCAACAAAATCGTAAAGTTCCAGAGCAAGTCATGTTGCCACCAGAAGAAACCAAATCAAGGAAACAACACATAAGAAGATGCACCCAACAATGCTTAGATGATGCGCAAGGTTTGAGAAGCTACGTAAACATTGAATCAATTTATGACAATGTTTGCTCAATGCTCACCCTACCTAGTTGCTATAGCTGTGGTGCAATAGGATATGATTCCCTTAAATCCTGTTAACAATGTGTAGCAATACGCTGCCCAGGCAATGCAGCCATCTAATCCTCCTACTATTATTGAAGATGCCACTCATAGAAGGGATGAGCAAACCCCTATACCTGACCTTATGCCTGTACAAAACGTAATGCTTGAGGAAAGAGATATGGAGATCCAACTCGAAGGTTCTTTGTCCTCACGCACTATTCTTCATATTATATAGGGCGGGTTTACCATTCGCATCCATCTTACCCTAACTATACAAGTCAAAGTTACTACATCCACTCCAAGAGGTTCATTTATAACCAAGGAAAACTTAGATATATTCATAAAGGAGATACAAACAAAGTCAACTACATGAGTGTTTGCTCTCAATATCCCAAGCACTACGTAAGTCCTAAGTTTTCATTATTCAATGGTAAGAAAGAAAATGCCAAAGAGCATTTGATGAAGTTTATTGAGACTTTAACTATCTATAAACTGGATGATGATTTGAAACTAAAGGAATTTTCAAAGTCTCTTATAGAGAAAGCCTACACATGGTCCATCAATCTCTTTCCAAAAGCAATCAATTTATGGGGGAGCATGTGTAAGATTTTCTTAGAGAAACTTTTTTCCATCGAAGAGAAGGTTACTCTTATTGATATAAGCCGAATTCGATAGAAACCTAGAGAACATCTAAAGGAATATATCAAGCATTTCAAAGAACGCTCCTTGGACATTCAAGATGTTTGTGATGAGAAAGTGTCAGTGAAAATCTGTATCCAAGGGATGTTCTCCGAATATGCAGTATTCTTAAAGAACCTCTCTCTACATTCTTTTGCCATACTTGTAGAGAATGCGTAAAGGACCGATAACTCCCTAGTAAAGCAACAAGGAGAGTCAGGTAAATTGAACAAATGGACAAAATCCATCTCCTTATATCGAGATGGTAACTCAAGGAGTGGTAAAAAGCCTAAGAATGACACACAAAGAATTTTAGTAGCATTCTTCCATTCCTACGCCCAATGAGCTAGGTACATGCTACTCTTGATTGTGGGTTACAAAATGAAGACATCAAGTTACCAAGAGTAGAATGCCAACCTATAATGGACAACACAAGAGACCCCTAGTACTGTTGATATCATAGAATAGTGGACCCCTTCACAAAGGATTTTCAAAGCTTAAGGCAAATAATCCACGACAGGATTTAAAATGAAGAACTCATCATCAAGGATAATGATGTTCACAGCAATCCAATCCCAACCTATAATACCTAAAGTGTTAGTACATAAGTTTTATGACAGTGAGCAGCGATTTATTAGATCTTAAAGATAGGTGTATCCTCTTATCATTTCTTTTGTAAACAAAAGCAAGATTTAGTATTAAAATTTCCATATTTTGATTATTATCTATGATTATTTTTTTTAAGCCTAAGTAATGCCCTAGCATCTTAGCTTCCACGCTATAAGCTTAAAACTGCTCATCCCTGAGCATGGGCATGGGTTAATAAACATCTAGCCTTGTAGTTGTTTAATGTTATAGATTTTGCTATAAAATATACCTTCTGTCATTACATAAACACTTTAGCAGGATATGAGGGATGTTTAGATTTTTATCCCAAAGGTTCTAAGGATTTAGTAAATTTGGTAGGAGCTCTTGGGAAGTTTATTGATGCGAAGGTAGGGTTCATTCTTTGGTGCATTCTTGGTAGTCTTCTAGCACTTCATGACTAAAGGGATTCTTCAACCTATTTCCTTGAGCAAAGTGTTATGGTGTGTTCACTACATCGTGTTACTCGTTACTTTTGGTTTAACAGGGGTATCCCTCAGCATATTAATATTAAGGAGGACTTTGATAAATGTTGTGAAGCACTCAATCCCTAGAATTATAGAAATATTCATACAGAAGTTAAGCAAATGTACTTCCCATCCCTCAAGTGTTGAGGGTTACTTTCATTGGGTGGTTGGATATTGGACATGTTATCTGAAGGCATTTAGATAGTATACCTCTACAATAGTAGATGACAATTTACGAGAAGTGATTGTCCATAAATATGAATTTCTTTTCTGGCTTCTTTCATTTAGCAATGCCCAAGCTAGGGCATTAAACAAAGATTCATCGCCTTCTTTACCTACCATTAGATCATTTAAAGGTGGGTATTATAGTTGATAGTGTTTTTCATTGCAACTAATATTTGTTTTATTTATTCTCTTTCTTGTTGTGTATCATATTAGTTTAACTTTCTCTCCCCTTTTTTTATTTTTATTTTTTATTTTTGTTTGCAGGAAGTGAAAAAGGATACTGCTTCAATTAAGCATGAAAAGGTAGTATCATGATTCCCATGTCCACTTCAGTTATTACCCATCCATTGTCTTATCAGTACGGGATTGGTAAAGAGCTTTAGTTTGAAAATTTTCCCGAGCCACTTGTAGCTACAAATGAAGATGAAGGGGATGAGGAGTTAGTTAATTACAAGGAGCATCCTAATCACGTTGATAATAATAGTGAGAATTCCCCTGAATATGTTGATGATAATGATAGCGATGTGGATGACTCCTCTGGTGAATCTCATGATATGGGTGAGAATAATGACAAGGTTGAATCTAAATGTTTAAAGGAAGGTGAAATTCATATACATGCCAATACTTTACTTCATGTAGGTACTTATGGTGATGATATGGATATTGCTCATAATAGTTCCTCTAGGGATGGTCAAATTGTTAATATTATTCTTTTTTCTAAGCCTATAGCACCTTCTAATGTTCATTGGGACATAGTAGTAGCATCAACCAAATTATTAGGTGCAATGTATATTCAAGCAAATGTCATCGCACAACATTGTTCGGCCCATTGTGAGATTAGAGAAATGTCACCCACTCAAATCCAGGTTGAGGAGTTTCTGTTGACATAACAGCTCACAATTAACCTTAGGCTTGTGCAATGGAGACACCACTCCTCCCACAACTATCTTTGAACTATTGACTTCACCCTTGCCATGACCTCCTCACTTGTCACTTAGTTTGACTAAGGGTAAAAAATGGACCATTTATGCTATCCCTTTCAAAGGAGTCGGTATTTGGTCGAAGAACCTTAGGTTTCCCCTAATGGGTTGCTATGCATGTCCGATTTAAAATTTCAAGTCATATATTTAGTTAGGTTCAGTTTAAAGTATTCAATCATTTCAACAATTTATACAAATACAATCCAGAGCAGCAAATCAGAATCATAGCATCATTCAGAAACAAACAAATACCTAGACTCCTCGCTTGGTCACTCTAGGTAAGACTTACTCAGTTTATCACCAATAATCCCTATAATACCAACGTTGTTTTAATTTTCACATAATTGTCATAGATTAGTTTTATCCTATAACACTTATTGTTATCTTTGGTTTAAGGTTAAATATGCCCAATTATCTAGGTTTTGAAGTCTTTTACAATTATTCTTGATTTGGGCTAAGTTCAGGTTCGGATTCGGGTTCAATTTCCATATTGATTTCTAAATTAAGTTCTAATTCTGTTTCGAAGTACGATTATATACGCGAACCCTAAAAACCCATTTTGATTCATAATGTGAAATTAATCACATTACTTTTAGGTATCCTAAATATCAAAATTACCTTTAATTAGTATTTTATTCTATCCGGCATACTTAAATCCTTATTAGTGTACCAAATTTATTCTCAAAGTGAGAAAATTTTACACATTTCATATAAACACCTAAATTTAAGTTTTCTACTAGATTTATTACATATTTTTTATTGATATTAAAATATCAATTTTGACCTAATATTTTCGTACTTATTTATTTTTTATATTTACATATTATACATTATCACCTAATATGTACATAATATACATATCTAATAGTCATATCACTTCAACTATCATCTCCCAACATCAATTAACATCTCAAAATATCTAGTTTTATCCCAAATCAGATTTTACTCCTAATTACTCTAATTTACAAAATTAACTTAAAATTTACTATTTTTACCTTTACATATATATTGCATAATACCCTAATAATTATATTTAGCACCTTAAATACTACAAATATCATACTTCATCAAATTTTAATACCCTAAAACATATAATTATGCACTAAATCAATAATTATCTATTTAATTACCTAAATAAAGAGGCTTTAGTGATGACACGAGCCGAACTGAAACGAGAAATAGAAATCGAAGGACCGACCGATTTGCTTGTCTGAAGAATTCTGGAGATGAGGTCCAAGAAGAGGAAGTAGCATGTCAAAGTAAAAACATTGCTAGAAGAGTTTGCCCACCTATTTCTAGATGAGCTACTAGAAGATCTACCTCCCATCTGAGGCATCAAACATGTAATTGACCTGCAGCCTAGAGCTGTACTGCAAAACAATCCTACTAATAGGATAAATCCCAAATAGGTCGCCGAGCTGCAGAAGCAAGTAAATGAGCTAATGAAGAAGGGTTATGTATGTGAGTCCCTTAGCCCTTGTGTCGTTCTAGCCTTATTAGTGCTAAAGAAAGATGATTTACGGAAGATGTGTATAGATAGTCGAGCGATGAATCAAGTCACCATCGAGTACAGGTATCCCATACCCAGGCTTAATGACATGCTAAACGAATTAAGCAGAACAAGAGTGTTCTCCAAGATCGACCTTAAATCTGGATATCATCAAATTCGAATGTGTAAGGGTGATGAGTAGAAGACCGCATTCAAAACACGACATGGTTTATATGAATGGCTTATAATGCCATTTAGACTGTCCAATGCACCGAGCATATTCATGTGCTCTAAGAATTATTAGGAAGGTTTGTCATAATTTATTTTGATGATATTCTAGTGTACATTCCTGACCTGGAGATTCACCTAGAGCATCTCTAAAGAGTTTTTGCAAAACTTTGAGCTAAACAGCTTTACACTAATCTAAAGAAGTGTGACTTTTTCCGATCCGAGGTGATCTTCTTGGGGTTGTTGTAAGTGGAGGAGGCATCCAAGTCGATGATGAAAAAGTAAGAGTGATCATAAAATGGCCTAAACAGACCTATTCTATGAATGTAAGAAGTTTTCACAGCCTGGCATCATTCTATCACAAGTTTATAAAGAATTTTAGTACAATTGCAGCCCCACCCGTCGAACTCTCAAAGAAGAATGTTGAATTCGGATGGGGAGAGAAGGAGTAGAGGAGTTTTGTGGAAGTAAAAGATAAGCTAACTACAACCATATCTTAGCTCTACCGAGCTTTAATAAAATGTTTGAAGTAGAGTATGATG
Organism: Lumnitzera racemosa; assembly: GCA_024138005.1. NCBI lineage: Eukaryota > Viridiplantae > Streptophyta > Magnoliopsida > Myrtales > Combretaceae > Lumnitzera > Lumnitzera racemosa. Next base: position 3,071,529 of record JAMXBC010000004.1, read on the forward strand.
CATCCAGACTAGGCATAGGTGTTCTACTAATGCAAGAAGGTCAACCTATTACTTACTTCAGTGAGAAACTTTAAGTAGCTATACTCAACTATTTTATCTATGATAAGGAGTTCTACTCCTTAATCCAAGCCTTAACGATATGGCAACACTATCTACTGCCTAAGGAATTTGTGATCTATACCGATCATGAATCCTTGAGTATTTGAAGAGCCAACCCAAGTTGTCTTGAAAGCAAGCCAAATGAGTCGAGTTTATGGAAGGTTTTTCTTATGTTGTAAAATACAAGAATGGAAGGAACATTATAGTAGTTAATGCCTTATCGAGAAGACATACCTTCCTAACCGAGATGCAAACAAGACTACTTGGTTTTTCAATAATAAAGAATATTTATGCTGAGGATCCACATTTTGGTCCTATCTATGCTCAGTATGAGGAAGGACGGACATTGGATAACTATTACAGAGAGAGCGGATGCTTATTTAGAAAGAGGAGGCTATGTATCCCAACCTGTTCCATGAGAGAATTACTCGCGTGCGAGGTACATGAAGGAGGATTGACAGGACACTTTGGCCAATGCCGAACCATAAAGTACTATCTATAAGATTCTTTTGGCCAAGAATAATGAGAGACATACAATCCGTATTGGATTAATGTGTGACCTTCCGAAAGGCAAATAGCCAAGCTAAGCAAGGACATTATCTACCCTTGCTCATCTCAACTAAACCATGGTCCAAGTTAAGTATGGACTTCATGTTAGGATTGCAGAATATGTCATGAGGGAAGGACTCCATCATGGTGGTTGTGGATCAATTCAGCAAGATGGCACATTTCGTGCTTTGTTCCAAAACTAACAATGCTTCAGCTATCTCTTTTCTTTATTTGCAAGAAGTAATCAAACTTCACGAAGTTCCCAGAACTATTGTTTTAGACCGAAACCCAAAGTTCATGAGCTACTTTTGGAGGATGTTAGGGAAGCGAATGGAAACTAAGCTATTGTAAAGCACATCCTGCCATCTACAAACTGAGGTTATCAATAGAACTGTAGGAACTTTGCTATGGGTTGCTATCGGACAAAACATGACCGACTAGGATCTGTATCTACCAATTATTGAGTTTGCCTACAATAGGACCGCCTACGCTATACCGAGCATGTCTCCATTCGAAGCCACCTATGGGTTTAACTCTGAGCTCTCAATAGACCAAGTACCCCAACCAAAGCTTATTGACAACTGGCCAGTCGTTGAAAGAGTTAAAGCCATCAAAGCCATGCACCAGAAGGTGGTAGAGCAATTGACCTAAGCTAATACTAAGCTCGAGAAGCGAAGCTAAGGACGAAGGAAGAGAGGATTTCAACTAGGTGATTTAGTCTGGATACATCTTAGCAAAGAATAATTCCCAAACTTAAGGAAGAGCAAATTATCTCCTAGAGCTGACGGACCTTTCAAAGTGCTTGAAAAGATCAATCTTAATGCCTATAAGATTGAATTACTTAAAGGATATGGAGTCTCAAACTCCTTCAATATTGCCAATCTGTAACCTTACACTCCCGAAGACAAGCAACTTAGAGTTAAACTAAATTTAATCCCAAATCTCAAACAACATAGAGGGGATAATAGGGATCAAGGACCAATTATGCGTTCCCAAGGCTGAAGGCTTTCTCAGATGGTTTGTCGAGCTATCTGAGGTGAGTTAAGCACTGAGGAGCAATATTTACCCCATTTTGACCTGCTAAACTACTTCACTCTCCATACCATCCAAGAGATTACTAAGGTGATCAACCAACGTGCCGAGCCAACCCCTCCGTAACACACCAATTTAAGCACCAAATTTAGATGCAGCCATCTCCATAATGCCAAAGCTGAGCTAACAACAATCAGGAGCTGACCATCCAAGGCCAATCCCAAGTGTGAGTCATTCTTGAGCCAACCTTTATCCAGTCTCAGCAATCAGACCTATTGAGCTGCCAACGTCGACTAGACCTAATCAAAGCCCACCCCTACATGGCATATAATGTTTTTAGGACCATAAACTGAGTAAAACGCTTGCGCACTGTTTTTTCTGACATTCATACTGTCCTTTCTGACAAAAAAATATTATTTTTGCACGAATACTTGTTTTCCTGTAAATTATTCTCCTTTTGTTTAGCAAGTAGGGATCCATTTTTGTAATTTTCTGTAATTTAGAACTTACCTTAATTGGGTACTATAAATACTTGTATAATATAATAGCCGCATAATCATCATATAAAGAATACACTTGAACCTTTTGCTTACTCTTAAGCTAAGTGTCCTTCTACTCACTTTTGAGTTACTCTTATCTAGCCCATTTAAGCATAGACTAATAGCGAATAATCTCTAGCCATACTTGTGCATCATATTAAGTGTAACTCAAGCTCGTATGAAGCATTGGTGCATCATATCTACCATCAACGTATGAGAACCCCTGCTCAACCTTCAACTATCATTTACTCTTCGAGTCATTTCACAACCCAGACTCACCCTTTTGATTGCGCATGATATTAGGTTCATATATTCATTCACAAAATTCGTATCATCTAGGTTAAAACTCGTGTCTCTTACCTCAGGCATCAAGTTTTGTGCAGGTGTAGGGTTTGGTGTAAGGGTTTGCTTGGCCCTTCCATGAGTAGCATCCTCAATGACAATAAGAGGATTGACTAGCTGCACTACTTAAGTAGCATGTTTTTGCGCAACATTAATAGGATTTAGAGGAACCGTACCCTGTTGCATTGCAACTATAGCAACCAAAGCTTCTTGAAGTTCACATCATCTAAGTATTGTCAGATGCAACTTCTTGTGTATTGTTACCTTGATTTGTTTGTTTTTGTGGAGACATGGTTTGCTCTAAAATTCATAATTTTCTTATTGATCTTAAGTAGTACTATCGGTAAGGTCAACTATCCTCTTCTTACTAAGTGCCATTGTCAGCATCCTTTGATGCCTAGTGAAGTTTCCAAAATATAGTTGAGGGGATTCAATTGCAATGGTCATGCATACGACGTGAGTCTCACGCTATACGTGGCTTCAGAGGAGTGACGTAGAATGATATTTAAGGAATGACTTGGAGAAGAAGAAGTAGGGAGGAGGAAAGGACAGTCTTAGTAGCTCAAATGTACTTGTGACAAGTGAAGAAGCTATTGAGTATTAACCCCATTATTCTAGATGAGAGGCAATGTGTTCTTTACTTTCAACTCTGTTTAATTATCTACAATAATAATGTGACATCATGACGTTGTTTCTCTTAAATAGCTGAATTGTTATAAATGAGGAAGAGCTATGGGGGTATTTATAAAGTTAGGCAATCAATGACGTCCATTAAATAGCGGTGGTAATCGACAATTGAGCTTATGTCAAGCTTCTCTATGTATATAAGCTTTTTCTAAGAAAGGTTGAGAGCGGACGAACCGATCTAACGGTCCTTATTGTAAACCTACCACGGCAAATTTCCCCAAATTATTCCAAGTTCATAGAATTGTCTCTCTAGGCCTTGTCACTTTACCTTAAATAGTCAAATTTAAGTAATTAGTAGGCTTAACGCCTAGTAAGCCATTTTAATCCTCTATAATTAAATTAATAGGACCTCAATAGGCATAGTTCCAAAATCAATTGGGCACATGTATCCAATTAGGGCCTAATACCCTATGGACCTTAATAAAGAAATGTAGACTTAAATTAATTTAGAAAGCTATAACCATATAATAGGCTAGGACCAATTTTTAAAACTAACCTAGGCCTATAACTTTTTTTCTAAATCCGATACCCTAAAAGGCTTTAGTTAGAGTGAAACCTTAAGCTCAACAAATAACTAAGAACCAAAGGGTAAATATTTGATAATAGTTTCCTTAATTAGGCCAATTAAATTAAACAAATAGTATGGACCCAATTTCTATTCAAAGTAATCATGCCTACTAAACTCTAAGGCCTATACCCTAAACTGATCTTAACTAACTTAAAGATCTAAATACGAATAATCTAAGCATAAGCTGATGAGATGTGATCATATGACGAAAAGAATAATACACTAACTCATTAGGAAACAATCAATATTTCAACGTCTTGGGATTTAGACTTTTAGGTAGTACAACGGGAAAGTCATCTTGTATCAAGTGTAAAAGTCAATTAAATTCTTCTTTTTGAGTAGAATACTTTTCGATTAATTAAAAACATTTTATTGGTATCATTCAAATTTTCTCGAAAATTAATAAGACTAATTGATTTATCGAAAGCATTAGTAGGAGTTGATGCCCCAAAAAAAAGCCACTAGAATATATATCTACCCTTTTATAATAAAGTTATTAATATTAGTACAACATGTATTTTGATAAATAATGAATAAATACCAATAATATTTACATATATATCAATAGTTCCAAATTTCTACATGTTAAAATCTCATGAATACTTATTTTCTAATTATTAAAATATCTAACATATTAATATCCTAGTCTCTAACAGCATCCAAATATGAAATTTCATGTAGGTGGTGACCAAAAGATTCCGATGAAAGGAACTAAAAAGTGGATAGTGAATTTTTGGTAGCATGTCATAAATGCCTAAAGGAAGGGTCATCACGAGGTGCATATTAGGTCATGAAGATGTTAGTAGTAGTGATAAGATGGTAATAAAAACCTTTCAAAAAGTTCTCCATCAACCAATAAGTTTTCAGGGAATAATTAGAAAATATCAGATGTTTTATTGTATGATTTTCCAAGATCGATGAATCTTATTGCATACTCCATTAGGTAAATCCCATTTCTAGATGGCTTCAGTAGTGCAATTTTATTGCTCATTAAACAAATACTTCAATTAATATTATTCTCTCCTTTTTAAGATTCTCGAATAATATATCAATCCTTAAAGTTACCTTATATTCCCTTAATGAAGAGATATATCCTTAACATGTGAATAGCTTACTTGAGACAAAATGCCAAAAATCTAATGGCTAAAGGTGGTGGGATTTTCAATTTGACCAACTTTCTCTTGTTAAGAAATTTTTTGTTTGTTGAAAACACTCCCAGCTTTGGGACCATGAATTATTTATATATAAAAATATAACTATCCTAATGAATTGTCGAAATTATACATTCACCAAAGCTCAAAAAAAAAATCTAGAAATAACTGGGGATTATATATATATATATATATATATATATATTTGAATGGCTTAGAAAGCAGCACTTAGTCTAGTAGGAATAATAAATGTGGACCCTTTCATATTTATTTATTAATTAAGCAAGCACCAATGGGGGGCTGATAAACAGTGGATCCCAGATAAGGAGATATGAAGCTGTCCCAAAACTGTTTACTTGTTAAATTGCATATATGTTTTGGCAGCGAGTGCACCTGAAACACTAATTTATAAGTTTAAGAGAAAAAAAAAAAAAACACTAAATTGAACACTTATTTGCAAGCCTAAAGGAAAAGAAAAAACTTTTGATCTTTCCATTTAGACAATTGATAAAAGAGTAAGAATAAAAACACATGTAAAAGACAATTTTTAACATTTTCCAGCAAAATGAAAGCTGTCGGTCATCACATACTTGTTTATATAAAGAAAAAGTACGACATAAAAAATTAAAAAAAAAATGACACTAATGGGGTATATATATATATGTATATAATAAAAAGCAGCACTCTTCATCTATTGGGAGTCAGCACCATGGAACTTTTCATATTTATAAATTAAGCATGCACCAATGGGGGCTTGATTAATAGTGGGTCCCAGGAGGAGGTGAAATGAAGTTGTCCAAAAACTATTATTGTTTTTAACTTGCCAAAAAAAAAAAAAACCAAAAAGGAAAGAAAAAAGGGAAAGAATTGAAAAGGAAAAATAAACCGGAAAAAGAAAGAGAGAGAGAGAGAGACTATGAATATGATTAACGATTTGGCTTGGGGTGCTGTGAGTAGGAGTAACCTTTCGAGTTATGAAACATGGACCCGACCATAGTAAGGGGGGTCATTGTCCTTCCCTACGTGGCTAGACCCTCTTCCCCTATGTCCTCGAAGTAGTAATGTTTTCCGATCCCCATGTGGAGAAGAAGATGTGGGGCCCTGTCACTTTATCGATCTGCCGTACACTATTTAATGGATTTTCTTTCTTTTACAGTGCTTGTGTATCTATTACCTATCGGTCTCTATACCTATCATGTCTTTCATGGTCTTCAGATTTAGGCCATATAAATTCATGCCCCCATGGTATGCTGCAGTCATCATTCGGAGTGTCTGTATACATATATATATATATATATATATAAATATATTATACGTATGTAAATAAATCTCTATCTACGGGCTAGTTGTAAATGGATCATTTAAATTTTAAAGACATAACTTTGTAACCCGATAACTGTTAGAAAAAAATATAAAACAAATCCAAAACTACCATGATAATTCTAAAATCAAATTGTTAAAAGAGTTATAAATAGTGTTGGTTCATGAACTTTCACCATCCATTCATGGAAGTCATGCCATGGAAAAGTGACTTCAAAAGTTTGAGAGACCTTATGTTCAATATATTCCATTAAACAACAATATAATAAAACTCAATTTATATGGACTTGAAAACCATCTCCATCTTGTATGTCACAAATTATATTTGGATGTAATATTACATAATTTTTTTATTAAAAAAGATTCAAATTTAAGTACATGTAACTTTAGTTATCACATGATTACAAGCTATACATATCATGACACATTTGGAATGGAGCCCAATTATCATAACGAGTCCTCGAGCACTCAATAAGAATTTTATATGATAAGTCCTTCTTTACTTGTTTTTTATAAATATCTAAAATGTTTGTTAACACACGATTATCATTAAGTTCTTATAGAACAATTAAGATAATTTATCATATACAATTCTTATTAAGTGCCCGCCGAACACCCGCTAATGAAACTGTCATAATTTTTATATTTCCAAGTACCTAGGTTATGGCGCATGAGATTCAAAAATGACAGAAATTCTGAGATGGATATCATATTAGCTGTTCGTTAATGGAACCATTGATTAGTTCCTAAAGTATATCCTCACGATCTTCTAATGTTGTTTGGGAAGTTATGAAGCTACATCTTGTTTATATATTCTTCACTATATATAGTTCAAGATAGCATGTGTATATACAATAACTTATCATTCTATTTCAGCAAACCGTTGAGTGAATGAGACCCAAATTGGACAAGGAAAACGAAAACTGTTAACGTGAGACTGCTCTGAAGGATCTAATCTTTGCTAAGACTAGCAACTTAAAAGTTTGATTTACGTTTCAATATGTATATGTAGAGTTTTCATAAACATCTATGAAGCTGATCTTGCCCCAATTTTATTCGCAACATTGTGCTTTAAGCACGTTTCGGTAAGCTATGGAAAATATCAAGTTTGGGTCTTGAATATATATGAGACTTAACTATGAAAGTGCATTAAGGTAAAAAGAAAAGGTAAAAGGTTAACTTAGAATGGTAATGTTATTGGTAGTTTATATTATGTACTTTATTGGAACTAAGTTATTTTTTTATTATGTATGTTAGGGCTTAACTTCGTTATAGCTACATATAATATAAAATATATTGTGTGTATATGCATGTGTGTATGTGTGTGTGTTGTGTGCTTTATATTGGGTGGAATAAATGAGAAAAGCTAAGATCTTTATGAATTTGTTAAAGAAATTAAGTACTTCGAAATTGTGAAATAATCACTATGCCATTATTGTTATATTATATTGAATCGATTTATTCCTTCATGTGGTTTTTGCATTAGAGCAAGCAAACCTTCAATTTAATTAATTGCTTTACCCCCATTTCCATCTCCTACCTTACTCTCAAATTTCTGCTTAAGCTTCACAAGTTTATACGATTAATTGATTGCATAATTGAAAACCATAAGTGGATTAATCTAGACTTTCTTGTGGTTTTTGCTTCTATTATCTTACATTTTCCAAGTGAACCTTGGGCATCTCTTTTTCTCTCTTTACTTGTTATATCACTTATATTTACGTATTCTATAACTTATAACTAAAAATCTACATCCTATCCCAATAATTTAGTGTAAGAGCAAGGTTAAGAGATTAAGGATACACACCGAAGAGATAACTGTCAAGTATGATAAAGTTTGTTAGTTACACAAGCTTTTTGTTGTGGCAAGTGTAGGTATAAGGGGTCCCATTGCAATTAAGCTTGAAAAAAGGCTCTGAATCATTTGTCGAACCCTAAGAAAGATTATGAGATGGTAGAAATTGGTGAAAAGCCCTTAACGGCGATCCCAAGTAAGTATCAACAAATAATGTTTTATAGGAGCTAGTAGCAAAGAAGACAACTATGGGACTATGAAAGATATTGGAACAACTATATACACCTAAGTCGCTTACGAATTGCTTAATTTTTAATTGAGATTGTATTTATCTCAAATGATTAATAGGTCATTGGAAAGACAGCTTATTTCAAATTTCATATTTCTAATTTATAATTTGAAAAACATAAAGTTTAAGGTAAAGACTAAAGATCGAGCAAAGATCTTACTATACTCTCCACTATCTTCATTCCATAGATTCAAATGTGGCAATTTGTGGCAAAGATAATAAAATGATGTTGATCAAGGAATCATTAGACTACATGATGGTGCTTGTTAGCGGTAAGGTAATAGCTAGTCTAATTGCTGGAGATCAATAATCCAATGGTATTAATAGTATTCAAAGAGATCTAGAGGCTAAAGTATAATCTGTTTTCCCTATAAACAGAAGGGCTACATGAGAGTAGAATGCCTTAGAGGTAAAATCAAGGTCAAATGCGAGATGATAGAGGTAAAGCATTTGCTAATGTAGTAGTTGCTAAGTAGAGGATGGTGAGTTTATACTAGTAGCTAATGGTTAGAGTACTTATGTGGAATGAGTTTTGGTCCCTAAATGTGCTTCTCACACCTGCTATAAGAGAGATTGGTTAGACCTATGATTTTGTGTAAAATAGTTATGTACAAATGGGCAATGGCCAAACGGTGGTGATTTATAACATAAATGGAGTCTCGATAAACTACACAAATGGGTAAGCTTGTATGGCATTCAGATGTGAGGTATGTGCTAAATCTATCCTTAATGTCTTAGACAAATTGTGATAAGTAGCGTAGTACATTAAGATGCCACAAAATGGAGGTTTCTCATGGAGGTTCGATAGTTAGGTTGATTACTTATTTCTATTGTAAGGGAATGATGATTTCCAGTGGTTTTGTCGAGGACAACAATCCTAAGGTGATGAATCTTACTACTTCTACTAATGTCTTAACAAAAAATGCATGTTAAGCTGAGTTGAAGGGAATTCTGTTTTACTCCACAAAGATGTTGCACAAAGTTCCCATCTTAATAAACAAAGTTTAGAGGAAGGTAGAGTTCAAAGGACCTACGAAGCACTTAATAACTTAGAGTGTCTCGGCTCAAAATAACGAAGATGGATCACAAGTTTCATCAAAACTATAAGTATAGGCAATTTCGTTACCTACTTGAAGATAAAGAGTATATGTAGTGCATTAGATAGCCTTATGACAAGCTACTAACAAGACTAAATCAATAGAGCTTCATTGTAGGTGTTGCCAGGTATATGAGTAGGTGTATTAAGTTGTTAGCAAAGGTGAGGATTTCTTGAGTTTATGTCTTAAATTTATAGGGGACTCGATCATGGAAGAACATTTAGGCAAATGAATGTGTAAAAGGCTAAAATACTACATTTATATTCTTGCAAACTCCTATTTGTATTTCCTTGGTACTTAAGTTACACTCCATTAGGTCTACTAATTGGTTCCCTACAATTTTATATGCCTATTGTTATATAAATCAAGTAAAATAAATGAGAGAGTAGAAAAGCCCTAAAGACTCATTAGAGAAATTTCATGCTTTAAGATTGTAAAAGAAAATTATAAAGATTATTGTGATAATAAAACATTAAAATATGATTTGTGGAGAGGGAGTGAATGAGAATAACCATCTAACTAAATTACTTGAAATTCCATAGAAAGTATGATCATAGTATTGAATCAAAAATAAAAAATTCAATTTTTTCCCCCTAACTCTCAATTATATTTTCCCAGTTGAAACACTATTTCTAGGTTTCTTTATTAATACCATATTTTTTATTAAGAAAAAAGAAAGATTGTTAGATATTGGATATCAACAAACAAAATAATTACATGGGGAGTATTACAAAATAAATATATAAAGTAGTAATATCTTGTAAGAGATTGAGACACAACGATATGAGATAGAGAAAAATAACTATTGAGAGACTATTAATATCGGATGAAACACTAGTGTTAAGAATTTCGAGTTTGAAGAAATTGGAAAAGTCTAAAAAAAAAAAAAAAATCAGTGTTGTTAAATTTGAGTTGACCTATATGGTCCAACTCAGTTCGACCTAACCCAGCCATAAAGTTGATCCAGTCTTTTTGATCGAACACAATTAATCCTTTTAACCATTGACTCTCTCACATATCTAAATCAACAACTTAATTTGAGTTTGAAAAAACTGAAAATATATTTATATATATGTGTGTGTTTTCCTTAGAAATATAAACCTACCATGTTTGAAAGAAGTGAAAGTAAATAAATGAGTAAGAGCGGAAAAATATAGAAAATTTAAAGAAATCGTAGCAAAACTAACAAACTCTTCAAATTACTTTAAAACCCTTTCAATAGTAGCTGACGTTTAGTTTAAAAATGGTTTCAATTGATAGGTAATATAATATGAAATATAGGGTAAATTGTATTTTCAAGGATTATTATAGAAATGAATACCTCAATATTCCTTTGATAATATAGATATAGATAAATCTATGTCTTAAATAACCACTCAAATTTTATAATGTTATTTTGTCATATAAATGTTTTGGAAATCATGAATATTTACGAGGTATAACATATTTGGTTCTTCAAAGCGACATCACCCGGTGCTCTTAAAAGTAGGGTTTTCTATAGTTAGAGGAATAACCAACATATCCAGTCGGCCGGATCCACAAATGTGCAACTAAGGCGATAGGACGGAGCACTTGGTTGATTAACTTGGCCTTCTAATGTATTACTTTCGTCCGGTTTTTCTGTTTTTTCAGGTTAGTTATCTTTTATATTAATTTACTTATTAAAATTCATTCGTTTCCTGTAATATCTTATTCCCTAGTTTGACTAAGGTAATTAAAGTTTATAAATAGACAAAATCTGTATTGAATTAAACATGAATAAATGGAAAATCACTCTCTTAAGAATTGGTTTAATTCATTTTTCTTCGTTTAACGGTGTGATTATTATGTCATACAAAAGGGTGATAGATGCTGTACTATTATTTTTATTAATGTGACTCCATAAAGAACATGGTTCAGAGTTATCGGATTTTTTCTTTTTAAAGATTTATTGTATTTTTATAATGGAAAAACGAGAGCACAATTTATTTTATTTTGTGGTAATTTCTTAGCATTCTTTCAATATAATTATAATTTAGATTACGTTTTTATTTTATCTCTATATTTCCCTCAGTTCTTCATATGATCCTGCATCATTTTTTTTTATTTTTTTTAGGATAATTACTTTCAACAATCTCATATAATTTTTATTATATATAAATAATTTGATTCTACCATCCTACATCATACGCTTAAATTCCTCATGCCATGGCTAAGAAAAGCTTTTCCTATTATTTAACTTTACATCGGTAACCACATGTAAGGCATGTATTGGGCTAATTATATAGAGGTACATATCTCACTTTAGTTGAGTTAATGCAGGATATAAGAGTTAAAATGTGCTGAAACTGTCAGCACTGCACGCCTGCTGGATTTTTCACCAACATTCCATGTGACGTTGGTCACGATTGAAGTGTGCAGTTAGGCTGACTAGCTAAGCTAGTTCCAGGTAGACTAGGGATGTTTTATATATATAAACCTAGTCCAATCTAATATTTAAATATATATATATATATATAATTATAAAAACAGTGTATTTTGACAGTTTCACAGTCAGCACATATATATATTTAATAAATGGATGATATATATTTTTCTTCATTATAAAACTATTAAATCCAGCAAAATTATCTACTTAATAATTCCTTTTATTAAAAGTATGATATGTAAGAAAAGTGAGATCATAAAATTTTTTATATTTTTTTATGTGTTATACTAGTAATAAATAATAAAAATGGTTACTAAAATAGATGATAAAATCTCCTATTTGAAATTTTACGATGGCAAACAGAAATCACATATAAATCAAAAGACGCAAAACGACAAAACCTCAAATGCATCTCCTTTGTTGATTTCAAGCTTCTTGGCATAGGTTATAGAAATCAAGAGAAGGATTTTAGAGTATTAAACTATGGGTTTTGCGAGAGTCTATACGACATGTGGAGGGCTGTTACGGTCATGTACTTGTCATGTAGGATTTACCATAGCATTTGAAAATAGCTAAACAGAGAAAAACACAAACTATAAATTTGTTAAAGAAAAACAAAGACAGTTAGTGCTTCCACTAAAATTTACCATGGCATCATCAAGGGTGATCACGTCGTGATTGGGAGAACTAATAGAAAAATTTAAAGAATATACTGAAAAAGTACAAGAGACACTAGAAGCCATAAATTATTTTATATAAGATACATTTTTAGTAATACGTAGTTAAACCGCGTATCTTATTTTATGAGAGTATCTTTTAAAAATATTAAATTATAGTCTATCTTTTAAGTAAGAGTAAACATATATTAGATAGGTAGAATAAGAACTATTATCCTATAACCTGGTCTATAGATACAGCTTCCAAAAATTTAAAAGTAGCAGTTATGTTATGATCTCCTAAAACAATCTTACTACCTATATCTTATAAAATCTATGAGTTGTAGTGTACCTCATGGAACTAAAGATTTTTTTGTTTGTCTTTCAAACTCAATTATATTAATCATTTGTATCTAAAATAATTTGATTTAAATTATTACAAAACAATATATTGTAGGATAAACAATAGTAAATGCAAACATAAAGAAATGAAATCAAAACACAAAATAGCAAGTAATTCAACGGATTCATCACAAAACACTAACTTATATTGGGGATGGAAGGCAGGCTTAATTGTCCTACCAAGCATTGGCCAATATAACAGTATTTTATACATTTGGATTCTTTAAAATTATTTTCTCTAAAATTATTCAGATAAAATGTTATGATAGGTAATTAATGGTTGGGACTACAAGAGAAAAGATAACATCATGATAGATAATCTCAATAATTTTATCTAAAAATGTACTTTAAAAGATCCATTTCCATGATAGATTTAAATTAAGCTGACTTGGTTTAGAAATTATATTAATGACATCTTACATATCAAATATTACATATTGTACAAATATCATATATTGTACAATATTATGATACAGGTTTTATAAAAGGTATGAAGTTATACTATGTATCCTATCTCATAAAAGCATATTTAAAAAAATTTGGAACAATAAACTAATATAACACATCTAATAGCCACATTAGAATCTATCGGCCATGCAAGATCTAAAAGATTTTATAGTTCAAGGGATTAAGATGTTTAGCCCTACCTCTAATATATACTTATCATTTGATTGCATAAATTTTATAAGATTAGGTTAAATAAAATTTTTTATCTAATGTTTTATATACAATTTGAGTTTAGTTATTAGACAAAACAAAAGATTTGAACAACTGAAAAAATGCTCAGAATTTATTACATCTAAAATATGATATAAAAATTGACTTTACTATATAAAAACATAAGTATTGAGGAAATAAATATTACACAACATTTAAAATTTATACTTTTTAGATAATATAAAAATATAATTAAATAAATATTAGACAATATTAAAGGTATAAATATCAAAATAAAATATTAAATTCAATATTTGTATATATTACATAAGAAACATCATAAAAATTTTTATTCAATACTATGTAAGCCAAGAACAATATAATAATGTTATATTGTTATCTACTCGTTATACTTATATTGCCTAATTTTTCTTATTTTGTTTATTTTTAATAACCGAACGCTACTATAATACCATCCACCATCTTATAAAATGTTCAATAGGTTTCACAATACCATACTCAATCTTAATAACTACGAATCGGTAATCAACTTAAATTTTCTTTCATGCTTAAACATTTTGTTAAACAAATATGCTAGGAAGAATCTTAGGGTTCTAAAATTTAATTGCATTAATCGATAGTGAAGGATATATTGACATGTTTAAGCTATATCACTCAAATTGTTCTTCCAATTCATCAATATAATTATTTAAAACTCTGCACATTTAATCTAAAGAAAAATGTTAGATTTATTTAAATAATTATTGCAATTAACATATGAACAATGTATATTCATAATATTATTTCGAATATGATGTGAGGAATACTATTACTTAATTTACAATATTGGTTTTGTAATAATCTTTCTACACGTAGATATCTTTACACATGAAGGCCATATCACTTAAATATACACTTTGCAAACAAAAAAGAAAAAGAAAAAAAAAAGAAAGAAAGAAAGAAAAAAAATTGTTATTGGCCAAAAGATATTGATGGCAAAGAGGTATAAATGATTTTTAATATTGACGAAATGAAATATAGCCATGAGGTTTTACTAACGAAAAACTAGAAATTACAAAAACTTATGAAATTATATATATAGAAAAGATATAAAATCAAAGTTGATTTTTGAGAAAATTGACTAAAAGTTGGAATAAAAAAACTTTTGGAAAAATATATTAAAATGGATTATATTAAAAAAATAAAATAAAACGTAAGAGAAATAAATGAAGGAACCTAAACTAGGGAGGGTAATTAATAAGGAGAATGACGTTGACGTGTGAGGACAAGTTTTCGAGAATATTTCAACCAACATCGTCCATGAGCAATAGAAATAAATTAATATATGCCGTAAACCGCATAGTAAATCAGTCGAATGTTTCGTATTTGACTATAAAATCTTTAAAAGATGCAGATATTATTCTAAAGCAAGCCCGATTATATCATCATCATTTCTTCTTTCATGCGCTATGGTATTCAATCTAGCCAATTATATATATCTATATAAAAGCATATGCTAGTAGTCAAAAACATCAATATCGTGGCACTAATTTAATCGGTTGTAAAGAAAATTTAATTCAATCATAATATACTGCAATCCATAATGCAAAAAAAAGTTACATCGAATAATAGTGTGTTGTGATGAATTTTTTACAGTCATATCTTTACTTTTTTAGGAAAATTAGTCTAACTCTTAATTTCATTTTTAATTTATATTCTTTTAAAAAAAATTAATTATTAAATTGATTGTAAATTTAACATTTTAAATTTTAGAAAATATAAACCGCTGGAGGAACAGGAAAGACCATCTCGTTAAAATGAAAAAGGAACGCTAGGAGAAATAGTATTTTGATTAGTAACAAATCTTTTCTTGGTCTTGCTAACGTCGTACCTTTAAATTTGTGACGAAAGACACTTATAATGTAATTAGACAATTCCTTTTTAATCCGGCTCAAGAAATGCTGATCACTATTTGCTATCCCATCTTTTTGGTTAGCCAATAGATAGGTTGCAGTGATAAGTTGGCATGGATCGAAATCGGCTTAAAATCGATCTTAAACCGTCAATTCATAGTTTAAAGATATAGTAAATCATAATCGGTTCATGAGCTGATGGTTTTGAGTCGGTTAACTAAGTCCGACAGTTCAAAAGCCAGTTTGAGATCTTTAAACAGTTTTTCTTTCAATATTTAATTTATTATTATTTTTATTAATTTCTTTTTTTTAAAATGTTAATAATTTCTAATATTTTTATTAATTTTTAATTTAATGCGATTCCGATTAATTAAAATAACTTATATTAACTAAAATTAAATTTTATATCTATCCTTAACACATAATTAACTTATAATTAGCCATCTCTCATTAGTTTGATAATATTATTATTAAAAAAATTGTTATTCATCATCGTAAATAAAATAACTTTAATATACAATAATTTATTAGATATTATCAAATTATTTTTTCCGACTTAATAATTTCTCTTTTTTTCTTTTTTTTTTAAAGGGGTGAACTAACCAAGCTGACCCACTAGTTTAATGGCGGGTAAGCCGACGGTTTGCAATCCACCAATTCAAATAATTTCACTCTCTTAAACTGCTTAGGCCCTTAAAACCCAACGGTTCGGCTTACCCAAGCCAGTTGTAAACCGATTTACGATTCAAAACCAACCCTTATCCAAGTCTACGTAAGTCAATCAATTTTGTACCCTTTATTAAAATTCAACAAACTTAAGTAGATAATTTATATAATCCCATCTATTCATGTCTATTAACAACCAATCTTCATAAAACTGTAAGAAACCTAGAAAAGGAAACAGTTAGGCTATAAAGGTATTAAAGTTGGTTCTTGTATGATTACTTCAATAGTTAAATTAATGATGATCGACAAAGTGAGCCGAATCTGTTAGTAAGAGGTTTCATCTTTTATTTATGGAGAGTTGATTAAGTTATTTTAGGCAAGTATTAAATATCTCGAGATCTTCTTTTTTACTCTAAATTTTGTAGAGAATCTTAAAGACAGATTGATGACTCTAGCCAAGTTGTTCCTTCCTATCCTTTGTTCAAACTTGTAGACTAGACTTAGTTCAAACTTGTAGACTAGGCTTAACTAACTGAAGCCTGTAGGTCAAAGTTCCAAGGAGCTCATTGGCCTTACTTTGATCAAGTGGAGGTTAGGACAAGTTTTGATGAGATGAATCAAGATTCTAGATAACTCATCTCAAGCTTTGAAGAAGTCAGCTCGGGTTCAAAACTCATATTTAAAATAACTTATCAATAATATTATTTTCTTATTTTATCTCTTTAATCATTTTATAGTTATATTTGTTCAATTTTGTATTACCATATTACTTCTATAATTGTATAACCCTTTACAATACATAAGCAGTAGCAAAAGTCAACTCTTCAAACAAAAAGTCAGTACTCATAGACTTTAGTTCTCTTCGTGGATAATTAGAGGAGGGAACGGTGTCCAAATCATTGCCTAAACTACAAGAATTTTTTCAATCATTTGAATTTGTTAATTTTCATACCCAATCAAACTAATCAAATTTACCATATTACGTCTAATTATTTACACCTATACTAAGTATATGCTATATTATCTTTCTTAAAATGATAGAGGTAACAAATTTGATAAATAAAAATCCAACTTTGTATTGATATTTAATAATTTTAAAGCTTAAAATTTAATAAGTAAAAGTTTAATTGAATATGATATCTTATAATTTCAATTATAAAATTGAAAAGTACCTACAATAACATTTTTTTTTTTTTTTTTTCCAACGGAATTCGGAGCATGGTATCTCAATCAAGCTAGGGCCTTAGTGACTAGGCCCAACATGTGGTAGCTAGAACAGAGCCTCTCAATAACCACGGCTGTAGCTTTTGTGCGTAAAGTACAAGATTTTGAAATTTTTGCATTCATGAACAAACAACTACTGATTTAGCCACAGCTTTCCTAACATCCAGTAGCAGAAGATAAGTTTCCCAATTTAACCCACAAGAGGGAAAAAGGACAAGTTTCCCTTTATAGTTTGGACAAGCGAGAGTAAGCAGAGAGTAAGGGATGGGCAAAAACTGAGTTACCAACACTGAGACAAATAGAATGAGAACATCATCGGGCAAGTCACATGATCCTAGAGTCCACAAGGTTGATGTGAAGACAAAGTTTGGTTCTCGGAATGTTGAAACTGAGCCACCATAGGACTTTCTCCCTGAAATGCAACAGAACTTGCAAGTAATACTTAGGAATGATCACCAGCACAGGTTGTCAAAGCTACAAGGCAACAAACTCGGTAGAATCACGGTTAGGATCCTAATCTGCTATTTTCATTTCCTAATACCATTACGTCTGCAGTTCTCCCAGATAGCAGTAAAGCTTGAGCCTGATGCTGAAAACAAGGATAATGATGTTGGATTATGCATAAACAGTTGACAGCACGGCTATCTGAAAATCTGTAACACTCGACGAAAGCTGCAGTAATACAGGCAGCTCATCCAGAAATACATGTATCACATCACATTTAAATTGATCATTTCATTTATAAGAATGTTGGAAGACTCGCCCAATTGGGGGACATGCATGATTGTATTAGCATGCTTGCTATAAGAAACTTTAATTGATCAGTGTACTTAAAGAACAAAGAATATTCTCACTTGAGCACCAGGCATATGGTGTTTAAGATGTTATACTATGTCATTACTTGATGGTGCCAAAAAATTCAGACTCTAAACTGCTTACTGCTTAGCAGGATAACCATTACTGGTATGTTTGCTTGATGAAACGTTCCTACAAAAGTATGCGAACAAGTTTATATACAAAAAAAAGAAATAGAAAAAGTCACGGACCAAAATCGCTTCTAAAAAGCTTCAAATTGATATTAAGCAATTCCATCTACTTGAATCAGCAACGACTTGCTGCTTCATATTTCCACCCATGCTGTCAACCAAGTTTCTTATCCATTTCCTTCTACTTGGCTTAGTTGACAACTCAATCACTCCCTTTACCGTACCTTTCATCGATGCTGTTTGCTTCTTTTTTTCATTCCTCAGTAAGTACTCCAACTCTAACTTGTTGCGAGACTTCATAAAAAGCTTCATCTGCACTTTCTCCTACCGCTACTAATTATGTGCTCCTCACATTAGAACACTAATTGATAAACGGGCTCATGCATCTCCAGATCACATATTTCTTTTAAATTAAGCAGCTTGAACATCACAACCGGTCTGCAAAAATGCAAATTTTCAAGGTTAGTTGTTTCTTCTCGAAGCATTGCACATTAAACAATCACCAATCAATATACCTCCAGATAAGTTCCCATAATCCAAGTGCAAATGTTCTGAGGTTCAATGCAGCATAAGCACCACCCATGCTAACTCTACATTACCGATGTCTCATGCTGCAAACTGACGTGTGCCTTCAATCAAACTTACACCTGGCATTTTTCTCAGATCTCTGACTGTAATCTCATCTCTCACCATCTTCACATCCCGCCATTTCCCATCACCTGCATATACTCTTGAAAGCATTACTCTATAAGCACTCTTTTCTGGCTTCATCTCAAAAAGCTCTGAAGCTACAAGTTTTGCCATCTCAGAGTTTCCATGCATCTCACAGCAAGATAATAGAGCACCGTAAATACCAGAATCCACTGGCTGTGGCAATGATTGGACAAAGTTATATGCACCCTCCAAGTCCCCAGCCATGCCTATAAGTTTCACCATATAAATGCAATGCTCAATCCCAGGTTCAATGCCAAACTCAGTTTGCATTATTCTGAATAGCTCCCTTCCATCATGAACAAGTCCTGCGTGGCAACAAGCAGATAGAAGAGCAGAGAAAGTACACGCATCTGGTTTGCCCACAGCAGATATCTCCTTGAATATCTCAAATGCCTGGGAGGCAAGTCCATGCAATCCAAGACTCTGGATGATCGAATTATAAGAAACAACATTCCGATGAGACATATTTTTGAATATATGCAAACCACGGCTCAAGAAACCACATTTTGAATACATGCTAATAAGAGCTGAAGACACCATGACATCTGATTCAAGTCCATGACGAAGAACGTAACCATGTATCTCACTACCAGGCCTTACATTTGCTAATGACGCAACTGCCACAAGTGCAGATGACATCAAGACAGGATCAGGCATCATACCCTCCATGCTTGTCTTACTGAAAAACAACAGTGCCTTTTCATTTTCACCACATTGACAGCACCCACTTATTAAAGCTGACCATGTAACTATATCAGGTCGATACAATCCTCTAAAAACTTCAAAAGCCTGATCCATGGATTTAAACCTCAAATACATAATCACCAATGCACTAGCTACATGATCATTAGAATCCAAACCTATCTTCAAACAAAAGCCATGAAGCATTTCTCCAACACTAAACAAATTACAATCTTCCAAACCCGAAATCAAGCTAACCAATGTATACCCATCAGGCCTTATTCCTCTACTTCTCATTTCATTACACATACTTAATCCTCTATCCCACAAACCACAACGCCCATAACCTGATATCATCGAATTATACATAACCAAACCCTTCTCAGATATTCGACAGAACACTTGGTGGGCTTCCTCAAAAAGTCCCACCTTTGCATAAGCCGACACGAGGGCACTACTACAAATAGAATCCCATCCTAACCCAAAAACCACAACCCCACCATGTAACATCCTAAGTGCGTCCACATTAGACCTCTCATAACATAAACGAATAACACAAGCAAAGGTGAAGCTATCAGGCATTATTTCACTCCTTAACATGGTCTGAAACGTTGATACAACATTATCAAAGTCATGGGCAATTGCGTATCCACGAATCATAGAATTCCAAAGAAAGACACTTCTCTGAGGACTTTTATCGAACACTCTACGTGCATATGTTAAGTTATTATTTAGGGCGTAGAACCTAGCGAGTTTTGTGGCGTAAAATGGGTTATCGGTGAGATGGGTTTTGATGATTAGAGCGTGTAATTGTTTGGTCTTCAATAGGGTCTGTTGTAACTTTGAGAGCTCGGAGAGAAGTGGATTATATGGAACGAACATTTGTTTACCTAACAAAGGGGATAGGAAAGCAACGACCTTACCATGTGAAATCCATGCGTGGCGGTTTAAGAAACTGAACGGCTTCTCGCTTTAAAAAAATTATTATATTTATTAAAAAAAATTAAATAGGGATTTTTAAAGTATAATTTCAATAATACCACATCTGACATCACATTTTAAAAAAAAAAAAACTGCTTTTAAAATGCAATCCAGTTTTGAAAAGCAAAGGATAATGTTTGATCTAAAATCAACTTTCCAAAAATCGATTTTATTACAACAATACCCTACAAATAAATCAACACGTTTTTTTTTTTTTTTCAAATCTACATTGTTGTAGTTTTTGGTCAATTCAAAAAACAACTTAAACAACTATAATACCTCATATATGATAGCTGATAAAATTTTAAATCATTGAGGTGTTTTTTAGTATAGCAGTATGGAGCATGTCGAAATTCCAAAGTTAAGTATGCTTGTGTCAGGTCAATCTTAAGGTAGGTGATCTCTTAGAAAACTGCTGCACCAAGAGACACCAAAACAAACAATATCTCGATGAGAAGAGTTTTGGCTAGGTCGTTATAGATGGTATTTAAGCAATTGACCAGCCGGAAGGATAGTCCTTGCCTGATGGTAATCCTAAACTTATATAACGAAATCGATGAAGATGTCAGTTCTGTAAGGAGAGTAGATCATAATACTCCTTATATGCAAGGTGACGAAATTTTAAATCATTGAAGTGCCTTTTAATATAGCGACTTAAAGTATGTCTAAACTCCAAAGTTAAGCGCACTTGAACTGTATGTTGTTCCATGTCAAAGCAAACAATATCTCAATAAAAAAGAATTTCGATTGAGTCATTACAATAACTAATACAATAATGCTATATAAATTCAAGCAAATTCTAATACAGATTGGGCTCATGTAAAACAATCTATACGTTTGCTTTGAATTGGCTTATTGGCATATTTAAATGGTGTCTCATTGTTTATCTTCAAAAAGCTTCAATATTGAACTAACTTAGGTTTTTCATAAACAAACAATTATGGAATATAGATCGGTAGGAAAATAGGTAAGGCAAGCGTGGTTTTTTATACCTTTAGACATATTGTAGAAGGAGGGGATGGAGTACACTATGATAGACGTTTGACGATAGTAGTTAAGGTTCCAATTGGTGCGACTTATGAGCAATTAGTGAGTATGCTACATAATCGTCATTAGGTTAACATGATGAACCACCGAGTTAAGCTAATACATAAGTATTCCCCTTTAGGAGGCGATTTTTTTATGTTATGCGTATGAACAATTATTACGATGTACAATAGATGTTAGTGTTCTCCCAAAGATGTAGTGAGGTTCGTAGTTCAATGGTACATCAAAATACATGACATCAACATACCTACTGCACTAGAGTGTAATTTACAATAAGGGAACAACGTTAATGATTAAAATGCAAGTATATGAATTCCAATTGGGTCCAACCACTTAAAGAACCAAGTACCAACCATAGCAACCCCCCTCTTCCCCCTCCTCTTTCTTCTCCAACCTAACATTTTGGTTATGAGCGAAATGAACAAGGAGACAGATATTGAGAATGAATTAAGTCTTGTTTGAACTATCTTCCTTTTTTTTTTTAATATTTATGTTGTATCTAATTTGCATCTATTTGAAATTCAGTGTTAGGAAACTATCTTTATTTGTTTCTTTTTCATAATTATGATGAAGATAATACTTAGAGTGTCAGGATTAAAAATAAAAATTCATGTACTTTTAGGAGAAAACATTTAAAATATATATATATATATCTAATACATTAGCGATGATTATTTTAATTAATATTTTTATAAATACAAATAAAGGAAAGGGTAGATAAATTCAACTTTATTAAAATTTATTAGATATTTAATTTTAGAAGAAAGATATGAATGAAATTATATTTCCAAATTTTTAGTGTTTTATTCTTACCAAATATAATATTCATATAGACTCCAAAAAGAAATCATACGAAAAAGATGAACCAAACAAAATCTTAACTTATGTGGATGTTGTTGAGGATATTAATGCCACTTATTTTGATGATGGTAGCAAGGAAGGTGAAGGATGGCTTTAGATCATAGATGAGACACGTGGCTAAACAGGAAGAATGATTGTAGACAATGGATATATATCATCTAAGGAAAGCATTCACAATGGCGAGTGGAGCTTCTATGATGAATTTAAGATGGGCATGTGTTATGAAAAGAAAGACTATTTGATACCGGAAGTGAAGATGCATCACATTCAACACCACACTAACTATATTATGGTTTAATTAAAGAGGAAAATTCAATCTATATATGTGCTGATAGAGATAAGGGTTGCAGGTGGAGGCTTCGTACATGAGGCTGGGGAAAGCATGCTAGATGTTTTTATATCACTAAGTTTGAGAGTTTACATATTTGTCTAAACGTTTATGTTAGCTAGGATCACCTTCAATTAGACTTAATGGCCCTGTCCTAACGCATCGTCACGTAGATAGAGGAATCATCAAGTATTGAGATAAAACAACTCCAAGTAACCATATGTAAGCACTTTAGATACATTATGCATCTTAAGAGAGTTTAGGAAGCTAAGCGAAAGGTCATTGAACAAGCTTTTTTAGAGTAAGACAAGTCATATACTATGCTTCCACTCCAAGAGGCCAATCTAAGTACAATGGTTGAGTAAAAACATACAAAGAGCAACACCACAAGCCATGTTTTCTTTAATAATCTTTTCAACTTTTGGACTATGTATTAAAGTGTTTATCCGTTACAGGCATGCAATAAACCTTATTCTACAAGCATGTTTAGTAAATCCCATTCCGCCCATATTTGTAAAATCTAATTAACCATTTACTTGTTTTCAAGCTAGTGATAATCATTTATGACACATTTCTCTATGGAAAATAAAAGCATAAGCTACTCATAGCAACTAGCGTTGATAGTGCAAATCACACGATGCCATTAATACTTACACAAGCAGATGAAGACTGCCATAATAGTTGGGATTGATTTTTGAAGTTTTGACTCATTTTATGTAATAAAGGACAATATAGATATTTGTTTAATCTCATATCATCATGCAGCATAAATTTTGTAGTAGAAGGTAAGAATGTAGTATGTCTAAGGGATTTGCCATGGCTTTAGTGCATCTACCATATTGCAAGTAACTTTAGCTTGCGAGCTAAGAATAAGGAATGTAAAGAAATGTTAAAGAAAGCAGCATTCCAAGTGTAACCCTATAAATTTTGTGAATACTATGTATAGCCTACACAATGAGTCTACATACTAGAACATACTCTAATAACTTACATCCAAGAATGTATATTTTAGCCTATGATGAGGGAATTCATTTTGGTTATGGGACTACAAATGTTGTAAAGAGTTACAATAATGCCTTGAAGGATGCCAGGAATTTGCTCATCTCTGCACTAGTCAAAAAGGCATTCTATAACTAAACAATTGTTTTAACCAATGAAAAATAGAGATATCTATACAAATGGGCATTAGTAAAGTGCTAAAAGGAAGTTCGATAGATAGCGCAAGATAACCAATGGCCACTGTTTAGTAATCTTTTATTACAATAAGCAAATATTCAAGGTGATCAAATTTGTAAACATCAACACGACTTATTGATCACATTTGAGCGCGTTTCTACTTATACTTAATTGCATTTTTGTTTTGTACATACATGATTATTTATTAATACATTCTTATGTTTTTCCTTTCTTTCCATAAGCAAATATGAATCCAAGACCATCGGATATGTCACTTTTGAGTGGCGAACCATTCCATAGATCTAAGCTAATGAGAGATGGAAAGTCCCTAAATTGATAAAGTGTTTAACTCTATGAAAATTGATTTTCTAAGCATAGCTTAAAATCTTTTATAATATATCCTTGAAATCAAGTGCTCAATCCTCTAGTATGAGAAACAACATATTTTATTTGTATCTTCAATTCTTCCATGCAATGCTTCTTTCATATCTTACAACAATAAATTCAATCCAATTTAAAATATTCCCCCAAATTCATTGTCCCTTTAACCAAGAAAGCTAGTAAGTATCTTATTATGACTTCTTTTACTAATGGTTGTATGGTAAGGAAAAGAGAAAAGAAAGAGGTATTTCTACGACCATACTTTAAACCAATTGGTACTAGCTCATTAATGCCAATACTTTTCCCCATTTTCCCATAATTCATTCAATTTTCCAAACAAACTTTCTTCTTCATCTATATCAAACAATAATGAATTATTATGAATTTTGGTAAACTCTTGGAATACTCTATTAATTTTCTTTCTTATTATTAAGAAATGATTTATTACTCCAATGCACATGTCTTCTTTAGCAAATTTCTGGTCTTTGAATGATCACTTCTTATAATGTCTTAACCACTAAGGCCACATGATTTAACCTAAGAGCCAACATATTTTTAACTTTATACTTTAGAAATTTCTTTATCTAATATATAGAAGCAAGACCCTAATTGATGCGTTTTCGAAGTTGAACACACGGAGGAGCACCACAACAAACGAACCAATATAAACAGGAAAAAGGTCAGCAAATTCTAAGCAGTTACCAAAGAGATACTCACCACTTCTCCAGACTAAAAGGAATAGATAAAAGTTGAACAATAACAAAAATAATAAGGTTGCTCAAAGAAAATAATTCTGTATTGAAAGTTAGATAATTATCTGTGTACAAGGAAAGTGGGAGTTTATATACTTGCCCACTAAAGTTATTTTACACGTATGAAAAGATAAAAGGATATTTTACAATTACGTTACATTAATCACACTAAAAAGGATAAAGAACATCCAGTACTGAAAATAAAGAATTATTCTAGAACATTATGTTACAAAGTACGTATCACTTAATGACTGCACATCAAGAGTATAATACATAGGCAAAAGTAGAAAGTGCTAGAAGTTAAGGGCCAACTTAATCTAGATTAGGTCGAGAGTCAATCAACCTGGTAAAAAGGTTAACCGTCTTAAAGTCAGAAGCTAGTGGGTCAGGTCAGTAGCTTAGCTCGACTAGTTCGGGACTGTCTTTTGGATTAGGACTCCACTATTAGGTAGGAGCATGTTGGACACATGTAAGGATCTAAAAGACAAGTTAGTAGGAGGTCAGATCGAGATAAGAGTCCTCGTCTCAGCTATGGCTTAAAGCTAATATTTTTCGTGCGAACCCTTAAAGTTCTTTAGCTCAGCTTCTTATAATCAGTCTAGAGGTTTGATTCCTATCACTAATCAAGAGGTTTTATTACTAATGCACCACCCTCTCTTATATTTAACTAAGTAAATTAAACCATCGAAGCCCAAATTTTAAAGATTTGTAATGTTTACCATGTCTTTGAAACTTTACTACTGGCATTCACATCCTCCTTCTCCCTTCCTTCTCACATTCATTAAAAAACACATAAAGTCCCTAACACAATAGAACTAAGTGATTCCCTACAACTACCATCTTAAAACACCGTATACCATCAATAAAATGATCCTTAACTTGAACAACTTCAATTGTTACTACTATTCCACCATAAAAGTAAACACCAACTATAACTCTTCTCAACATATAGAAGCTCCTACTACATCTCAATATATATCTCAACATTTCCAAATTACTTTTTCATTCTAAGTCAAAGTGCTTTTCATTAGAAATATTTTTCCATTGTCACAAGACTCTTGAGGCTCAATACTAAGAGCATCTTCTCCTTCTTAGAATTAGAAAACTTAACTATTTAAATTTTGATATTTCAAGATTACTTTCAATTTCAAACTAAGATTAGGATGGCACTATGATCAAGATTGATAGCTTATTAGGAGTTTATTGAGCAAAGGTTTTCTAGGTGGCAAGACAAGTAAACTTAGATAAAGATAAAGGTAAGGTAAAATTTGATGATGATGGAATATGGCTGATAGTTGTAAGGTGGGAAGTATATGAGATACGGTATGTGTAGACTTTTGTGCATAAAGGTTACTAGTATTTAGTTTTGCATTTTATTTTTCAAGCACCTTGATATATTATCTCCCATGCCTTTTCTACCCAAAATCAAACCATGATCACTTTAAGCACATTCCTAAATTAGATTTTTAATTTCAATTCATAAACTTGTACCTAAGTATAAATAAGCATTCCAAGTGAGATTCCCACGATCAAAGGAACGAAGGGAAGAATCTTCAAGGAATCTATAACAACAAATCGTAAATAAAAAAGCATAAAGAAAATTGGTAATCAATAAAGCCTTAACTAGATATAATTTCACTCAATAGCAGAGCTCATGACACGATTAACATCATATTCATCATTTTATTCTTAAAATTTTAACATGTACAGATACATATGTATATGTATATGTATATATATATACACACTCAAAGATCACGTACCCGTAAAACATATGCTTAAAAAAAAAAACAAATTAAAGTCCTTTATGAATTTTAATTTTTTGCCATCAAATTATAAAATTTTCAATTTCATCAATCAATTTTTAGAAGTTTTTAGAATTTTTCAAGTAGATAAAACTTTTTAATTTTAGCAATTAGCTCTTAAACTTTTCAAAACTATAAATTCAAATGATGAAATATATAAATTGTAAATATGTATGAAGAAGGCATGGGGGAAATCAAAAAGGAAATATCACATTATTCACTAATTCAAAAGATAAGAAAGACCATAATTATTTGGAAGTAATATAATTCTCGAAAATTGTGTAACGCAAATAGTAGATAAGAGTTCCTTCAATGAGAAAAACATAAACATAAACATGAATAAAATATTATAATAGATAAATTTATTAAAATATCCTTACTGAGTATCTTATCTTCTATCTATACAATAAGTGGTATAATAGTTAACATAAGAAAATGCATGTGGGATTTTAATCATTTTATATTTTCTTAAAACATATAAAATACTAAATTTTGACAATTATTAAAATCCTTTCACTTTAATAATATATATAACATCAGGTATAATTATTCTAATATACCGTTTGATATAATTATTCTAGTATTCCATTTGATAGGAGAATAGATAATTCTGCTTTACAGGTATATTAAAATGTTCGTGTTTTGAATTTACCTGGAAAAAGTTAATAGCCAAAAACATAAATTGTCGTACGGTTCCTTTCACTCTCCATGTGCACGTGGTCTCTTAAAACCTTGAACTAATAAGAACAAAGAGTTCCATGTCATGTACTTCTTTAGTTTATCCATTTGAACAGACTAGAATCCTTAAAAATAGAAAACGTAAATGGAATGGATAAACATCCTATCTAAATATCATGCAAAGCTTGAGCCAATATTGCCATGCAGCTCCTCTACGCATTACAAGTGCCTCCCCGTTATTTCTACGTGCACACTCCTCATGTTCTTATATTCACACTCTTTCTTCTCTATCACCCACCCACATTCCCCCCACCCCACCAATCCACCTCCTACACACACACCTCCTTCTGAAATAACCAAATATCACAACATCATCTTCCATGGCAGACCAAACTCGTCAACACCGAGAGCATCAACAACAACTCCAACATCGTCCCATGGAGAGCATCAAGGACCTCTTCTCCGACGAAAGAGGCCTCTCCAAGTCCCAAGTTGTCACCGTTGTCACCCTTTTACCTATTGGCGCTGTCCTCCTCCTCATCGCAGGCCTAACCCTCACCGGGACACTGGTTGGTCTGGCGGTTGCAACTCCGCTATTCGTCATCTTCAGCCCGATACTTGTCCCTGCCGTGAGCCTCATCGGACTTGCTGTCACAGGGTTCTTGACATCGGGAGCTTTTGGGATCACTGCGTTGTCTTCATTTTCATGGCTGATGAATTATCTTAGGGAAATGAGAGGGTTCGTGCCTGAGCAGGTAGGCCGAGCAAAGAGAGGAATGCACGAAACAGCAGGGTACTTGGGCCAGAAGACTAAGGGTGTGGGCCAGACCATTATGGGCCACTTCTGAGCTCTCTCAACTCAATGTTTGGAAAGATCCTTGTAGAATGTTGGCTTTCTGGGATGGTGCAATAAAACAATGTACTAGTTAGAAATGGGAAGAAAATGGTTGTACAAGTGACTGTTGATCCCTTTGCTTTGTCTGTCCATATTATGTAACCTTGAGATTGAGATGTTTCATTTTTCATGGTTTGACTTTTGATCATAGTACTGAACAGGATGTGTTTATAATGTGTTTATATGACAAGGTTCATACATGTTCTTGAGTTTTTTTGGAGCAAACCGAGGCAGATTCTGATTATTTCATATCATCCTCAAAGGATGTAAAAGGAGACATTACCCCTCTTTTCAATAATCTTCAATCAGTCGAGGAAAAAAAAAATGAAAACATCCAGACTAAAAAGAACAATTTTGGGATCATATAGCAGATTATACTTGTAGATGTTAATATACAGATTCATAGTACAGGGAAAGGTTTGACAGTAAAAAGCATGTGCATGATCAATTTAAACAATTTGATGGCATATTACCGGGTACATGTACAACCACACAGTTGGCCAAAAAAGTACCACAACACACAAAACACGATAAGTTGAGCAACAGCCTCCCCAAGAAACCCATAACACACCCTTTTTACATATACCAGAGAAGCTGAAAGAGATTGATGAGTTGGTTACGCGCACACTGAGATTTACAACGAGAGAACAAAACCATGTTATCGTACTGTCCTGTCATTCTGATTCTGGGAGTGTCCTTCATTCATCAATATGTCAAGCACCACATTAAGGTCCACTGACTTGCCCTTGTCACTCAGCCTTTTCACGGTAGCTCTCACCACATCTCTCCGGAATCCCATTGCAACTACCTTGTCAACAACATCCTCACCAGGCACACTCTCTCCTGGCCTGTCAGAACTGGATTCAGAGGTTATAAAAGATGCAGTTGGTAATGCCTGGGGCAGTACTTTTGCAGTTGGCAAATTTGAGTAGCCACTTCTTTCACCATGTATTGGAAGAGATGATGCATGCGACGAATTAGCAGCTGCTGCATCCATGTTGAATGTACTATTTGGGAATGGATTTTGATAGGTAGAGTCCACAGGTAGGTGTGAATAGCTGGAAGGTAAATCTGAATATGCCCTGCTTGGAGGATGATTATGAAACTTTGTCAAAGAGGGCTCAAATCTTTGGGATGGTGTCACATTGGGAGATATCTGAGATAAATTGCGGGAGTTTTGTGGATAGTTTTGAGATGGAAAGCGAGTGAATTCATTGTCATATGAGTAGCGTGATTGTGGGTGAGTGACTTCAAGTGGTGGTCGAGACTTTGGCATTTGGGGAAACTGGGAAATAGCTTGAGCTTGAGGCATTGGTCCACTTGGATGTTGGAATGATAAATCTGTTCCCTGGAAACGAGGGGCATGTTGCATATGAGATGCTGGCAGAGACTGTGGCCTAGGTGCATCAGGAGGATGGAATGACATGGGTGGTGATGATGAATGTGGGATGGATTCCATATGAGGTATCTGCTGAGGTTGAATTTGAGATCCATCAGCAGTGTGAAATCCTGAGGACAGTGGCTGTGAATACTGGATCAAAGGCATTGGGGAAAATGGCAGAGATAGTGGTGTAGCCACACCAGGAGAATGGAATGCTAAATGTGCTGGCTGTGAACCTGGGACTGGTGGTATATGGTATTGCTGATGGGCAATCTCTGAGCTCACCAGTGGTGGTTGGAATGATGATTGTTGCTGCAAACCCAAAGGGATCATGTTCTGGGGGTTTTGGGCGTTTTTCTGTGGCATTTGTGTTAGAGGCTGTGGTATCACTGGTATGTTGGAAGGTGGTGTTGATGAAGTATATGGTGGTGTTTGATAGATTTGCTGAGAGGCAGAAGATAGGGTCTCTTCCCCTGGATTGCTCTGATTAGTAGTTTTCTTCTTTGCTTCTTGTGATTCAGCCTTGACCAGTTGAAGCTTCAAGAGCTCCATTTGAGTTTCTGCTATGTCTTGTTTATCCCTCAAATCTCGAATATAATTTTCAACCTACAACATCAATCTATGACTGCCAGGAACAACATGAAGACAAAAAGTATTCCATGCAACCACATAATGCATGTAAAATTGCCATTAATATGTCAAGATTTATCTTTCATAGCATCTACTAGCAATAAGGGGATCCATGGGGATGAAGTTTTAGAAGAGATAAACAGGACAGCATTAAGGAGAACCAAGGGTGCCAATTACAAAATTTTGGCCAAACAGCCCAGAGATATTTATTCGACACAACGTAGAAAACCTACAATTTCAACATTTGGGTCTACTGACATAGCAGAAACCCAGGTTCAATAAAGTAACGTTAGTCAAGGACATCACTAGAAGTTTGCATACTTATTTATCCTTAAGCAGCACCAAAATACCAATCAAGCTAGATCACATCGAAACACCTTGAGAATGATATCAACCAACACCTGCATGCTAGAAAGATCCACAAGGAGCATATAAAAATTCCAACAATCTCCCTTGCAGATTACAGATGCTAAAAAGATTTTGATGTCACACATTACTCATTCTGAGCATGGATGACAGCAGTTGGAAGTTCCCTTGATCTTAAGTTCACCGTTTCATTGCCAAAACTTCCCCTAACAGCACGAAAATGCAGAAGAAAAAGGTAAGAAATAAGTTTCCAGTACCTGTCTCAAAATATTTTCAAGCTCCCTCAATTTTCCATCAGCCTTCCCATGATTATTGCCCATGGTAACATTTAGACCATCAATTGCATTGTCAAGCTTGTGCATCCTAGTCTCCAACTGAGAAATCCGAGCACTAACACCATCAACAGCATGTAAAACCTTATCGTTATGGTCTTTCATTCTCTGATCAATCAATGATATCAAGGCTTCTTCAAATGAAGAACTCCTCAACTTTTTCTCTTCCAACTTCTCGAGACCACCTTGATCCATATAGCTCTGCACATCGTCACATCAAAATGGTTCAACATTCCAATATGAGTAAGTATTGAATGTATTAACAATGGCAAAATTGTGTAAGGAAACAAGGGATCACAGTTTTCTTCATGTGAACAAAGAATCCTATGGCTTGTTTCTCATTTGAATCCACCCATATATATGCAGAAATTACCTAAAATAATTTGCTGTCCGTCTCAAAATAATTTCTTGACATTTTTTCTTAGATTCAAATATAACTAGAGCCGTTCTTGAAAAATACTTCAGATTTCTTAAGATAAACATGAAATGACATAAAACTTAACCATGAATAGCAAATGATGACAAAAAAACATGTAAACCAAAGGAAAATTTTAACTTTAGGATGCATTTGTTTTGCGGAGAACATCTTCCTATTGTATTTAGGGTTTAGGATTTAGTATTTTTCATGGTCATTATGACCATGTTGACCAAGTGATAATGTTAGCTAGTATCTTTTAGTGGTAGGTAATGGTGGTGGTGGTGGGTGATAACATCAACAACTACATCAATGCTGATGATAAGCTAAACTGGTAAACATCTATTGAAAACGAGGAAAATGATTTTCTCATTGGAACAATCGATCATTTTCCTTATTTTCAATTAGCATCGTTTAGCTAACAGCACTTGTTGCTACTTGCCAGTATCACCTCCAACAACCTCCCAATACTTAATCGCTCTTACATAGCATAAAAGGACATCACAAATACAAGCTGTGAACAAACATTACAGAAGGTTCAGAAATCAATTTCGGGAAAACGAATTCCTCATGCCTCTAAATTAGGAAAATTTACCGTGGCAGAAAAGTTTCAGTTCAGCGAAACCTAAAAATATTCGGTTAATCCAACCATATACTGAGCAAAATTAGGAAAATTCTGCGTCCCATCCAAAATTTCGACGGGAAATTTCTCTCTCGTAAAATAAAGTCTGATCATCAATTCAACAACCGTCTGACGTATAACGAACGACACATATGCCTCAAATTACGACATACAACACCACTGTAGTTTGAACAGATCCATGGAGATTTCCAGAAAACTAACTAATAATTAATAAATTCATGGTACAGCTTCAACTATAGCCAGACCTAATCAATCAAATTGAGCCCCTTTAAGGAAGCACGCAACGTTACTGGACATACTAATGAAAAATGAAAAGCAAGGATTGATGATGGAGATTAGGGTTTTGAAGTACAGCTTACGGTGAAAGGAGAGGAGTGAGGATGATGAGAAGTGCAGAAGGAAAAGGTAGGTGAGGAAGGCTCTTGTTCTTCATAATCGTAAGCGTAGTGAGTGTCGGAGAATTCGTCGGACCGAGAACGTGAAAGCGCTGTTACTTTCTTGTCCATGTAGTCCGATGTCTTCATTCTTTAACGGTATTTGAGAAGACCGTCTTTCGAAGCAGAACCAGATGATAGGGAGACACGAAATGAGGCAAACAGAGGAATTGCCTATATTTCTCTATTTTGTTCCATACAGAGACCGTGTCAGAGAGGAGATGTGTAGTCGAGGATAGGGTCGCTGTTTAAAAATTCAGATAACAATAATGAAAAAAAAAAAAGGAAAATATCATTTAATCTAAACATTTGATAGTTTTTCTATTTCAATCAAATTTTTTTTTTCTTACGAGTCTCAATGTTTATAAAAATTTATAAGCAACTTCTTTTATTAACATTGTTAGTTTTCTATTAAAGAATGACATATGATGTGATTTTATTGATCCGAGTGATCAATTTAATTCAGTAAAATAATAATATGTATGACTTGAGTAATATTAAAATAATTTAAAAATAAAAACCCCTGAAAATTAAATATATATCCCATATATATTTTTAACATCCTCTTAACCCTTACTCGACAAAAAGGTTATTTTGATGGAGTGGCTCACGACTTACTTATAATATCGAATCGTATAACTTAATTTAAAAAAAAAAATAGAAAAAAATGACAAAAACCCTAAACTTAGTCGGATTTCAATTAAAACACGTGATTCGATTTACACTTTGATTAGGTTTCTACTATTTTTCTTTTCTTCTTTTTAAATTTGAGTGATTAGAGGCCATGCATCATCGGTGAGTTATTAAACCCACTTGGCAATTCTGTAAATGGGTTGCATCCCATCCAATAAGTGGCCTTTTCAACTTTCTCCCAACCTTAGTTAAATTATTTTTCTTATTTTGATTTTTCTATCATATTAATTAATATATATAGTTATGTTATCAAACTAAAGTAATTATTCAGCCAATTAGACCATCATGTCATATTCCAACAAATTAAACAACACCTATTAAGAAGGGCTTCATTTGTAAATTTTTGCAAATACTCAAATGTATAAAAAAATAAAAAATAAAAAAATTTGAAATGAAAAAAATCAAATATTAAGGACTAAATATGTATTCTTCCTTTAAAAAAGGGGAAAAACCTATATGTTTACTTCTTAGCCTCTTATACTTTAAATTATGCATTTATGCCAAAAATATTTTTTAAAATAAAAAGGAATTACATTTAAATCCTAACTTACTATAACTCTAAATTAAATAATTTAAAGGCATAAATGCACAAAAATTAAAGGCACAAGAGTCATAAAGGAATTTGAATGCACTTCTTTATCAATTTGGTGATCTAAATAAAAAATTTCAAT
Source organism: Lumnitzera racemosa (assembly GCA_024138005.1). Classification (NCBI taxonomy): domain Eukaryota; kingdom Viridiplantae; phylum Streptophyta; class Magnoliopsida; order Myrtales; family Combretaceae; genus Lumnitzera; species Lumnitzera racemosa. Next base: position 3,105,772 of record JAMXBC010000004.1, read on the forward strand.
GATAAGAGGATAAAGTATGCATAAAGTAAATGTGAACGCATCTGTTTGCAATTTATTTAAAATGAAAATAATAAATTTAACTTATTAACTTTAAAATTATATAAATTTTCATTTTTATTATTGATTTGTTATAGAAAAGTGTTATACTAGATATCCTAACACTTTTAAACTTTCTCACGTTGTTTATATACTAGTTTCCAAAAATTATATGATGTCGAGCCCAAGTTAGTAATATATGTTAACCATTCATAATATTTTATTTTGATCACTTATCCTTTTCATTAAAGTTAATTGCAAACCCCTTTATTTTTACACGATTTTTACTTAGCAACCATGACTTTTCTTCCACTAAATTCCCATAATTTCATGCAACTACACAAAGACAAACAAAGCTTAGTCCACATAAGCAATCAAAACTAGAAATAATAGAAAATAAAAGAATCTTAGTCCAGACAAAAAAAAGGCCCCCTAGAAATGCTATTTTTAAAACTAATTACCCGTTAACTTAGTTGAATGGAGTAAGATTGTAACGAATTATTGAAGAATGAAACAAATTTTTATAAGTCCCAAATGATTATTATATTATTCAATTAGATGAAATAAAATTGATAAATTCATATTGGTTATAGATGTTCTCTCCAATAGGTTGAACAATCTATGTGAAGATAGAAGAATCTTGGGGCTCAAGACTAAGCCTATGTGTCCTACTATATATCACCTCTTGTTTACCAATGATTCTCTCTTTTTTCTTAAACTTATAGAGAATTTTATAACTAGTTTAAGAAATTTACTCGCTGATTATTGCTATGCAACAAGACAAACGATGAATTTTGAGAAATTGTGCCCCTATTTCAATTACAACACACTAGTCTATGTTAGACAAGAAGCAACGATTTAGCTGAGAGTTAATGAAGCTAACAATCCAGGGAGATATCTAGGGTTTTTACCTCTTTATGGGGATGTTCAAAAACAGAAGCATTAAGATTTGTGAAAGAAAAAATTAAAGGAAGACTTCAAGGTTGGAAAAGGAATCCATTGAGTGAAGTTGGAAGAGAGATTTTGATCAAGTCGGTGGCTTTCGCTATAACAACTTACTCAATGGGATATTATAAATTCCCCTTGAGATGATGGTACAGTTCAGTCAACAATTTAATTGCAAAATTTTTATAAGGTCAGTAAGGAAATGAAAGGAGAGTACACTAGATGAATCTTACCAAACCGAAAGAACAGAGAGGATTAGGATTTGAGAATTTACACTTATTTAACATCGCTTTATTAACAAAATTAGCTTGGAGATTGAAAAATAAGCCGAAGGCTCTATAGGTGAGAATCCTTAAGTGGCTATACTTTTCGAATGTAGAATTTAGTGAAGCTAAGAAAGGATGTCATGCCTGATAAGGATCACGGACCAATCACTTACTCTTGAACTTGAGGATTTACCCATATGGTTCGCCAAGATGCCCTAGAAGAGTTAAACCCTAAAAAGAAATACTTAATCTACCCCAACTTGCCAACCTATTCCATTCCAACCTCTCTTAGTCTCATTGCATGAAACTTTGAGGTATTTAACCCATTACTGAGCCATCCTCTCTATATCACACCAGTTGAATGCTGAGCAATGAATCTACCTTCTGCCAAGCTGACAAACAACTGAGGCTAAGCTACTTTACTTTCGAGCCAACCACCCAAGGTCAATCAGAAGAATGATTACCCATAAGACCAACCCTTCCCAAGTCCTTAACAGAAGAACTACTAAGCTATCAACCTAACCTACTTTGCTTAGAATTAGCTTTGCTTAGTAAGTAATATCAATGAGACTATAGACTGGATAGTTAACACACGGTCCCTTTTTTTTTTACATCAAACTATCATTTTTGTATCCTAATATTCCTTTTTTTCTATTTACAACTTTACTCTTGTAATCTATTCTTTTTTTCCTTTTCTAATAAGAATCTTTTTTTAATTTATGCAAACTTAGGACTTACCCTAATTAGGTCATATAAATACTTATAACATAGAATAGCTGTATCATCAGTGATATTGAATTTTTAGACATATTCCCTCTTTTTATTTCCTTCTTAAGCTTGTATTTTCTTATAAGAACCGAGAATTAGAAGAGCTTTGATCAATCCCTTTAGCAAGGATTGTAATTAGCAACCCTAGGTCTAGTATTCATACGTCATATCGAATATTAGCTTAAGTCCGTGTATAGTTCTACGATGTGTCATATCGGTAAAGTTAACGCACAGGACTACCAAACCATCAACTTCCATTTACTTTTTGGGCCATCTTGCAATCTAAACCCACCCCCTTAATTACATGTGATATCGAGGCCATGTGTTCATTCACGGATCTGTATCAGTACCTCTTAAGTTTGGGCGAGTATTATGGAAAGTAGGGATGTTGTGTTTGAAGGAAGAGTATGGAAAGTGAATGATGGGGAAGTTGATTAAAGTCAAGAAGCATAAGTAGTCACCTAGCTATGATGGCATTAAACTTCAACCAGATAATAAGGTTGTTGATAGATTGCCAACCTTCAAATCCTTCACTCGTACTCGTCTCCAAGGCTTACAATCTCTTGCCAAAAAGATTATATCTTGTCAGACTGCCAAGGATAAGCACCAATGCATGGAAGAGCTGTGGGCAAACTCCTTAAAGTCCTAGCTCAAACACACTCTACTCTATATAAACCCTTGCCTAGTCACCGACTTGCCTAGTACAGAGTATCGAGGCTAAAGTAATTACACGTTGAGTCCTACTCTTTCAATCTACAGACATGACAAGTGTTGAGGTTTAGTTGTCGAATGCAAAGGCTAAGTCTCCAATATGCCGAGCTTTTCTCATTCGGCCTACTAAATAGCAATGGCTTTTATTCATCTCGACAACTCCAAGTACCAATCTACAACAATAGCTACATCCGTTTTGAGCATCTGCAGTGCCCCAGGATTCCCCTATATGAATCTATTAATAGGTTACCACTTGTCCATTACTTTTCTTATATTTATACTATATTCCTTTTGTCATTTTTCATATTTAGCCTTTTTCAGACATATTAGGAATCCCTTTCTTCATTGTCTTTTATATAATTTTCCTTTTTATATTGTTACCCTAAAAGACTTACTATAAATAGTTATTTTACTATAGCCGCAATCATCATATACCTTATACTTAATGAATATTATTGTTCTTATGAGATACCTTTCTCCATAGTACACTTTCTCCTATACTCTTATCTAATATTACCGAGTAGCTCGAGATTAATGGCGAGTGAACCTTAAAATTAGTTTGTGAGCCATATCAAGTATTGGTGTGTCATATCTTTCGAGCAACTCATGAAAGCTACTATGTTGACAACTCTTCCATTTCATTTTCTTCGATATCTCGAATGACCCATTTCGTAACTAATCCCCTATAATAATTGTTAGTGATTACTAAGCTTCTAAGCACATATAATATAATCCTAATATCAAAGCTTGAGGTTGTAACTAAAAGCTTATTGTTGAGGTAGTCCCTGTTAGCGTGTTTATTCTGTTATACTCTATTTTCTTGTGGGAAAATAGAGAAAGTTCTTGAGTCATTGTATAGAATCATAGCTTCTAAGTTTATGAGAATTTTCTATGCAAATAGTGGATTTCCTGAAATTTTGTATCGATAATGTCAAATCCTAATGTTGAAGAAGAGATTAATGATGTTGAGAGTGATGCTCATGGTCATAGCTGTGTTACTCAATAAACCCTATAAACTACTAACGAGTAGATACAAAACCTTGCTTTGGCCAATCTAGCTAATTCTATACAAAAGTTGTAAAGACTAAGCCACAAGAGAGAGTTGTTATTGAATAAGGACGAGAAATGATAGATAGGCTAAGAAGACAAATGGGTGAGAATCAAGCACCCAAAACTATTAATGTAAACCTAGCTCTACCCTAACATGCTGACAAAGTTGCAAGAAGGAGACTTGAGTTAGATGACGTTAAGGAGTCCGAGGAGAAAAAGCAATAGAATGGGTTAGAACAACATGAGTTTCGTGCTCGCAAGGGAACTGAGCAACTTAGGGTGCTGATTCTAAGCTTTAATGTGTTTAATAGTGTTGATGACTACCTAAACTAGGAGGAGAAAAGTGAAAAGATATTCGACTTTTATAATTACGAAGACGCTATTCGTATTCGAGTGGATGCTTTAGAATTTTATGGGTATGCAGCAATGATAGGAATCATAGACCAATCACACGCTCTTGAGATTGTAGGCTTGCTCGAGTAGCCTACCGAATTGTCTGAGGTAAATTAAGTGTCGAAGAGCAGTATGTACCCTAATCTGACCTACCGAGTTACTTCGCTCTCTACATCATTTAGGAAGTTGTCGAAGTGACCAGACGACATACTGAGCCGACCCCTTCACTACACACCAATCCAAGCATCGAATTAAGATACAACCAACCTCACTAGTGCCGAAGCCGAGCTGCCAATTGTTAGGAGCCGATCACTTAAAGCTAACTTGAAAATAAGTCACCACTAAACCAACCCCTGTCCAAGCCTAATTATCCTAGTTGTCGAATTGATGACACCAACCTGACCTAATTGGGACACTGTTCCTGTTCGGGCAGTAATGTCATTGGGACTACAGAATAAGTAAACTACGCATGCGCTATCCTTTTTCTAACATTCATATTATCCTTTCTGCCAACAAATATTCTTTCTATACGATTACATTAATACCCCATTAAATTATTCCCCTTTTCCTTAATGAGTAGGAATCCTTTTCTATAATTTATTGTAACTTAGGATTTATCTTAATTAGGTACTATAAATACTTATGTATTGTAATGACTACAAAAGAGTATTGATAGAAATTTCTAAACATACTCTCTTGAGCTAAATATTTTATTGCTTACTCTTAATACATTCTTATCTAGCCTATTAAGTGTGGACTAGTGGCGAGTGACAGATGGCTACACTTATACGTCATATCAAGTGTAACTCAAGCTCATGTAAAGCGTTGGTGCATCATATCCATTATTGATGCAAGAGGACCCCTACTCACAGTTCATACCCACACCATTGGTTCGTATGATACCAGATGCCATATGTTCATCCACCCTGAATCGTACCATCTTGGAATCAGAGCTTGGCTATGTTCAAAGCCAAAATTTTGTTACTTTGTTCTTTAAGTGGTTTGTTACTGTTTTCGAGTGTTAGAAGTTCTGTTGTTAACATTGGAGTCTAAGTAATAAAAAGGTGTTACGGAAAATTCGATACTCCGTTTTCCCTTATTTCTCTTACGTAAAATAGAGTATGGTTATTTGTTTGTTTATTATGCAGTTGTGTTGGTGTTGAGAGCATTAGTTATTGATCTGCTGCTATTATTCATGAAAAGAACTTTGGGTGGTATTTTAAACATCAATTTTGTGGGATAACCAACAATGTTAACTTCTAGTGTTTAAGGAACTCTAGGAAACTAAGAAAATGGTGCTCGAAATAACCAAGGGCAAGAAGGAAGCTTTACACCTCAATTAGTGAGTAACGGATTGGATAAGCTCACTAACTTAATTGCTAGTTTGGTGACTGTTATCCAAGAAGATAGGTAACGAGCTAAAAATAGCCTAACTAGAGGATGTAAGCAGTAAGAGCGAGGCAATAGTCGGTTTGGCCAAGTTAATGCCCTAGGTCGACCACCCTGAAATGAAGGAATAGGTAAAGATGCTAGGCAAAGGCTAGCACTTAAAGAAATAAGAAATAAGAGGAAGGAGACAACGAAGTGGAGGAGTACTATGAGCTTAAATAAAGGAATGTACGAGCCCTTAGAGTTGAAGGGTTGATGAAGCGAATTCCAAGCTTTTCTAGAAGTAATGATGTCGAAGACTACCTAGATTGAGTAGATAAGATTGAGAAGTTGTTTAAATGCCATAAAATACCTATGTTGGATTTTACTGGTTTTGTCGTCCAATAATGGAAGAATATACAAGCCACCTAAAGAAGAGAAGAAGAACTTGAAGTTAGGAGTTAGGATAAGATGAAGAGGGCCATGAGAAGGAGATTTATACCGAGCTACTATCTGCAGAATGCCTTCAAAAGCTTACAGGAGCTAAGGTAAGGAGAATCGAATGTTGAAGCTTATGCCAGGGAATTCTAGATGTTAATGATTCAATGTGAAGTCAGCGAGCTAAAAGACCAAACTGTATCTTGATTCATTGGTTGACTAAAGTACGAGATGGGAGATATCCTAGAAACCATGGATATTAGGTTACTTCACAACGCAATCCAAGCCACCCAGAGGATAGAAAGGCGCCGAACAAGAAGGTTCCGACTACCTATCAGCCAACTTGGTAGTAGCAGATTTGTTACAAGCAAACTTTTATGAATAGAACCAAGCAAGGTTGATAAGACCCAATCTACTCAGACTACCCAAGCAAAGGAAAAGGAAGTCCCGAGGAAGTTTGAGAAAAGCTAAAGTTCGGGTAAGAAGATAAGTGAGATCAAGTATTTGAAATGCCAAAGATAAGTGAGATCAAGTATTTGAAAAGCCAAACTCTGAAGAAAGGGGCTTTGGTAATAACCTGAACTAAGCTGAAAAGAGAGATAGAGCTTGAAGGACCGACCTATTTGCTGATTCGAAGAATATTAGAGATGAGGTCCAAAGAGTGGAAGCAACATGCCGAGGTGAAAGCATTATTAGAAGAGCTCACCAATCTATTCTCGGATGAACTATCGGAAGGTCTGCCTTCCTATCCGAGGTGTTAAATATGCAATTAACTTACAGCTAGGAGCCGCACTGCCGAACAAGCTTGCCTACCAGCTGAATCTTGAATAGACCACTGAGCTACAGAAGTAAGTAGATGAGCTAATGAAGAAGAGGTATGTGCTCACGTCCCTTAGACCCTGTATTGTGCCGACGTTGTTGGTGCCAAAGAAAAATGGGTCTTCAAGAATGTGTGTGGATAACTGAGCAATCAATCAAATCACCATCAAGTACAAGCATCTTATACCAAGACTTGATGACATATTAGATGGGTCAAGCAGAGCAAAAGTGTTCTCCAAGATTAACCTCAAATCTAGATACTATCAAATCCGAATGCGCGAGGGTGATAAGTAGAAGACTGCATTCAAAATACGCTGTAGATTATATGAATGGCCTGTAATGGCGTTTAAATTGTCCAACACACTGAGCACATTTATGCACTTGATGAATTGTGTGCTCTGAGAATTAATATGGAAGTTTTTTGTGGTTTATTTTGATGACATCTCGGTGTATAGCCCCGACCTAGAGACTCACTAGCAACATCTCCAAAGCATCTTTGCAAAACTTAGAGCTAAACAACTCTATACCAATTTGAAGGAGTATGACTTTTACCAATTTGAAGTGATATTCTTGGGATTTTTTGTAAGTAGTGGTGGCATGTGAGTTGATGAAGAGAAGATTAGAGCGATCACTAAATGACCAGTATCGACCACTTCGATCAACGTAAGGAGTTTCCATAGCTTGGAATCAGTCTATTGCAGGTTTATAAGGAATTTTAGTACAATTGTGGCCCCATTCATCGAACTCTCAAAAAGGAATGCTGAATTCAAATGGAGAGAGAAGGAGCAAAGGAGTTTTGAGGACGTGAAAAAAAGGCTGACTACGACCTATGTCTTCATTCTACTAAGTTTTGACAAAGTGTTTGAAGTAAAGTGTGATACGTTCAAACTAAGCATAAGTACCATACTGATGCAAGAAAACCAACCTATTGCTTACTTTAGCGAGAAACTTCGAGGAGCTACACTAAACTAATCAACCTATGACAAGGAGTTTTACTCCTTAATTTAAGCCTTAACTATATGGCAGGACTATTTATTACCTAAGAAATTTGTGATCTATACCGATTGTGAATCCTTGAGATATTTGAAGAGCCAACTCAAGTTATCCCGGAGGCATGCCAAATGAGTCAAGTTCATAGAGAGTTTTTCTTATGTCGTAAAATATAAGAATGAAAAAAACAATGTAGTGGCTAACGCCCTATCGAGATAACACTCTCCTAACCGAGCTACAGACTAAGCCATAAGTAAAGTTTCTACTGTTCTATTGACATGTTTCTTTGGTACCAACAAGGCCGATACGACATAAGAGCTAAGGGACTCAAGTACATATCCCTTCTTCATCAACTCATCTACTTACTTCTACAACTCGGTGGCCTATTCAGGATTCAGCTTATAGGTAAGCTTATTCGATAATGTAGCTCCTGACTACAAGTCAATTGCATATTCAACAACTCAGATGAGAGGCAGACCTTCTGGTAGTTCATCTGGGAATAGATCGATAAACTCTTCTAATAATGTTTTCACTTTGACAAGTTGCTCCCTCTCTTCAGACTTCATCTCCAATATTCTTCGAATAGCAAATAAGTCGGTCCTTCGAGCTCTATCTCTCTTTTCAACTCAGCTCTGGTTATTACCAAAGCCTCTTTCTGTGGAGTTTAACTCAATTTGGACTACATGACCTTTACTTGTTCGGTAGTCATAGAACTCAATTTCACCCTCCTACCTTCGTGCTCCATGGAACATGTATTTGTCCTTCATCGTATATCACTACTTGATCTAACATTCACGTTAGAATGTGGGATACACTCATGGGCAACACATCATAGAGTACTTCATCTCGATAATTTCTAATGCAGATTGGCATAAACACCTATTTTTTCACCTGTATGGCTCATTTATCACTGAGTCAATGTAGCTTATAAGGTTTTGGGTGGGGCTTAATCGGCAATTTCAATTGTTGGACCATAAATGTAAAGGTTGCATTGGTACAACTCTGGTTATAAACGATTAAGGCACACAGTAACTCATTCACCTTACATCCGATATGGAAGAGATTTTCCCTCTGTTCGTCTTCAAGCATAAGATTGACATTGTTGGTGACCCCACAAAATTGATGTCTAAAATACCACTTAAAGTTCTTTCCATGAATAACAGTAGCAAATCAATAACTAATACTCCCAACACCAACAAAACTACACAACAAACAAATAAACAACCATACTCTATTTTATGTGAGAGAAATAGGGGAAAACAAAGCACCGAATTTTCCTCAACACCTTTCTACTACCCAAACTCCAATGTTAACAACAGAACTTCCAACACTCGAGACCAGTAACAAATTACTTAAAGAACAAAGTAATGAAAATTTTAGCTTTGAACGTAGCCAAGCTCTGATATTAAGATGATATAATTCGATATGGATGAACATAAGACATCCTGTATGGCACGAACCAATGGGATAGGTTAGAAAAGCAAGATGGTCTGAAAGATAAATGATAATTAAAGGTTGAGCAGGGGTCCCCATGCATCGATGATGGATATGATGCACCAATTCCTTACACGAGCTTGGATCGAACTTGATATGACGTACAAGTATAGCTGAAGGTCACTCACCACAAATCCACACTCAATGGGCTAGATAAGAGTAGCTTAAAAGAAAGCAACAAAACACTTAGCTCAAGAGAGTATGTCTAGAAATTTCAATCTATTCTCCTTTGTGGCCATTACAATATACAAGTATTTATAGTACCTAATTAGGGTAAATCCTAGGTTATAGTAAATTACAGAAAAGGATTCCTACCCATTAAGGAAAAGGGCAATGATTTATATGGGTATCAATGTAATCATATAAAAAGAATATTTGTTGGCTGAAAGGATAGAACGGATGTTAGAAAATAGATAGTGCGTACGTAGTTTGCTCATTCTATGGTCCAATAACACTATTGGCTAAGTGGGGGTGAGGTCCCAATCAGGTTAAGGTGACATCGGTAATTCGATAGCTCAAATAGTTGGGATTGGACAAGGGTCGGTTCAAGGGCAACTCATTTTTGAGTCAATCTCAAGTGGTTTGCTCCTGAAAACTGTCAACTTGGCTTTAGCACTAGTGACGTCGATTATATCATGATTCAATGCTTGGACTAGTGTATGGCAAAAGGGTTAGCTCAGCATGTCGGTTGGTTACCTCAGTAGCTTCTTGGATGATGTCAAGAGTGAAGTAACTCGATAGGTCAAATTAGGGTACACGTTGCTCCTTAGTACTCGATTCACTTCGTACAGCTCGATAAACTATTGGAGCAAGCCCAATAGCTTGAGAGTACGTGATTAATCCATGATCCTTATCACAGGGGACAGTAAAAACTTTCTCAATATCATGTTAAATGGGTCGAGTTCATGAAAACTTTTTACTATGTCATCAAGTACAAGAAGGGAAGTGCTAACATTATGACTAATGCCCTTTCTTGTCGACATGTTCTTATCATAATATTGCAGGCTAGAATACTTGGGTTTGACATCCTGCCTAATTAATATGAGTATGATCCATATTTTAGACTTTTAGTAACCAAATGCAACTTACGAGAAGTAATGGATGAGTTCTATTTAAGCCAAGGATTTCTAATAAAGGAAAGAAAAATTTGTATGCCGAGTGGGTCTGCGAGGGAATTACTTGTACAAGAAGCCCATGCTAGATGTTTAGCTAACTACTTTGGTGCGAAGAGAACGACTAAGTTGCTAAAAGAACATTTCTATTGGCTAAGGATGATGAAGGATATGTGCAAAGTACTTAAGCGTTACGAGGTGTGCAAACTAACTAAGGAAGGAAATGAGCGTAGTACATTCCTTTACCTATACCTAAATGCCCATGGATTGATCTAAGCATGGATTTCATGCTTAGTCTATCTAAAACACCACAAAAAAATGATTCTATTATAATAGTGGTCAATCAATTCAACAAGATGAGCTACTTCATCCCCTGTCACAAAACCAATGATACTTTATTTGTTACTAACCTCTTTTCTGTAACAAATCGTACTATGCCCTAAAGCGACAAAATCGTAGCAATCCCACTGTGTAAACTAACCTATGATAATAACTAACCTCATAATCCCTATCATAGGTACAATTTACATAAAGTATTCACGACTTCTCGCTTTAAAGTAAATAGTCACTCATAATTAATGATAGAATCTATATGTATAACAAAAACTTTAAGTCATATTTACATAAAAATGCTCATACTATCCTATATTCCCAAGAAATATCCACATTCTAGGGTATTCTAATAAGTAACATATTACATATTACATATTCGTGCAAAAACTTAAGAGTCAGTAACAAAACATTAGAAGACTTGATTACATTATTCAACTTGATTCTTGATAACTCTGATTCCAAACATATTTCACATGGTGATTTTATAGTATTTCCCTTACATTTTTTTTTATTTAAATAAATTGATACTTAATTGAGTAAAATTTTGATTTCAAGGTGTGAACGCGTTCTAGGATTGAAAACAAAGAAAAGGAATCCAGTTTCACTCGATTCGGAGTTCAAATGAAAGAGTTATGAAGTTTTGAAGTTACACAATCTGGGACATGACCATGTCCCTAGGCTGTGTCCATGCAGGAAAATTTGCCAAGGTCAGAAAGTTATATGACCTGGGGACACGGCCATGTCTCAGGCAGTGTCTGGTGACGAAAACGGAAACCTTACAATACATTATAAAAGGACATATTAGGGTTTCACAAGACAAATGGGACATTGGAGAAGAGAAGAGACTTGAGGAGAAGGAGAAGAAAAAGGTGAGAGCAACACCGACTTCAAGAATGGAGAGATTTTTCATCAATTAAAGGGGTTTTTCATGTTTTATTTTATGTTTTTTATGGAACTCATTTTTAGTTTCATTATGATAGCTTAGAATTCATGTATTTAGGATTATAGATACTAGGGTTTCATACGATTCTTGGGTTGATTTATAATTTTCAATAAAGTTTTTATCTTTTTTTGATTCAATTATGTTGTTTACTTGTTGATTGATATTTCTAAAGTATCAATTTACGATATTATGCATGTTGATTGAGAAATTACATGTATAATTAGATCTTCACATAATTGGAGAGAATTACATGTATACTTAGAGATAAGATACATGTTTCTTCCGGAAAGTTAATTATTTGTGTGGGAATTCATTATACATTAATGCAATTCTAAATTATATTACTAAGTGAAGAGATTTCGATAAATAATTTAGGATTAGGGTTAATATGCTTAAGAAAGGTATTAACTTTAATTGTAAATCCCTCCGGTCAAGAATAATCGAAATTGAATTGAATTGAATATATTTTAAGCGATCACATGTTAAACACTAGGGGAAATAATTCCTAAATACGTTATTGCATACTTGAAGTCGTTCTTAGTTTTATTGATTTCTAAATTGCTTAATCAAGTCCCATAATTAGTTTAGTTTGTTAATTTCATTATTTTTAATTCACTCAACTCATCATAATTTTCCGGTTAGATAATAAAGCTAAGGTTAATATTAGTACTCGAAGTCTCTGAGGGATCGACTCGGACTCACATCCGCTATATTAAAACTGATAGGTGCATTTGCCTGATATCAATTCTCACTCTCCTATAGCTTTGCACTTCAAAAAAAAAAAAAAAAAACTAACCTTAAGATAGTTATAGCACGGCATATCAAGAAATGCCTACAAGAAAATCTATAAGGATATGAGCAATCAATAGCTTAATAAGTTAAGATGGAGACTTAAGAATACATAACAAACACAAACAAGATTTTCAAACAATTAATTATATGCAATATAACATGCAAATTTCATTACACAACGTGGTCCGGTTCATTATGAAATCAGAGTAATTTTAGCTATTATAATCCAAGTTGAAGAGTTTTCATGTTTATACAACAATTTACAACCAAACTCAGGTTTGTACAATAGAAATATAGCTTCCCTATGACTATCCTTCGAACCATTGCCCTTGTTCTTATCACGACCTCCTTTCCTATCGTTTAGTTCAACTAAAGATTAAGAAAAGACCATCATGCTATCCAACGCTATCTTTTTTGAAAGTGTCAGTATTTGGTTAGAGAATCCGAATAGTCCCCTAAAAGGTTGCAATATATATCTAACTAAGGTATTTAGATTAGCTATAATTAAGTTCAATTTAGGATGATCGAACAATCTCACACCACTCAATTAAAAACAATTGCCAAAACACAATACAAATTTTCAACACGAAGTCAAATACACACAAGCACATGCACATATGACTACTTATAAGCACAATCACATACAATCCTAAACCTCCGAATACTCTAAAATATAATAAAGTATTGAACTCAACTTACTTGAAGTCCACGATTAGCTCACTCAACTTATCGCAAGTCACTTATCTCCGCGTATTCTATAATATAAATACTCATTTAGTGTTTATATCTTTATAATATATAAATTCTAGGTTATGATTTAACTCAATTTTCCATATATATATATATATATATTATTTATTTCCGGTCTATTCTAAGCTAGTTTTGGATTTGGTTTTTAATTCAATTTCGATTTAGGTTTTAATTCAATTTCAACTACAAGTGTTATATATAAATTTTAAGACCCTGTTTTGAACCATAATATGAAATTAATCATATTATACTCGAGTACCATAAATATCACTTTTAGTCCCTCACTAGTGTTCTAATCTATATGATATGTTCTAATCCATACGATATGTTCTAATCCTAATTTAACTACTAAATTTATTCTCGATGTGAGAAATTTTACATTTTTTTATATGATTATCTTAATTTAAGTTTCCTACCAAATTTATTATATATTACTATCATTACTAAATTATCAATTTTAACCTAATATTTTCTATTTATTATATTTTCAATTTCACATATTATTAATTTACATATTTTTACTACATAATACACATAATAATTACATCTAACACTCTAAATGTCACAAGTATCACACTACATTAGATATTAACATCCTTTAACACCTAATTATACATTAAATTAGTAATTATCCATTTAATTACTTAATTAGCCCATAATCACCTATTTTATACATCATTTTAAGGCTTAAAAATTTTGAAAATTCAATTTTGAAAATTTTCTTCATAGCATTGTTTTGTATCCTCTAAATAGTCTACACATACACACACACACAAAAAAAAAAAGAGTTTAAAACTGCACTTACAAGACTATTTATTTCTAAATCAAAGTAAGCTCGAGTTTATGGGATTTCTTAAGCACCATACATTTCTAGACATAATTTCATTCAACCAATATTTTTTTCTAAATCTACATACTTAAAAACCCCATACTACCAAATTTCATAATTTTCTAAATATATTTAATATTTTTACAAATTTAAATTTAAATAAAATCATGTTAGAATTTAACTTACCCATCTAATAGACTTTCGGCTGTATGCACCTTATTTTTGCCATTTTATTTTAATATTTTTATTGATTTAGGTTAATAAAAATAATAATAAAAAACAAAAATTTAAAAAATAATTAAAAAATAAAGTGTCAAGTCGTATCAAGTTATTTAAGGTTGAATCAGATAATGGTAAGCATTTACTTTAATAAATTTTAATTCGATTGAAGGATCGAGTTTCATTATTCTAGTTAATTTTAGTTCGATATAAAATAGATTTTTATTTAACTTATATTAGGCTAAAATAAACTTAGAATTTATTAAATAAGTTATGGGGCTAAACTAAGTTATATTGAGTCGAGTTCGAAAGATAAAAGGCCCAAATCAAGATAGGATTTCTTGAAATTAGGTTGCATTTCCAAGGATTCTAAATTGTATCTTCTGTATCTGAGATTCGTTATTGTATCTTTCCTATTTAGGGTTTATTGAGATTAAATCTATATCTAAAAACAAAATATTTGATTGTGTAACTTATAAATAGGAATTCGACGGTAAAGTTTGAACATGTTTTTCACAATCCCTGACACATAACACATTCACCACATAATCACTCCACATCACTACATTCACTCTCTCACATTCATAATCAGATTTACAATCCTCACTAATACCCACCTTGCTCACATTAGCTCCATCGACCACTCACGATCTTACACACATTCTCACTCGATGACAACACAGTGTAACACGATTAGTTCGCTGTCCCTCAATCACTCGCACAATTCCACTTGCAATTCCATACACGCATACAGTCCAAATAGCAAACTAAATTTCACTTTACTACACGTTAACATCAAATCAAATGCCATGCGCAGGACAATCCAACCCGTGTCTCCTAGTCCAATAGATGGGTTTTGTCCTTTTTGTTTATTTTATTTTCTTTTGGTTTAGTTTTTCTTAGTTCTTTCATTGAACTGTTAATGGTCTATATTAATTTTTTTTCTTTTTCTTACAGGTTCTTATATTAATTCACATAGAATAATATTTTATACATAATTTGCATATTCATCAAGAACCACTTTTTAAGCATATTGCATTTTTTACAAAAATTGTATCTTTAAAATTATCATATATTTTAGAAAAATTTCATATTTTAGATACAATAGCATATTTTGCATCTTTAGGATAAAATTTACATATTTTATATTTAGGTCGCATATCTTAGAAGGTTAGGATATGATTATATAGTTTCCATTGGATTTGCATTTTTTTTTTAATCAGGCATATTAGGAATTTTTAGTAAAAACTGAATTTATCACTTATTAATTTTTCATAAAATAAAAAATTTTTAATTGACGTCTTTTCTATAATTGAAGATCTTTTCCATAATTTAGGCTTTTTTTCTATAGTTAGGTATCTTTTCCAAAGTTAGGCATTTTTATTATGATTCAGGCATCTTTTTATAGTTAAACATATTTTCCATAGTTAAGTATCTTTTTTATAATTAAGCATTTTTTTTATGTTCTAAGGATTTTTTTTCCATAGTTTAGGCTTTTTTTTCTTTCCATAATTTAAGCTTCTTTCTTATAATTTAGTTATCTTATCCATAAATAGGAATATTTTCTATGATTCAGATATATTTTCTATAGATAGACATCTTATCCATAGTTTAAATACCTTTTTTATATTTTAGGTATTTTTTTCTATAGTTTAGGCTTTTTGTTCATAGTTAGGTATATTGTCGATAGTAATTACATTTTTTTTTTCATAAAACGACACGTTTTCCATGATAATTGCATATTAGCATAATTTCATAAAAGGTGCATCTTTTATTTATTTATTTTTTTATCATTTAGGTGCTTTAGGATTTTTTTTTTTTAGTTTTGTTACATAGCAATTTTTCCCAAAAATAAAAAATACTAACTTGGAGTCTTTTTAAAAATTAAATCTTTAGTTTTTTTAAAGGATTTTTCTTAATAAAATTAAATTGGTTAAAAAACATAAACCTAGCTCAATTTTCAAATAAAAAAGAATCAACCCACTAAATCTTTTTTTAAAAGAAAAAACTACATTGGTTTAATCTTGACCAACAGGTATGTACGCACTTTTAAGGTAACTATCTAAAAAAAAAAAACTTTTTTTCCCTTTTTCTTGAAAAATTCACAATAAAAAATTCGTTTTAGTTATATTGGCATATTTATATATATCTTAGTATTTTAAGGAAAATACAAAAAAATAAAGTCCATTAATTTTTTTTAATTTTTACATGATAATTTAGTCTTAATAGGTTAACCTCCAAACTCAACTTTTTGGTTATTTTCTTAAACATTATTTTTTAAAAAATACGCAAATCAGTAGCTAAATTAGGGTTTTTCTACTTGAAAACCCTAATTTCACTTTTTACCAATTAAATTAGTTAACAACTTTAATTTTTAAATATATTTTAAAAAAAAAATTGAAAGAAAAGTGTTTCCTTAATTTTATATCAAGTAATTAATATTAAATGAGTTGGACTTAATATGGCTTAAATTAACGAAAATGAAATAGGGCTTGACATCAACTACCAATGATGGTCCTAAGGGCGTCAACAGCCTTAGGCGGCAGTAGTAGTTTGTTTTTAGATGGCCATGAGTTGTAGGTTTGCTCTATAAAGCCTAATTACACAGATTTTTTTTATTTTCTTAAAATTAACCAACTCACTCTTTCTGGTCTCTCTCTAATTTTTTTTAGGTATCTAATTGATCAAAATGAAAGGTGAGACACGATCTATGACTTTATAGAATGGTTTAGGCTTGCTTTTAATATTTTTACAAGGCCAAGAGTCTCTTATTCTCTTCCTACTTACTTTTTATTTTCTCTATTCTAATTGGTTAATTATTTCTTCTTAATCCCCAACTTATCATGACCTTAATCTGGATAATTCCTCACTTTTTCTGATTTTTCCTTGATTTTTTTGTAATGTTGTTTAATTATTTAGCATTAATTTAGTATATTTCACGTATTTTTATTTACATATAAATACATATGAAATACAAGTAAATACTCCTAAATATTATTTATGTTATTCTATGATTTTTAATATGCATATAATTTATCTTTAGTAATTCGTTAATTGTTGGAACTCGTTTCTACGCATTTCCGATAAATAATAGATAATATGCTTATTATGTAATATTATGATATTTAATTATTTTATTATTTATTTTCCTAAATTCAAACTTATAAGGTCACTTTTACTAATACTCCTTAGGTCGTCATATAATTTAGGCTCGATCGAACACTTTATTCGATCGCCCTAAATTTTATATATCAAATGCAAACTTTTAATTGTGGGGCTTACAGATCATGCGTCTGCATGGAGTACTAAGGTATATTGTATCTAATTGTGATTCGAAGTTCACGAGCTTTTTCTAGAGAACCCTATGGAAGAAGATCGGCACTAAGCCCATTTTCAATACTTCTTACCATTTACAAATAGATGGCTAAATTGAAGTTGTAAATAGAATAGTAAGCAATGTCCTTTAAACTACTTTTGGGGAGAATCTACATGATTGGGATTTATGCCTATCTATCATTAAGTTTGCTTATAACTGCTCCACTTATAGCTCAATAAGAAGGTCACATTTTGATGTTATCTATGAACTTAACTTGAACTTACCCTTAAACATGGTTATTAGCCCAACATCCCAAGGAGAGAGTCAATCAGACCTACAGTGTACCGAAGAGTGTTAGAGACTACATAAAAATGTTGCCAAATAGTTGGCCAAGACTGTAGCCCTATAAAAAGAATAGGGAAACCTAGAAAGGGGGCCGGTCATTTACAACCCAGGAGACCTTATTTAGATCCACCTCAGCAAGAAGCGATTTCGAAGGAAGAAGATAAACAAGTTATGCCCTAAGTCAGATAGCCCTATTAAGATCCCTAGATGAATCAATGACAAAGCTTGTAAGTTAGAGTTACTCAAAAGATATAGAGTGTCTCTTACTTTCAATGTTGCCAACTTGACACCCTATATGTTAGAAGATGGAGAGGAAGATCAAGATTTGATGGAAAATCTTCAACAATCCCTCACTCATGCCCATCTCTAAGGCCTATAATCTCTCACTAGAAGGATTATCTCTCATCAGCCTGTCGAGGACAAGCTCCAGTACACAAAAGAACTACCAAACAATGACGACATTTATTCATCTTAGCAACTCCAAGTACTAGTCCCCAACGGCAGCTACACTAGTTCTGAGCATTTGTAGCGCCCCAAGATTCCCTTATATGAACCAATTGACAAGTTGCCACTTGTCTATTACTTTTCTGACATTGGTACTATATCCTTTTCATTATTTCTCATATTTACCATTTTTCGTACATATTAAGAATCTCTTTCATCATTGTCTTTTATATAATTTTCCTTTTTGGTATTGGTACCTTAAAGGATCTACTATAAATAGTTATTTTATTGTAACTGCAATCATCATATACCTTACACTTAATGAATATTCTTATTCTTATTCTTATAAGATACCTCTCTTCGAGTAAACTTTCTTCTATACTCTTATCTAATCTTACAGAGTAACTCGAGATTAATGGTGAGTAAACCTTAACATTAGCTTATGAGTCATATTAAGTGAAGTATTAAGTTGTGTTATATTTGTTGGTGTGTCATATCCTTTAAGCAACTTACGGAAGCTATTATGTTAACAACTCTTCCATTTCGTTTTCTTTGATATCTTAAAAGACCCATCCAATTACTATTCCCCTACGATAAGCCTTAATGATTACTAAGCTCCTAAATGCACAACAGTTATGGACAATGAATTAAGAGACGAAGCTTAAATTAATAACAAGGGCAAGCTTTCGGACATCAAAGACATATCAAAAACCCTAATTGATGTAGAAAAAAGAGTAATTTATAAAATTTACTTACCCTAATTATACGGTGATGTATGGTAAAAAAAAAAAGTTAGATTCGGTGGAGGTAATTTATAAGATGCGTGGAGGAATTGATGAGTAGTAAAAGTTGAAAAAGAAAGTGAAGTACAGACAGATGGTAGTGGAGATGATGAACAGGAACGATTGACAACAGGAATGGAGAAGACCAGATATAGGTGTTTTGAAAGTAAATGTAGACGCTTCCTTTGTCGAGAACAACAAATCGAATATGATAGCAAGAGTAGTGCGTGATTTCCATGGAAAGTTAGTTGATGGTTGTCACGCTCCGAAACGGCAGAGTCGTAACAGCCCCGCTATGTAAACCATTATAAGATAGAAGTTCGCCCTATAACCGCTATCCTAAACTTAATCTACATAAGGCATCCACGACTAACCCGCTTTGAAGTAAACAGTTTGAAATTTAAATAAATCATTTACCTAAGAAAGTGAGAAAATATATATATATATTATAATTCAATTATTACAATTAGCGTTTACAACGTTTCACCATAATATATTTCCTAGTTATTACATTATTCAAAAATGAAAAATTTTTAAATAAAAGCTTAGACCTTAAAAATATAGGTCTATTCTTCAAATGTTTTCCTCATTCCTCAGGATCCAGCAATTGCTAGCTTCAGAATAGTTGTAAGTCGCTTCTTAGCCAGGACCTACACAACGTCTATAGGGATGTAAGCAACTACAGCTTAGTAAGTTAGGATGGAGGACTTAAAACTACACCATAAACATAATAAAGTTATTAACTAACTTATTAGGTGCAATACATGTTCAAGCAAATACCATTGTACGACGTTGTCCGACCTATCATGAGACTAGAGAAATTGCGCCCGTTCTAATCTGGGTTGAGGAGTTGCCGTTAATGCAACAGCTTACGACCAAACTTAGGCTTGCGCAATGAGACACCGCTCCTCCCGCAGCTACCTTCGAACCATTGACTTCACCCTCGCCTCGACCTCCTCTCCTTTCATTTAGTTCAACTAAAGATGAAGAAGGGACCATCATACAATTCTGCATTATACCTTTCGAAGGGGTCGGTATTTGGTCGAAGAATCCTAGGTTTCCCCTAATAGGTTGCCATGCAGGTCTAATTATGATTACGGGTCATATATTTGATTAGGTCTAATTTAGGGTGATCAATCATTTCATACAAATCATATAATACAAGCTAGAACAACAAACAGAATCATAGCATCACTTCTAATCATGCACATGCACATAACCAATTATCTAACAAGCACAACCAAGTATAATCTTAAGTCTCCAAAATACATCATCGTATTAATCCCAACTTACCTTGACTCCTCGCTCACTTATTCGAGGTTCGGCTCGCTCAAGCCATCATTGATTATCCCTATAACACAAACGTGATTTCAGTTTTTTATATAACTATTATACGTTGGTTTTATCCTATAACGTTTATTGTTATGTTTTGTTTAGGGTTTAATATATCCAGTTATCTAGGTTCTCAAATCTTTTACAATTATTCTGGGTTTGGAGCTAGGAGCTAGGTTCAGGTTCAGTTTCCACAACGATTTTTAAATTAGGTTGTAATTCGATTTTTAAGTACTGTTTTATACCCGAATCCTAGAAATTCGTTTCAACTCATAATATGAAATTAATCACATTACTTCCAGATATCCTAAATACCATCATTACCCTTAGTCAATATTTTATTCCACCTGGTACACTTAAATCCTTATTAATGTAATGAATTTACTCCCCGATGTGAGAAATTTATATATTTTTCATATAATTACATAAATTCAAATTTTCTATCAGATTTATTATATATCCCTATTATTTATATAATATCAATTTTTATTCTAATATGTTCTATTTATTATATTTCCAATAATTATATATTATGTACTATCACTTAACATTTACATAATACACATCTAATATTTATATCACTCTAATTACCATCTCCTATCATCAGTTATCATTTCAAAATGTCTAAAGTCATCTTAAATCAAATTTTATACCTAATTATCCTAATTTACAAAATTAACTTAAAATTTACTATTTTTCCCTATTACTTATTTACTACATAATTAACCTAACAATTACATCTAATACCCTAAATGCTACAAGTACCATACTTCATCAAATTTCAACATCCTAAAACATATAATTATTCACCAAATCAGTAATTAACCATTTAATTATTTAATTAACCCTAAATTATCCATTTTATACCTCATTTTAAGGCCTCAAAATTATCTAAAAATTTTGAAAATTAATTTTTGAAAACAAGCTTTATAACACTGTTCTATATCATCCAAATAGTCTATATAAAATTTTGGGCTCAAAACTACACTTCTAAAATCATTTATTTTCAAACCGAAACATACTCGATTTTAGATGATTTCTTAACTACCATATATCATAAGACATATTTTCATCAAAATAATATTTTTTCTAAAAAATAAATACAAAAATATTCTAAAATAACAAAATTCATAATTTTCTAAAAATATTTACTATTTTTACAAAATTACACAAAATTAGGTTAGAAATCGAACTCACCGATTTGGGTGGCTCCGGCCACCGTCAATGGCCATAGGTGTGTCGACCCACTTGGGTGCTGCCACCACCGTGTGATAGTAGTGGCCGTCCACTCCCAACTACTCGTCAAGTCTGGGTTCTCCTTAAAAACCCTAATTGTATAGATTTTTTGTGATTTTTTTTCTAAATCCCTAATTTACTCTCAATTTTGCCTCTCTCTATTTTTTATAGAGTATTTATAGAGCTTTAGGAAAATTATTGTGTATTAATTTGATAGACAATTGCTTGATCTTCTTCCAATTTGACTTTTGTGTTATTCTAATTTAATTAGCTAATTTTTTTCTTATTTTCCCCAGCTACCATGACATAAATTTGGATCATTCCTTATTTTTATGAATTTTCTTTATTTTTCCTTAATTAATTATGAATTTTCTTTAATTATTTAGCATTATTTTAGTATATTTCGCATATTTTAAGTAATTACACATATTTCTACCTACATGTAAATTCATATATAGTACAAATAAATATTCCTAAATATTATTTAGGTCATTCTATGATTTTTAGTATACATATAATTTGTCTCTAACGATTCGTTAATTATTGGAATGCATTTTATGCATTTTCGAGAAATAACGAGTTATGTACTTAAATTTTGAAATTCTTATATTCTTTTTATTTTATTGCTTATTTTCTTAAATTCGAACTTACGAGATCATTTTTACTAATATTTCTGGTTTTACTTATAATTTAGGTTTGATCGGATCTTTCAGCTGATCGAAACCCTAAGTGACTAGTTGTGGAGCTTACAATTATTTTTCAAAGTGGGAGGATGGCTGTAATGTGAAACATCTAGATGCTTTAGTGTAGACACCCCATTTTTACCTCTTATACTTTTTAAAACTTTTTAAAAAAAAAATGGTCCTAAATTAGAAAAAATACAAAAAAAAATTAGAAAATATAGAAAATTGAAAAAAATTAGAAAACTAAATAAAAAAATAAAAAATTTAGAAAAATAAAAAAAATGAAAAAGAAAAAAAAGTAGGAAAATAGAGCTTTTTTTTTGGGAAAATAAAATACTTTTAGAATAAATAAGACCTTAGTATAGTGATGAGGTCGTTAGGTTTTTTTTTTTTTATCGTTCAAATATAATTTAGTTACATAAATTAACAATGCATGGGCCAACAACTTCTTTGGTAAAGCATTAAGTCTTGGTTTTACATTAGGTAAAAGGTCCTCGGTTCGACTCTTCCAATAGGTGCTTTATACCTTTTCCTTTTGTAAGAACCAAGATACACATGGTATAAGTCTATTAGACCACATGTTTACATCTGACACATACCATACATTCATTCGACCACGTAGCTAATATGGTGCCATGTCAACATTCCTCTTTCTCTTATTTTCCCTGGATTTTCTTTCACTTTCCTTCTTGGGTAGTCAAGTTTAAGGCCATTTTTAGCCTATTTTTCTACATGATTTCACTTTATATTCCACCCCAAAACATAACCAAGTTCAAGGATTTTAGTGATCAAATTGGCCTTAACCTAAGATTCTAGCTCTTACTCAATCCTTCAAATCCGAACTTTGGTAACACAATGGAAGTTTCCTTTCTTCTTTTTCAGCAAGAATATCAACTTTGTTACTCCAATGATCATTTTTATTACACATTTTCCATTGAACTCAAAAGATCAAGTTAACACCCATTTACTTTAAACTTTTTGAAATCAATGCATTTTGGCTACTTTCCTTATATGTTCAATCTTGAAAACTATAAAAGGGGACTCAATAAAGCTCGAACGATCATCACCAAGCTTTAAAGCACACATAAAAGCCAATTCAATCTCCTTCTTTCTATGGCTCACAAACTCACTTTCTCTCTAAAATTCTAAGTTCTATGGTTGTTTTTTAAGCGAGCTAGCACATCCACAGGCTTTCTCATACCCTTGGCTTTCAAACCTAACAAGCCCCACCGCCTGCCATGACCTACAACGTAGCCACCACCACCAATGGTTTCGTATAAAACCCTAATCACAACCTTCTTTTACAAACCACCATCTTAGCCACCATCTCGAGTTAAACCAACACCAAGGTCGCACTCAACACATTTAGAAACTCACGCAAGGCAACCCACACTGCTACCAACTTTAACCTAAGTGCTGCTTCTAGATCCCTATTTCCCAATGGAAAGTGCATGAGAACAGTGTTTTCTGATTGAAAATCACTTAAAAACTGTCTGATCAAGCTTGTTTATTACTTAGAACTGCCCTTCGCCCTTGCATACACGTGGGTTACATGCATGACCTAGTTTGGATTCAAATTGGATTCATAATTAACCTAAAAACTCGCACCCAGGTCTCTTTATTGACTCGGTCCGACCTTTCTCTTTTAGCATTTTTTTTCTTTGTTGTTTATATGCTTAGTTATTTTTTTTTATTTTAGCCAATTATGTAAATTTATTTGTCTTGTATTTATGTTAAAGATAAAAAAAAAACAAAAACAACAAAAAAAAAAAGAAAGGAAAAGGAAGAAAAAAAATAAGAGAAAAAAAAGGGGTTTCCTTTGTTTTCCTTTTCTTACTTTTCCTAGTGTTTATGAATAAAATTTAGTACTTAAAAAAATAAAAATTATACCACTTAGAAAAATCATTTTTTTAATAAATAAAACAAATGAGCCTTTTTCAAAATTTAAGACTTCTTTTAGAATTTTTTTCTAAAATAAACACCTGAAAAAAAAATTTAAGATCTTTTTAGAAAATTTCCTTAAATAAAATAAAATAGCTATGAAACATAAACTTAGCCAATTTTTGAAATTAAAATAAACCCACAAATTAAAATTTTATGAAAAAATT
This sequence comes from Lumnitzera racemosa, assembly GCA_024138005.1. Lineage (NCBI taxonomy): Eukaryota > Viridiplantae > Streptophyta > Magnoliopsida > Myrtales > Combretaceae > Lumnitzera > Lumnitzera racemosa. The sequence continues at coordinate 3,130,274 of JAMXBC010000004.1, forward strand.
ATGGAAGTTTAATCTCAAACAACAAGTATGTAAGCACTTATAAGCAATTATAGGGCAACTTAAAATACAAAAAAAAACTTATTTTTTCCACTCTTGTAAATAATGTTTCAATTTCTTATTTTTTGCAAATGGATGTAATTTTATTTACTTATTTATATATGAATAAATATTATCTTTTAGAAGGGTATTATTAAAAAATGAAACTAAACTCAAAAGGTTAAAGTAGTACCTACATAAGATTAAATAGGATAGCTCCAAAACTCGCGATATCTAGTTTTTTTTAAATTTTTCAAAATGTAAACTGCTGGCCAAATTAGAATCAATTCGCTTAATCGGTTCTAATTTAATCACATTTTCCTGATTCTATTGAGTGTTGAATCCAAGTTTTTTCAGAAAATATAAAAACAAATCGAGTTTTCCTTAATTATTGTCAAGAGTCTATATTAAATAGGCATAAAATTTAATGTAGATCGAGTTAAGGATGTTGAGCATGAATTTTAGATTTTCTTCTTTCAATTTCATTTCCCATTTTTTTTTTTACTAATACTAAGTCTTAACTTATTCAATATTAATCATCAACTAGAAAACTTTTGGAGTTATCACTCGATCGGAGTCGGGAAAAAAAAAAGAAATCGTAATCAATTAAACGGATTCAATACGATTTAGTTATCAGTATTTGATTTCAATTTAATAAAAAATTAAAGGGTTTTGAATTCGGGAGTTAAACTATTAAACCTTAATAAATACCACTATCACTTTTTTGAAATTAAGCCTATTCATCAAAATTGTCCTTTTTAAAATATTTTTAAGAAAAATAAAAACAAAAAAAAAACTTAAATTTCTATATATTTTAATATTGATTCAAAAATGCTTATATATTCGCTAATCGGAATCAAACAACCATAACTCTTTCTGAAAACTTTAGTGTGTTAATTCTTTTTAATTTTAAAAACCGATTGAGTTTACATAGTTATCAATTTAGTTTATTCAAATAAAAATTTAAGAAAACCCTAATCCTTAAGTATTTTTATTTTATAAAAACTCTTTAAAGTGTCCTAATTTTTTTAAAAAAAAAAAGTTTTATTAATTTTTATTTCTAAAAAAAATAAATTTTTAAGTAAGGAATCCTAAAAAAACCTAACACGGAAAAAATTCCTAAGCTACATATATATATATATATATTTATATTATGCTATCAACATAAATTAGTAACTAATAAATAAAATAAGTGTAATAATAATAATAATAAAAAAAAGAGAACCAAACCTGAATTTGGCTTTTCGGCTGTAGCGTGGGTAGTGCTCGTGGTGATCACTGTTGATTAGCTGGCAGCGTGCATCATTCTCGTGTTGCTGCAACAGTGTGGTCGAAGTTTGCAGCAGTGTTGGAGTGCTGTGGACAGCGGCATGAAGCTTGGGCGAGCGGCGTGACATGTTCATTTGTTGCGAGCGCAGTGTGGGACATCTACTGTGTAAGTGCTTGATTGATCGTGGACGTAATTAGTATGTAGACATACTGCTAGCGCTGGGGTCAGTTCGTGATGAGAGCTTATGTTGTACAGGCCGTGGGGATGACTGCTGTTCACGTTTAGTGTAGTGAAGTGGACGGTGAGTGCAGCAGTGACAATGCAGTGGCGTTGATCAGTGTATATTGTAATGCTGTGATCGTCAGCGTACTTTGTGTTGTTGGTGTTGCCAATGGGTTTTGCTGCGTGCTCTAGTGTTGCTGCAGCAGTGTGAAGTTGAAAGTAGGGCGTAAAGTGTGTAGCTGGACGTTGGATAGTGTGTTACTGCTGCCGATGGAACGCTGCCAAGTTGTGGAGTCTGGTCGCACGCGTGAGAGTATTTGCGAAGAGTGGTGGCGGGTCAGTATGTGTTGGACACTGTGACGGTGGCGTGGGAAGTGATCTGTGTGGATGACAATGTGAAGTATGGGTGCGACAGCATGTGACGGTGGATAGGGGATTACGGCCGAAGGTAAAGAGTGAACAGTACCTAACGTGTGCTATTGTAGAAGTCTCCTGTATTGTGTGTGAGGATGGTGGCTAAACGTACGGTACGTGGATGAAGGATCGTACGGCTTCTATGTTGGGTTGTGTTGCGCGTAGCAATAGCCGAGTCATATAGTGAGTGGGTCTTGTGAAGTGTGTAATCCTTCCATATTTTACATTTTACATCACATAATTTGTATTTATAAAGTTTGAAAACAAATTTTTTAAATTATATAAAATCAAATCTTTTATATTAACCCCGATCTCATTTGATAAAAATTAAATTAGCTTTAAATATCGTAAATTTTTATCACATTTGATTCAAAAGACTTGATTAGATTTAAATCACGTACGCTCTCGACTAATTTTAGTAAACGAAAAAAAATTAAAAAATAAAAGGCATATATGCATCTTAAGCTAACCCAACATTAATGTTCGAATACTTATACATTAGACTTATACTTTAATATTTAGTACAATAAAATTGTATTTTAATTACACGATTCTCTAAGAAAAATTATTTAAACTAAGCTAAAACTAAATAAATTAATCTTAAATCTTTTTTTTTCTAAAAATTTATTTTCCTAAAAAAATTATAATTTTTCTTCTTTTTTTTCATTTTTCAATTTTTTTTTATTTTTTAAAATTTTTTGAATTAGGACCCTTTTTAAAAAAAATGAGGGGACAAAAAATTGAGTATCTACAAAGGAAAATATGAAAACAAAAAAAAATTTAAGCTCAACACTTAGCTACTCTTCATGTGATCAAATTTGTTAAAGATAAAGGCTGGACTAAAGATGTGATAGAAGTAAATACTAAGAGCTCTAATTTAGTAGGTTAGGCCAATAGAGAAATAATTGAGGATATTAGAGCAAAATTAGGAAGATTTCATAGTATTTCTATAGTGTATATTGCAAGAAATGCAATGTTATTGCAAATTAGGTAATTGGTTATTTTAGAAGGCGAATGTGTTTTATGGATTGATGGTTGAACACCCTCATCCGACCTTTTTAGGCTACTTAGTTTAGATAGAGCTAGGTGTTATTATCCTTTGGATTATGAATCTTGCAATGTAGTTGAACGTATTTAAGTAATGAAATTTGATATTTCTTTTATTAAAAAAAGAAATAAAATTGATAAAACTTCATTAGGTAGAATAGGTTGGGAATAAAATTTAGATAGCTTTAAAAAGTACTATAATGCATCTATATATAATTATAAAATCATAATAAAAAAAATAAAAAAGAAACAAGACATAAGCAACAAAACAAATTATAATATACATCACAATTATACATTACATGTAAGCATCTTAACAATATTATATATAAACATGGTAATATCTCATATTGCAACACAATAAACCATATGTAATATATTTTACAAAACACTATCTTGGATTTCCAAGGAGTGATCGCTAAGATACTCAATATATTCCATGAGGTCTTCTCTTAACTTATGCCAAATCTACCCTATATAGATGAGAGTAGCCCTTTCTTATGCATAAGAAGTTTTTTCAAGAGCATCTTACACTTACTTCCCACAAATCTACTAAAGTACATGAAGGTTGACTAAAAGATTTCCTTGAATTTCAAGTTGTCTTCTATCCATAAGCTTCAAAAATTAAATAAATTTCAGTAAGTGCTCTTTAACACTTCCTTTCTTGCTATTGAACTATATAACGTTTAGACCCATGTAGTATTCATGTCATGTTTGGTACAAGGGAGTGAATTGGAAGAGAATGAAATGAATTGGAATGGAATGAGAAATCATTTCCTGTGTTTGAAAATGTTGATGGAATAGAATGGAATGACATAACAATAAATGTGGTAATAGTTTGTCAAAAATGTCATTAATTGTTATATGTGATAAATTATTTGAAACTTAAATAGGTAATTTTGATAAATCTTAATTATTTTGGGGGGGTTGGGTTGGGTGTAATGGAATCAAATTCTACCTTGAAGCCTAAATCAACAATTCTATGGAATTGCAATTCTGCTTTCTAAATGTACTTTTAAACATTAGAAAAGGGAATAAAACCCAGAATCAGGAATGGAACCCATAATTGCGACTTTACTTCGATATATTCTCGCATACCGAACATGATATCAAAGTATAATTTTGCAACAATATGTTAATGATACAAGAGTTTAGGGTACATAACTCGTACGAGTGACTTGAGTTATATCCCCTTTACATACATGTCCAAGTCCTCCATTGCAATAAAGGAAGGTCTTAAGGTAGACATCATGACCTCTACTAATGCGACAAAGATAGAGTAAGTATGGTTTGTAGATCTATTAAGAAAAACGTAACAAGTAACATGTAAGAATGAAGAAATCCTAGATTGAACTCTTGCATTCCCACCTCAAGTGCACAATGTTGTGTAACCATAACTTCTGGCATAAGAACTTGCCCATCTCCTCCTAAGTAACATTATCATCATAATTAGGAGGATTGATTGGTTGAACTGATTGGATGGCACCTTACTATAGAGGAATATCAAGACTTTGACCATACTTTATTGCATAGCAAGCCATCTTTGGCAATATTCTCCTATAGCATGACCATCAACTTTGTAGTTACAGAAACACCTTCCTTTTGTTGTGTTATCTTAAATAACGTTCTCAATTGAAGGTAAGTCTTACTTAGTAATATCAAAATTGACTTCTTATTATTGGGTTGTACTAGTAGTTAGACCAGTTATTCTCTTCCTTACACATGCTATTACTAGTTGCCAACTGACTTTACCATTAGGGGTCCACCTAATGTAATCATGTGATTGTAAGATAAATCTCGTGCTTCATGTAGCCTCATAAGAGTTACATGAAAATAATACATAGATGGATGATATAGAGAAAGAGATTTAGATGAGAAATAGAATGTCTTAAGATAGTCAATGGATAAGTAACAAGTAGAGGAGTATTAAAATATCAACCCTATAATTATATCATCGAAAAGAAGTGGCTCAGTCTTCATTCTAAGCCTTATTTGATCTTCAAGATCGAAAGCTTAATTGCACCATTTCTCTAATCTTTCAATGATCCCTAAAGTTTTGCTCTTAAGTTTTTATAGATTTTAGCCATTGGATTGCATCAGCAGTTAATGACCAAGATGAGTAGTTAATAACCAAGATAAAATTCATTTTGATTGATTCCGTGATGAGCTCACTACTTTTCTAAACATACCGATCTACTAGAGAAATGTTAGGAGTGATCACAATGACATCTACCATACAAAACCTACCTAAATCATTTCAAGTCCATATATTGATGTGTTTAAACGCTGTCACTAGCCTTAAGATGTGAAGTTCTAAGTTAGTGCTGGACTCAAAGCCCACAATTCTCTAAATCCACTTTAGCCGTCTTCTATGTGAAATAACATTATTATTGAAATACTAGAGCAACATTGTTTTCGATCAATCTTTATCCTCTCACTATAATTTGTATATTCCATTATGGTACGATCCACTTTAGATAAATTAATATAAGATATTGCTATGATAAGCACCGTTTCCATCACGATCTTGATATTATATATATATATAGAGAGAGAGAGAGAGACGGATAGATAGATATATATGCACACTATGTATATTAAATTTCAACGATCCACATAAAATTTCTAAAACATCGGAATATGGGACTGCTGTTTACATATTCAAATACAAAAGAAAAAAGAAAAGCTGTGTAAATATAGGAAAATAATACCATCTAAATAATTTATACGGACAAAGTTAGCTTATTTCCTCAATGTTGCAACATTGTTAAAACAAGTATTCAACCACAGAAATCTCCGGAGGCTCTGGCCATGGTACTTGAACCGTGACCATGAGGTCTTCATAACTAAATTCCACTTCCATTCCGTCAACCTTGCAGACGCTCGGTTTCGCAGATGCAAATACTTTCATTTCCCCTGATCCTCTAACCCCAATCCTTACCAAATTTTCTTCCTGATCATATTGTATGGAATGGATTGCACCAGCACTATTGAGCATGTTCGCTATTCCGATAGGTGCGAATTGGACCAACTTTCTTTGCAGGCAAGTCGCTGGCGAGACTGTAAGGATCTCATAGTTGAATGGTTCTAGAGAGATTTCTACATTGTCAAATCGCTTCAACAGGATTAGCTTTCTTTGTTTGAACATGTATGTAGCAAATGTGTTAATACCCTTGACGGAAATCGGGTTCTTCGTGTTGTTCCATTCGATGTCTTTAGGACTTGCATTGCAAGTAACCTTGTGTGAGAACTCAGAAGCACTCTTGTTCTTCCTGGATTTAGGACACCACCCTCCTCCTTGACAATTGAATAGTCCTAGAACTCCTGTATGCTGTCACAAGGCAAACAATGATTAGAAAACTTATAACATCAATTGGCATTTTTTTTTTAGGAGAAGTAAAAGTAAAAGAAGTATGGGCAAAGTTTGTGATATCTTACTTTGTTGACATTCCAAATCTTAAGCATTGTCTTTCCATTATGCAAGGGGTCTTCGAATAGGCAATCTCTAGTAGGAAGTGCATAATGTTGGCATCGTAATATCGATCCGTCGGGCAACACAAGTCTCTTTAGTAAATCAAAGTTGTGTTTCCCAACCGAATCGCTCACATAAATCGGTCCACCCGAGATAGCCCTAGATGCGGCATGAAATTCTGCACAAGGGTGTGTAGATTGGAACATGTCCCAATCCGGGTGTATGAAATTACCCATCCATAAGCTATTGTAGGCACAATGGACCATATGGCACCCTTGCAGCCAGAAAGTACCGTTGGGATCGCCGGACGGATCGGTGCACCAGAAATCATCCCCTGAATTTGTCCCAATGCTAACGTTAATGACAAAAATATAATAGGATTAGAGAGGAATCGACAATAGATGCATACCGACGCGACCAAGGCATATGGCCTCTGTCCCTAGGAACATGAAGTCATTGCAATGTTCCATGCTTGCAATAACACCATTTCCTTTGAAGTGCTTCCTCACTGAGGCAGTAAGTGCTTTGTAATAAGCTTTGGCTAGCTCGACACGACCGCCGAATTCCTCGGATAGCATCTCGAGTAGCTGCATCGAATCAAATATTAGAATCAGAAATCCCATTAAAAGGAAGTTTTTTTTTTAAAAAAAAAAAAACATCAGCTATTAATATAATTTCTTGCTTCACTCACCAGTCACCAACAAAGAAAACTAACTACACAACTTTAATGTCATTGATATTTAACTCCACATTTTAAAAAAGAAACAGAATTTATTACCAAATTGATTCAAAATAAATTGTTTCACCAACTTAAAAGCGAGGATTGCAAAAACAGAATGTAGATTACTTACAACCGAGTATTCTTGAAAACTTCAAATTTCAGTGCATCAAGTACTGCATTCTGGTAATTTAGGAAACTCTTATGATGTTTTAAGGACAATGTAGCTGATCATAAGAGAAGATGTTATTGTGAGGATCTTTCTACTTGTCATATATCTGATTACATTGATCCATGCCAATAACGTGCAAGACTCATTTACATAAAATATATATATGTATGTAACGCCTTGAAATATTGTTTATCCCTGCAATTGCAGTTATCATGCAATTGTATATTTGACAATATGACTTAAATCATCAAACGACCCACAGAAAAAAAAAAAAAAAATAGTAGTAGTTCACATTTCATGTATGGTATTAGTAGTTATTGTGAATTAGGACATAGAAGAGGGAATTACTTCATATTAAGTGGTGGTATGAAATTATGGTTTTTTCTTTTCTTTTTGTCCTTTTGGCCACAATGAAATTGTAGTACATACACGCATACCTTTTGGTTCCTCTTACCAAAATATGTACATTACAAATGTACAGATTTTAGTACTGGTAATTTCAACCAAAATTTGTATTTTGTATAAAAACTTGTGTATATATATATATATACCAATGACTTCATATGAAGTCCTCCGTACACAGCTTAGCTCAAAAAAATTCCTCATAAAACAAGCTGAGTATCACATGATCAAACTCTTCCTTGTACAACGACGAGGACACCACTCAACCTTACTACCTGGAATTTGTTTCATCATCAGAACTTCCGACGAATTACATCATTTTCTATTGCTTCACTCCCCACCATTTTCGGTTTCTCATATCTTCTTTTTCTATCTTACCCAACTTGAAGTCTACCTTATACGAGAACAAATATTGTCATGAAATTAGTATGCTAAAGCCAGCATTAATTATTCCTCGCTACATTTACGTACATATTAATTTGATAAACAAATAGTCAGAGATAAACAGAATTAAACATGATGTTGCTATCAAGTAAAGAATACTTCAAATTAATATTTACCGTCTCGAAAATATTGTTTTAACGGTTTCCCTACTAATCACAATTAAACAACTAAACACACACACAAATTCCAACACTTGTTTATTATTTCTATCATATATATGTTTGATTGTAATTTGTTAAGATACCATTGAAACACCAAATATCCATCTAGAATACTCTAACATTAGATTTGTGCAAAGGTCAGTTTCGAGGTTCCGAATCATTAACTGGCTCAAAACTAGCTAGTCTAATCATTGAACCAGCCTGACTTGATCATGGGCGGGCCTTACTTATACTACTTATACTAGGCGATTCAACATGGAAAACCAGTTTGAGGCCGGTTTAACCCCAAAATTAAAAAAATATATAAATATATATAATATAATGCAAACAAGTGTGTATTATATATAATATATCATTAATATACTATATATATACTACATATTATGCCATATATAATATACTATACTATATATATTTATATACTATATAATATACTATATATAATATTAACATATATTATGTATTGAGGAAAATTTGATTTACTAGAACGATAGTTGACATGTTAACTTAAAGTTTTAGATTTAATTGAAATAAATAAATAAATAAATAAGCCACAAATTATTTATAATAATCAACGAAAATTCAAAAAAATTAAAAAAGTTATTTATAAGAAATTTGAAAAAGGTAAAAATCATGGTTTAAGGGCTATTAAACTAGCCCTTAAATAGCGGGTTCAACTTAACTGGCGCGACCCCACCTACTTAAAGACTGGGCTTGGTTTACTTTCCAATCAACCTATGAATCGGTGGTTTAAGGCTGATTCTAAGTTGGATCAAACCGGTGCAAAGATCTAACATCATAATCTCAATAAAATGAATTAGATATTTTCTATCTTAAACTTCTTATTCGAAATATGTCTTGGCCAATTATATACTAATTTTTTATATAGGTGTGTATATATATAATTGATTGAGACACGCTTGAGATACTAAGTTGAGGTAGTAAATATTTATTCCATTAAAACATGGCCCTTTTCTTTAATTTAGACTTTAATTTAGATGTAGTCATAAATGTAGCTGCTTCCTAAAGTTTAAACCATACCCCCTTTAATATAAAATGCACTTATATTCACGTAGAACAGGTTTATTTTATTTTATTTTTTTTTTGTCGGCCAAAGAACAGGTTTAATTTATTTTTCTTTTCTCCAATTCTAGAGAGTTCAATTCGAGCCTTCTAGATCACTTTGGATGACGTGATGCAATAACGTGAAAAGACTAGTTGCAGTTTCAAATACTCGTAATACTCCAATTAATTAGAAAACCTAATCTAACATTATCTTCTCTCTCTTTAATTTATATATATATATATATATTCTTTAATTTATATATATATATAGATACATATAATTTAGTTCTTTTTTTTTCAACAATATATAACTAAATTCAAAAATAGATTTAGATTTAGCTCGATGATTATAGAAGAAATATAATTAATATTCAAAATTATAAAGAAGTAAATAATATTATAATATTGTTATTTAAGTTGATCAAATTCTTAAGTAATCTCAAATATTAGTTTGTAAATTGAAAAAAAAAAAAACTAAAACAATAAAAGTTGGGATGATCTCTTTTTTTTTTTTTTTCTAAGATTACCATTCCCCTTGTTTATATAAGTTAAGAAAAAGGATTTCCTTAATGGGTTTGAGGTTGCTAAGAGCTTTAAAAAAGAAAACATTTTATGCGATTATGATTACGAATGAGTATAAAAATAGAAAGAATCCCCCTCTTTATCAGATGTTGGGGTCATCTTTATTGATATTGTCTTATTATCACAAAGAAAAAACGTATGTGCGTGGCAAGTTAAGAATACTTACATGTATCACGTCAACCTTGACGCCATCGATGCCCACCGATTCAAGATGCGAGTGAAGCCCTTCGTACAATTCATGAACCTTTTCTGGTGGGACCAACCCAACACCATTGTTGACAATCTTGTCAACAGCCAAATCTTCCATGGTCATTGCCAAACCGGGCGACAACCTAGGACCTACCACCTTAGCCTCCGGCAAGCCCTCCACGTTGGGTCTTACTCCGCCCCAATATCCACACAACGCATGCCAAACATACACATCCTCCACACTCCTGAATTCATCCTTAAGGTCCCTAACAAAAGCCCCCATACCCTTATCATGGGAAGGTTTAGGACTTACATAGTCCCTAAATTTATAGTTTTCCTCGAACTTGATGAGCCTACAGGGCATTTGCTCACCGGCTGCTGTCCGGTTCATGCCTTCCTGGTCGGTTACGGGGTCATCATCATCATGACAAATGGACTGCCACCCGTCGTCGATGAGAACCATTCCCGGTGGACAGCCACCGTCTACTAAGCCCTTGACGCCTTCCCACACTCCTTCCGGATTGACCTTAAGGTAGAATGCATCCCAAGTGCACCACCCGAACTTGTCCACGATTCTTGGAGGACACTTCTCTTCTAAAAGCTTGAATGTACCTAAATGAACCCTTATGTTCCTTATGGCCTCCCTAACAAGAGCATAGGGGTCATCACCAGTACACATGTATAAGCAGCTAGTGAAGCTTGACTTGGTCACTTGGGTCGACCCGCTTTCAACGCAGATATCGACGAAGTCGTCGTGTCCCGGTTGGAGTGATGCCCTAAAAGAGCTTTCGAGGAGTGGAAGTAGCAGAACATAGGGGCGTCCGGAGTTGTTTTTGTCCAGGATCACCATTTGCGTCTCATGCTCAAGGTCACTTCCGTTTCGACCATCCCAAAGGGTGGTCCACCATACCTTGAACCTGAAAATGCTCATGAACCTAATGTCCTTGAGCTTCCCTATTGATGCCACGTGGCGGCTCCTTCGCTCCCCGGCGTTGAAGCCAAGAAAGCAGGCCACGTGTGAGGTCTTTTTCGTCTTCGTGAGGACGGAAGAAGAAGAAAGGGTATAAGGAGATGGTGCGATAGTGATGTTTGGTGGGACGTGGGTGAGGAATGGATGGCCGTTGGCAAGAAAGGTTGTTCCATCCAGGGATAGAGAGGACGTCATGGTTTTGCCATCGACGAGAGCTGGTTCGTCAACGGCAGCCGCAATCTTGGTCAAGCTTGGAGGAGCCATTTGAGCACAATGCAAGAACAAGTAGTGGAAAATAGTTTTAATGGTGAAGGAGAAAGAGAGATAGGGAGAGGCGTTGGTTTTGTGACGAGAGAAACGGTGGGAGAGTGGGGATATATATAGAGAAGATAGTGGAATGTGTAATACTGAGTGTGTGACTTGGGGCTTGTCACGCATGTAATTGTTAGCAGAACATCAACAAATAATTTTAAGTAAAGCCAAAAAGGTACTTATGCCCATGTAATTAAATTTTATCGACAAAGAAATTATTTTGACGTGAATCTTATATTTGAATACTTGCACTGCATCATGTCTGCCTAATTAGCTAGTTTTTTAATATCTGGATGGTATAATATCATTACAAATATCTTATTATTATCTTTGTTTTTCTTATCATATATGAGAAATAAAGCAAAAAGTTAGGCGACGATTTAGAATCTTTTATCGTAAATTTTCACGTGATGTGTTGCGTATCATGCTACATGAAAGTAGGGAAATGAATTGAATTATATATATGAGATAATAAAAAAAAAGTATAGCAAGGAGAAATAGATGCTCTTAAATAAGATTCCAACGTAGATGATGGTGGGTGAAAGAGTTTGATGGTATCAAATTCCACGACGAATAAAAAATAAGATAATATTCTTAAAATATTCAAGTGTTTCCAATAAAATAACAGTATTTACACCAAGATCTTCTATTCTCAAATGAGAGGGAGAAAAAAATATTTATAAGAATTGGTTATTAATCTCATTTATTGGATTATAGTGAATTAATCCCTTCTTTTAATAAATCCCGAATAGGCTCCTTTTATGGATTCAAGTCCAATGAAAGACTTTACTCTTAGTATTGAAAAAGATTGAATTAAACGGATCAATTTAATAGATTTTACTGTAAATCCACCGTATCAAAACTCTCTTATTTATTACATATGTGAATTCAACTCTTAAAATTCTGTCATTGTTGATGTTATAAATAAGTCAAGATACACTTAAAACTAACCAAATTCAAATAACTTAAAAGACTAGTTTAACTCATTTACAAGTTTCAGCATTGTAGCCTATAAATCAAACCCAAATAATTAACGAGTTAAAATCCAATTCTCAATTTAGCCCTCTAGAACCTCAACCTCCTCGAACGACGGAACTTAATTTTGGAAAAGAACACTAAATTAAGGTTCCTCTTCCACATGTTGTTCGGCTTTATTCGTCCGAATTCTCGACCTTTATTTGCTTTTCTAGATGTTTCTTTAGCTTATATCACAATTTCCATTTGTCTTTCTTTTCTTTTCTTTTTTTCCTTTTCCTTTCCTTTTCCTTTTCCCCATTTATATTCGGTTTTGGTTATACTCTTTCTTTGCCCCTTATTGCGCCGAAAATCATGTGGCTTCTCTAGTAATACAAGTTACGGGAAAGGTGAAAAATATATACATAAATCTTTAGTAGCCTTGCTAATACAAGGATATATTTTTATTTTATTTTATTTTTTTTCTATTTTGAATTTTCTAATAGATTATTAAAAATGATAAAGAAATTTTGGAAGTACGAAGAAAGAGGAAATATAATGAAGATTAGAAAAGTATTGCAGGCTGTTTTCAAAGAACAAGGTCCGTGATGTTTTCCATTTTGAAATTAATAAATTTACGCATTACTTTTTGAACATAACTACTTGAAAGTCCTTTATTTTTTGGTTTAAATCTACTCGAACATTAACCGATGATCAACTCATTAATGTTTAAGCTAAATTGAAATTAACTTCTCTATATTTTATTAAATTACTAACCAATTAAGTTCTCTTTATCTATAATCATATATCGTGGATAATACTAATAGACGGATTTACTTGGTTAAAAAATACGCATATAGACAACTTAAACATTCACCCAAAATCATAAAAATATGTTTCACCTCCCCCAACGCTGTCAAGGCAACTCCGTTCGGATTTTATATATTTTCTTTTAAGACTTATATTTTTAGTCCTCAACTTTTTATCACTTTCTGCAGTTGAATTTTAATATTTATCTTTTTTCTATTTCAATTCTCAATATTTGCGAAAGAGTTTTCAGTTAGTTGTTTCTAAGGTTGACAATTGACACCGTCTTATTAGTTTACATGTTTTTATTAGAAAAATAATATAATAAAATATGTAAAGTAACTAGAAAATTTTAAAAATAGGGAAAAAGAAGAAATTTAAAAAAAATAATTCAAATAAGTTAATAATATAAATTATTGAAATAAAAAATAAAATATTAAAGAGAAAGTCTTTTCGGCCACCTTAAGGTCGGGATGGCGAGGACTACGACCATGTGACAACCGGTCCCACTTCAGAAAAATAGGTAATTCAACCTGTAGCAAAATATATATATATATATATATTATATCTTAAAAATTAAGAAAAACGATAATGAAACCTGATGAAATTTCATTTGAGCTGTGTAACCTAATTGAAACTTGATCGAATTTCATTGCCTTTTTCTTTTTCTTCACTTTTTGGGCAATATGTAGAGGCCTTATACCAATAGTGAGTTGTACAATCCATTATCACATGACGACAATTCGAGCTACCTTAATGATAAGAGAGCGGTGAAAAAGAATTTTAATTGTTATTTTTTTACTTATTAATCGTATTTTTATAATATATATTATTATAACTAATTTTATTTAAGTTTATGGATATTTTATTTTTTGTATTCTTTTAATTGTTTAATTACTTTACTTATTTTCTTAATACTTTATTATATTTTTTTAATAAAAACATATAGACTAGTAGGATTGGTGCCATGTGTCAGTCCTGATGGAAAAGGTAATGGCTAATAAAGACTCTTTTGCAAACATTGACAACCAAAAAAAAAATTAATAATAAATAAAATTGAGTCTTAAGAACTCAATTGAAAAAACTGATAAAAGGTTGAGGACAGAAAATATATTCTTTATTTTCTATTTGTCAATCGCAAATCATGATGCCATGAGTGCATGGAAAGGCGGTCAAGAAATATAGTTTACCTTAATGAGTGATTTATTTACTATAGCAAATTGGTTGTAAATATTCAATATGATGCAATTAAGGATATAATTATAGAGATAAAACATGAAAGTAATATGGGAATTGATATAAATGGTATGATTATAATACAAATAAATATAATTATGTTATAAATCGATTATTTATAGTTACTATTCAATTTTATGATATGAATTTAAATAAAATGAAGATACCAACATTATATACTAACACGAATTACTATCCTTAGGAGCAAGAGATGAAAAATTAGGATGGGAGTGTTGTTGCTTCAGGATTAGTATTTATAAGCACTTATTATTGTCAAAATTTTGAAGTGCCGAATTAGAGGAAAATTGTAATTATAATGTTTAAAGAATCAAGATTTTCTTTATAATCTATTTCATATAGAAGATTTATGGTATTTTATTGTGGTGCAATTACTTAAAAGCAATAAAAGTTACTATACTGTGCAGTCATTTTTGAATTATAGTAAATCATTCCAACTATAATAAAGATTTATCAACAATAAAAATAAAATAGTTGATAATAACAGATGAAATTGTAGATAATTTTTCATGGAAACTATAAATGATTTCCACCGAGGTTATGAGAGCTTTTTTTACTGTTAATGAACTTATTTGTTATAATTCAAAAAGATTTATCATTATTCAAAAGTGGTCGCGCCGTGTAGTTATTTTTTATAACTATGCCGTGGAATTATTTATTATACGATAGAGCATATACAGGACATGCTAATTCCTAGTAAATATTCATGAACATCTCCGAAACAGGGATATGGTATGGGCAGCCACTAGAGACGTCTGTATCCTTCGTGAGATATGATGTCTTCGCCCGAAGAATTGTGTAGAACAAATGAAAGATAGGATGTAGAAAATAGTACGAATGGTGGGAATCACTATATTTGAGGAAAACTAACGCATTAATAATGTTGTACTTGTTGTTGGCTAATGATGAATAGGAGGCAAGTGGGAGAGTTTGTTGGCTAATGATGATTAGGAGGCAAGTGGGAGAGTATGGACCCTCTAACCACAGGGGAAAATCTAGTGAAAAGGATCGACGCTATGTCTAATTGTTATTGGAGAAAATAAAAACCCTAGATGATTTTTTTTTTTTTTTTAAAGATACACGAAATCCATATTGAACGCATGAGTTCACGGAGTATAAGATCTCATTCTATATATGACAATATAAAAAAAAGTCTCATAAAACCAGGTTTCAATGTGAAATGACGTGGCAAATATTGTGTTGCATTATTTTTTTTTTGGTTTGTTTGAAAGAAAAAAGGAAAGCTAAATCATGAGAAAAATGTAAAAAATTCTTATAAACTTTGATTTAAATGTAGATTCACTTTTTAAATTTTTTAATATTATAAATTACTTTCCTAAATTTTAGTAAATAATTTCATAAGTTATAAATCACTCTTTTAAACTTTCAACTTGGTAAAGATTATGTACATTAAGACCTCCTAAATTTCAACTATAATATCAATTAAGGAAATGTCCATCATGTGATATATAACATTTGAAAGGTTAAGAAGTCAATTACATATAAATCATAGTAGTTTGGGGTTATTTTGCAATTTCGCTAAAAACATTCTTTCATCTATTAAGAAAAAAAAAAAGAAGTATAAAAGGTCAGCTTCTTGTTGAATAAACATTATACAATATAACGTGACGGACCGGAATATAAAACGGAAACTAGAAAAATTTTATGCCAACGCCCAATTCTACTAAATTCTAAACTTAAAAAGAAAATGAAAAAGAAAAAAAAATGAAAATGTCTACAGTAGTTCTAATCGGATGAATTAAAGATAATGTTTACCCCACTTCAGCGATTCATTAAAAAATAAAAAAGAAGATTCCGTAAAAATTGAAAATCAGCACCATCAAAAATTAAAAATAAATCCGCAGCTAAAATAATTAAAAATATTGTGTATCCAAAATAAGATTTAATGATATTAACATATTATGTGAATTAATAAATAATATATAAGTATTAATAAAATTTTAATATTTGATATTGAAAGAACGGTTTTTTTTTATAAAATATCGATTATATTTTCACATATTAAAATTTTATTAGTATTTATATATCACTAATAAATTTATATGATATATTTATATCATTGAAGTAAAAGCAAATTAAAAGTTAATTACCGTGAATTAAGTAGATTTAAGATCAGATTAGATAATTTTGGACAGGTCCCCCACACCGCACAATTACGCGAAGCACGTCAAGAAGCTCACTCGGTGAAGTGAAAAGGATGGCCATCACATGATCCTCATGAACAACTTGCCATGTAAAAGCAAAGAGTCAATGAATCAAAGTCTCCGTATTCACAAATTAACATAAGATAATATTCTCTCTCTCTCTCCCCTGGGCGCACCACCAGCTAAGCTTTTGAGAAGACGCGTGCGAGGCAATGGAGAGATCGTGATGCCCATTTGTGCATGCATAGAGAACACTGCATCCTTTTAGCAACCAGCTGCCACCACACCCTTCCAAGACGGTGCCACGTCGCTGTTGGTGTGGCGATAGAACTCGATCCTGTTTGGTGTTCCTTCATCTTTGGTCCGCCATTTGTAGTATTGACGTATGTTGGACCACTAAGATCTTAAGTAAAAGCAGATTAAGAATGCTACGGTGCAAGTCGATGAAGTGGGTAACACGATGTGCGAAAATCAATCTCCAAACTCAGCAAATACGTTTGTAACTCGAGGAAAGCAATCCGGACCTTTTGTTGTTATATTTGTTATAGCTAAAATTTGGGGAAACACAAATAACTTTAATCTTTAACCTCGGTGAATACATTTCTAAACTTACAAAGTGACTCTTATAAATCAACAATTACAAATAATCCATAAACTTGGTAAGTAGAGTACAACCTTGAACTTATTCCAAGTGTATTTTAACATCTTATAAACTTTGATCTTGGTTTTTTTTTTTTTTTTTTTTTAAATGGAGAAAAGGGACATCCTTAATGAACCAAGTTAAAAGAGTTTCGAGGGTGTTAAAAAGCGCCCTTTACGAGTTCGGTCAGTATATTGCGTAAGGTCGAAGTGTAGATAATTATTTGCAATTTCACCTTCATAGTTTTACACTGTGATGTATGCTCACGATTAGCAAAATGTAATCTCATGAGCCAGCCCCAACAAACCATACCTCGACCTCGACTAATTACTTGGATTAGTAACAGCATTCAAGGAACTAGACCTAAATTAAGAAAATATAAGGAGTAGTGAATTGGTAGGCTCGAGATAGGGCTGATCATTCAAAACATCACCAGTTGACATTCCAACAAAGTCCCATGTTACCGTGAAACTAGTATGAATCCTTCTTCGAGGCTCTTAAACGGAGTCCGTTAAATCAAAGTAATGACGCTTATTCATTTATGTCATTAATTACTATTTTATCCTCGATGACGTGGAGTTTATTGAAAACTTAGAAGGTATTTTCTCTCTCTAATTCATATTTTTATTAATCTCATAGATTGTGGCCAACACCGACTGAGTAAATCCCGTGTTTATATTGCTTTCCTCTTTAATAACTGATTAATTTATAAATTGCGTGTCAAATCCATCATCAATATAAAGAAAGTTCAATTTAGGTGTGTCGTATTCCATATAAAATTGTGCATGTACTTTATCTATCTCACCAACATAGTCCCAAAGACACTCTAAAGCGTTTCCAGAGCATCGCATTTTTAATGAAGCTTTATCATGCCTCCAGACACATCATAGTCATTGAATATTTTCAATTTTGCTTGCCAACTTAAAAAAAAAAAAAAAAAATCAATAATTAGAAGGAGAAACCTAAGTCTTGCTAGAAAAACGAAATTTGTAATGTGAACTTTGGCGACATTTCTTCTAGTCCCATACTACGATGGATGGAAATCTGTTGTCCAATGTTTGTTGTACTCTAGCTATTTCAGTCATTAATATCATGCTATATAACGCTCCAAATTCCAATGATGCTGTAACCTTCTACATATCCATACTATTCAAAAACATGTTTAAACTCTAAAACCAACTAAAATCTCCAAATTCACTTGTATACTTATCAACAAAATGTTGATAACACATTTCTAAGTTTTTACAATATTAAATAACTCATGGACAAGTCATTCTAGCCATAATCATTTCTATCATTAACATTTTCTACTCTACCATAATTGAACATGCCACTCAAAAAATACTCCATATCATAAAATACAATAGTATCAATACTAAATGCTTATCTTTCCGAACCTCATATTAGTCGTCTTAACCCTATAAGTAGCAAAATTTATTTTAATCACACACAGTTATCAAAATAAAAGAATGAGTTGAAGCCTAGTACGTAATGCACAAGTATACACGGATCCTCAACCAAGTCATACACATGCATATAATGCAACTTACATTAAGTATAAAGCAAATGGTAATTTAATTATCCTTAATTTAGATCAACAACCAATAAATGAGTACCCATGATCTTGCCATACAATGATCTTTGTCCACATATATATATGGATATAAATATATATTTTCCTTTAAGTTCTTTACCCTCGAGTCTAGATTCAGAAGACCATAAAACCTACAATTTTAACTGTATCATCTCATATATAAGTCCACTAAAAAAAACCTTACATATGATTAACAATTGCTTTTTTAGAGATTTGCCACGACAGACCCTTAGAGCAAGTGGGTCAAATACATCCAACAATCAAGATCAATTAGGTCGATTATAAGTTAGTTTGGTTTTCATACCGATACCTGGTAAACATAAGCAGATAAGCAAGCACTGCGTACCTAAGTCGTTGAGCAAATTAACAAGTCAGAATAGGAATCTAAATAGCAAAATAACCAAGTACTTGTCCAAGGAAGCAACAAGTTCAATTTAGTTCCTTCATCTTTTCATTCCTTTATACTATTACAAGACCTCAGCTCGGCTTTATCCTATTGCTTAGTTTTCCTTCAAATTCAATCATAATATTACAGCTATAGACCTCCCTTTTTAGAGTAATAAAGTTGGGTAAAAACTTAGCCAAAGAGGTAAAGGTAAGAAGAAACTATGAAAATGAAAGGGTCTTAAACAGGAGAAGGCATCCAAATGCTACAGAAGCTAGCGTCTGAATGCCATAAGAAAAACCAGCACAGTCCAAACACTACCTCCGAAGGAGTTCGAATGCTAGCAACTGTTCTGCAGTTGCAAAACAGCTCAACACAACTCCAACTCCATACTTCTCTAAGTCCGAACCTCACTTCACTATGACTACAACACTTCATATAACATAAATTAAAACATGATTTTCAGTGATTCCTAACTTTAAATTCCACTCACAACTTAGTTACATAAATCAATTTCTCACAACCATACTTCAATAGTTCTTTAATCTTAGCTCAACTTTACCTCACAATCCAACTCTAATTAAAAGCCTCTAAGGACCAAATAACAAGAGAGAAGGGATGATAACTTACTTGGAAATAGATATAACTTCTTATCATCTTAACAACAAGCCAAAACCACTAGAGAGTTACAACTTACACACAAATTCGGATTACAAAAGGACCTATAGAAAACTTCATCAAAATGGAGGTTTTTCACTAACAAAAGCTTAGAAATGAGGACTAAAATGTTATCTTCCCCTTAGAGGAATTTGAAAATAGGTTTTTCTTCAATGTTTGAAGTTCTAAGAGCTTGTGTCAACTAGGAGAAAGGAGAGTAACAAAAATAAAAAGGAAATGAGGAGGTTAAGAGAGTTTTTGTAAGGTTTTTGGCTTCAGAGAGGGGTGCAAAGTAAATGGGCAGCTAAAAATGAAATAAGAGTAAGGTTTTAAGAAGTTTTAGAATGCCTAAAATGCCCTTAACTTTGAAAAATATTTTCTTGACATATTACATGTCATGTAGCATGTTCCCCAAATGCAAAATAGCCAATTTGATTGGATCTGCATTAACTGTCCATGCCAATTTCTTTAGTTTAAACATTTCCCAAAACTTCTCTTACGTTTTTTCCTTTCCCATGATACACGAGAAGGAGAAAGCATAAAGAATCAAACATGGACAATTAATGCAAATTTTGATCTAACATTAGGATGATGACGATTGAATTATTAATTGAAAACAAAAACAATGACAATAATAACAAAAACAAACTATATAATTCCACTTTTTTTCCTTTTTTTTTATTTTCAATTTACAATTCATGTATCTCTATTGAGGAAAAACAATTCTCACGTATTGCATTTTAAAATAAATTAATATTAATTCAATTTTTAAAGTAAGATAGCATTCATTGATAAAGTGTTAAGCCTATAATTCTCTTATAGTTAGAATATTTGCACTAATAAGTGTTTTTAGACATCCATATTTAATAATCAAAATTGTGATAACCTAATAATATAAACATCAATCTTTTAATTAAATAGAAAAAATTTGGTTCATCTTTTCTAATTTCGTTTTGGTTTTAATTTTAGAATTATAATTTTGATTGAGTTCTTATTTCATCTAAACACACTAGAATTATTGAATAAACTTATTATTTTATTTTTTTAGGCCATTTATGTCTTCATGAATTGTATAGATTGTATCTTCAATGATGTGATTTGAGATGCTATAATTTGATAATTATTTGATACTAATCATAAATTATAGGACATTTTATCGAGGTACATAACAGTTAGCCTAAAAAATATATTGAAGCACATATAAAGTATTATTTATGAAATACTTTTAAAAGTTAAATGAAAAAATGATGATTTAGTAATTTAGTCTTCTTTAGTTTCATCTTGTTTAATTTTATAATCCTTAAAGCAAATCTAATGTTCGAATTACAAGAATGCGCTACATGGCAACTGAAGAAGGGCTAAAGCAAATTGCTATTACATATTAATGTCTTCGTTACCTAGAAAGGCTTAATGGCACTAATGTGCAATATTATGCCATCAAGACTAAATATAATTCAATGAGTGAGATAATAACATGATTATTTCATTATAATACTATTAGACCTTATTGTAGAAAATGTTGTTAAAACAAAAACATTATTCCCATTATAATGCTCAAAAAATAGCAAATAACAATATAGCTAAGTCTTTAAATGATATATTTGTCTTGAAAAGAAATACTATAATATATAAAAAAAAGAACCAAAATGTTTCGGTCTAGCTTGCAAGTTGATTTCTAACTATCCCATTGTCTTAGAGTGCCAAATCTTAGTTGCTATGTTGAATATGTATATGCAAATAAATTTTCTAAATTAAGTTAAAGATTGATAGATAATCCGTTTATTTGCAAAGAAAAAAATATTTATATTATATAACCGGATATTTCATTTATTATTTGACCTAGTTATGCTAATTCTTGCTATACAAGAGCTAAAATTCGAATTCTCTTAATATATAAAAAACAAAGTCATTAGTAAATTTTTGCCATTCTAAAAAGAAATTTTCAATTATTATTATAATGAGAAAAACTTACATCCGACAAATATAATGTTAAAGGTAATTGATTGAGATTAATTATATCTATAGAGGAGTTACCTAAGAAAACCGTATTTTCCTGCAATATCATAATTTCAAAGGGAATAACACAAAAGAAATAAAATATATAAATAAATACTAATATAACTAAATATTGAGAATAGTTTGATTATGGAAAAATAACTCACTGAAATCTGATGAGAAGATATGTTAATTTCATTCATTAAAGGAACCTGAAATTAAAAACATTTAATTTTTTATTTGAAGATAAATATAAGAAATTTACAATGGATCTAATAAAATATAAAGATGAGAATATTACATTACTACATATGTTTATGTTTGATCCTAATGCAACTTTATCTTAGGTATACGTAATTAAATCAAAAGTAATAGCAGTAGATTTCTATAATTAAGATAAATTAATATTATAACAACACTAGAAAAATATCAATTACATGATATGATATAAGAAAACATAACAAGAAACGTTTAATTTTCATACCAATATACATATCGATTTCTTTCATGTAATTACTTTTTCTAATGCATTTTTTTTTCTAGTAGATGTACTACCTTGAGCACTTAGTTTCATTTTTATTCTTTTTACTTTACTTCCTAAATTGATTTCTCTATGACATACTCCTCCTTTAGGGTTGTCTTAAGGGGGTAAGCTTTCCATGCTTGCCTCAATTTTTTCCATGATATTATTATCACCATCGGTCACAATATTAAAATATTCATCTGTCAAGGAAGCATTAGCAACTAAATAAGCAAATAATATACTTAATATCTTATAACGTTCTCCAATATTTAGCTTTAAACCAAACAATTCACATGAATGATATGTAAGCATAAACCTAGCCTTTGCATTTTTTGTCCACCTCTTTAAAATGTACCGTTTGAATACTTACTTAATATTGTAAAATGATAAAATTTTTAGAGCATATATGCATAGAATTCCCAAAAACTCAATTTTGTTGCAATTGCAATCAACTTGAACATTATATGAATCAAAATAAACAATATGGTATTGGGATTTTCTTGTAGGCTTAACCTTATATTTAATTACTAATCTAATCTTCTCAATGATACATACCTCACAATCCCATATTTGCCATAGCTCATCATGAAATATCTTAAATATTACTGGAGTGTAGACTTCTTCAGTATACTTCAATATTTCTACTCCATTTGTTATGAAAGGACTATCTTTACTAGTTTCGAAGTATGCTTTTAGCTCTTTATAACGTCTATCATCCACTAATCTTTCGAAATGTTGAAACAATCATAGAAGATCAAAATCGTAGCTAATATACTTCTTGATTTGATTATTCATGTTTTCACTACCATGAGTAATACTTATGTCAACACAAAATGTCATTTAATCATAAACTAGTACCCATTTATCTCGTATCTTAAATTGTTTCTGTAACCATGTATTTTCACAAAGATCATATTTCTAAAGCATTTCATGCCATGCTTTAATAAAGTCCTCTTTAACATCATATACATATATACATGTGTTAAAGTCTTTAGCAAATGCACTAAATTTTTCAAACACATGACTTAGATGCTTTGCTATATTTTGGTACATATGTCATACACATAAAAGATTTCTAGTTTCTAAAAAACTTCTTCTAATACTTTTGCTAATGTAGGGCCTTCATCAGTGATGATTGTTTTTTATTTTTTTCAATACTTGAATATATCAATAATCTCATCGTATAATAAAGCTGCACCAAAAATTATACTTTATTTGTGGTGGTTTATACTAATAAATAATACAAGTGGTTTACTATCCTTATAGTTTTTGTATGTTGTGTCAAAACAAACAACATCACTAAAATAATCAAAATTAGTTTTCATTTTACCATCAATCCAAAAAATATTTGTAATAAGATTATCAACATTAACTTGTATAGCATAAAAAAAGTTAAAGTCTTTAGATTGCTTATTTTATAAATATTCCAACACTTTGCCTATGTCACAAATTCTCATATTTTGGATCATTTTAGCTTACAATCAATTATTATAATTATCAGGAATGAATCCAAGATTCTCACACCCTTCTACCCTTCTCAACATTTTTTCAATGTTTGCTTTTAGTGCGATTCTAAAATTCTTAACCAAGTCAACTTTAACTTATTGTAAGAAATTTATACTTATATATGATCTTAGAAACATTCTTTTTCAAGGAAAAACTACAAGATATGTATGAATAGAGATAAGTTTTACCACTTAGAACTTGCCATCATTTTGTCTTTGTATTTTCATTTGTGTTAAGTAACCGAATCTTGTAACCGGTCGATAATATTTGACATTAGTCCTTCGCAATAAAAAATACAATATATCCATTCACCTTTGGAATCTTTATGTGCCTACTGTATTCAAGTACCGAACCTAACCTCCTTAGCCTATCGATTATAAAAAATCATATACTTCTTCCTTAGTCTCAAAAACACTTTCCCAACTCTTGGTATATTCTTTTTTGCGATGCTAATATGAATATCTAATTCTCCATCATCATTAGTGATGAGATTAACTCTCAAATCATGACTATCTCTTTAAATTCTTCAATAAAGTTAAGTTTTCTAACATGTTGGATTTCCGTCTCAAGAAGTATCATTTTTAGCTTCTATAGGCTTGAAAATTATATATAAACATTAAAAGCTAAAAAGAAATAATTTAATAACTTAACTCAATTCTTAATCTTCTTCTTAGCACAAAATTGATAAATTTTGTTTAAAACTAAAACATATTGATTAAAATTTGGAATAGTAAGTGAAATACTCAAGAGATAATGGCAATGAAAGAAATAAAAATAAAGTAATAAATTTTAAATATTTAAATTACAAATGCTATTTTATCTTCTTTTTTTTTCCTTTTCTTTTCCTATCACAATTCTATTCGTATACCTCACAATTTTTATTCACTGACAATAGCCATTTTACCATCGTTCAATGTTTAAAATTCATTACGTGATTTTTATTTTTTTCCTTATCACAATTCCTTACCATGATTGTGATTATTGATATGAAAAATAAAATAAAATAAAATAAAATAAAATAAAGGTTTCTTGAATCTTTTGTTTGGAACTAAAGCACATACTTTAATCCATAAAAACATTTACTTACAAGAATTGATATAATTTCATAATTGAATTTAAGTTTATTAAATAGGTATAAAAAATATTTTCATTTGTTATGTAATTGAAAAATAATAATAACAAGAAAAGGATAGAAGAAGATGTCTTCATGATAGGTAGCCAACAAATCATTCATTTTTTATAATATAATTACATCGAGAAAGAGACTTATCAAAGAATTAAAATATTAAATAAAAATATAATTTGCTAATATAATACATCACTAACCTTTTATAGTGCATGAAGTATAATTAATGGAGACTTAAAGTTTATGAGACAATAGAAATTCTCTGAACTTTGCAAATTTTGTATAAAAAGAAAAAAGTAGGTAAAAGTGCTGGCAAAAAGTGAAAAGCAAAAAATCTTATGTGAGATGCTTAGGTCAAAGTTGCAGGCATTTATGATTAGGATTGTTCATACAATTTGCATTAATTGTCCATCTTTAATTCTTTATGCCTTCTCTTTCTTATGAATCTTAAGAAAATATCAGTATATATCTTGGGAAGGGAAAAAACATAGGAAACATTTTGAGAAATGTTTACCTTTAATCTCACAAACAAAAGAAATTGCCACAAACAATTAATGAAGATCCAATCAAAATTAGCTTTTTTGTGTTTAACGAAGACTAAGGATATGGTAATATAATAATAAAAGTAGTATTGGAATAACTATTCAAGCAAGACCAAGCCTTACTTGAAGAACTTCAACTCCACAAGATGTTCAAGTTATCAGACTTACTCATGACATGCTAGTAATTAATGTTCAAATATGACCCAAAAGCATCTTAATAAAATGGACTCATAAAGGAAAATGGCTACTAATCTCTTTTTTCTAACCAAAACTAAGCCATGTTGTTTGATTGCACCTTTGAGGTATTTAAACGAAGTGGTTAACTTACTATTTAGGTTTGTTCCAATATTTCCTCAATTCAATACATTAAGTATTTTTGAATGATATGACTATGACAAGTGAATCAAATTCAACCTAATATCAATTCAATTAACCAAACATGTGAGCCTATGGTAGGAAAACTTAAGAGCTAAGAGGCACAAGGATGGTGGAGAGGAGGTAAGTACTTAGAAATTAATGAAGTAGGTTATGCAAAAAAGATTTTTGCTAAAGTACTATTAAGAGGAAACATTCTTAAAGCGTTATAAGTTGAAACCAAGAGAGGTCTAAGTATAGGTAGCTATGTGAAGAAGTTTAAGACATCACAAATCAGGTGCAAGATTAACGAACCTTAAGAACTTATTAATGGCCTAATTGATAACTGAGATGAAATTCTAGGTAACAAGTATGATGAAACTTGAGCAATATACATCTATTAAATTGGCAATTATGTTAGAGTAATCTCTTGAGTTTAATTCCTATTAAACTACCAACTACTCAAGTAAAACCCATCATTCCTAGCAGGCCTTGAGTTATTGAGGAGTATTATAATAACAAGTTTGAGGATTATGCTAATTTTTAGCAAGTATATAAAGAAGATGATTGTAGAGGAAATGCTCGAAGATAAGTGAGTTGATTAGGGGAAGCAAGAAAGAAAGAATAGCTAAATTAAATGTTTCAGATGTTTGGATTAAGTTTTTTTTTGTTCCATAATGTACTAACTATAAGGTTATGGTTACTAGTGAAAGCATGCCTAAGGTGAGGTTGACAGTAAAGATGAGCTATGAGTTATTTGGTTATATAGAGGATCTTGAAGAGGGCCAAAAGAGTATGATATAGAGAAAGGTACTACAACAAATGAAAATAGTAAATTGATGCTTTTCTTAATGCACATTAAGTGTTGAATCAATAATAGAAAATGAAGAGAGAGAGAACATTTTTCACATTAAGTGTAAAGTGTGAGGGAAGATAGCGATAGTTTTATCAGTATGCCTTTTACAACTACAGTTACATAATAAGGCTTCTATAATAAATATATCTTATTATATTATACTTTTAAAATCCTTTATAAAGATAAGGGGTATTTAAATAAACCCGGTGTTTAAGCTATCAAATTCTAAATATCAATTAAATGGAATAACACAATTATAAGGGTTGAGTTATACCTAATGGTTTTTTCAATTTCTTTCTACTTTTCTTTTCTTTCCATACGTAACGGTGGGGCATAGATGAGTAAGGCTACCTATATCTTGATTCTTAATTAGAATGATATTAGTGTAATGGTGTAGTTGATTCAAAAACCAACATAGGCATGGTTCTAGATTCGATTTTAGAAAAATGGAATCACAAATTGAAAGTTATGATCACTTGAAAAAATATTAAGGCAATTAACAAGAATTGTTTGGAGGAGGAAAATTAAAGTAAACTCAATATACAGTTTTGATAATTATTATAAAAATTTGTTAAGATTGGTTGTGGTTTCAAGAATCAATGGCCCATGTTGGCATGGATGAACTTGGACCTTCTAATTGGAGGGTTCCATTTATCCTTTTCTTTTTCTAAATGTAATTATCAATAATATTTAAATATAATTATTAATAATATTAACATGGAAATATAGAGATTACATATCAATAATCTAGCCACAACAGCATTTATATAACTAAAATCAAGAAACTAAGTGTTGTATTTTGGAAAAATAGAGTGAAGTTATAATTTGCAATCATCAACATTAACTAAATTGCTATACAAAATTTTTGGAGGACAGACTTAGTCCTCAAAGGCTTAAGGGCCCGACTTACTGCTTCATGAAATAGTTGGGCTCGATGACCCAATATTTTACTTTCTATTATCTTTGCACGTATAGCGAGAGAGAGAGAGAGAGAGAGAGAGAGAGAGAGAGAGCTATGGAGAATTCTGAAGAGGAGTGTTCCTTTGTTTGGGACGAAGCATCGCAATTATATTACCATGCCCGGTAGAATCCAGTATTCATACTATATTCATACATGATTTTTATCTTATTTCAATTGAATTGATTGTATATCTGCTAGGATTTGGTTATGAAGAAAAAGATTCTTAGGGCACTTTTGATCACATCTATTGGAATCATGCATCGAACATGTTTCTATGTTAATATTGAATTTTCAACTTACTTGTTTATAGTGGCAAAGTGCTTCCTTCTTCTGTCTCCCAGACTCATTTTGTTGAAGTAATCGAGCTTAATCGAATTAGAATCAGTACAGTAATATGTCCCACCGGCAAGTTTAACGAAGGGAGCATGTTTGATTCCATTTGTCTTGTTTCTAGAAAATACTAATAAAGATGGAAGGGTTTAATCTTCATCTTCTGTCGGTATTTTAATTGATGGTGACAAAACACAAAAGGAGAAATTCAAAGCTGCTTGACTCTGCAAAGCGATACTTGGAATTTGTTGTTAGTGGATATACTCAGTAATTGGCTTGACCTGCTCAATACTCCTTCAAATGCTTATGGAATTGAAGTGATCAGGTTTGCGCTCGTGTGGAATATGGATTTGAACTCGACTTGGATAGTTTTCTATACATGTGAAAATTAATCGAATTGAGTTGGAAGTGGAAAAAAATCTAGCTTTCTTCAATTTCATTCATGCTCAACTTATCTTACAATTCTTATGAATTAAGTCTGAAAAATTTAGATGCTTTTAGCCAAGTAGCTATAAATGTTATGTCATGTTTCTGTGGTTCAATTCTGTAGCTCTTCCACCAATTGCCGATGTTTAGAAAATTTTGCTTTGCTCTAGATGCTTGCTTGCTGTAATCTTGAAAAGATTACTTATGTTTGCGTTTTATGTCTTCCTCTCAATTCCTAACATATTAAGATCTCTCCTCGACAATGGCAGCACTGGTTTTTATCATGATCCAAATGCTGGGTGGTACTACAGCAGCCAAGATGGCCTTTATTACAAATTTGAGAATGGAACCTACATGCCACTTGAGTCTAGCATGGTAGATTAATTGTGTAGGGCACATATTGTTTTTTCCTTGTTTTTTCCCTTGCATAAATCACAATGGTTCACTATGGAACTTTTGGTGTTGCTATATATCAGATTGATGAATCTTTGGTGCATCAATCTGGAGAAATCACTTTGGAGACGCTACATGCTCCTGAATCATGTTCTCTAATATCTCGTAACGATAACAACAATAAGTTATCAGTCCAGGAAGATGAATCCAAAGATTGCGAAGCAGAGGGACACTTACCTAAGGAGATGAGTTCAGGTGAGCTTTTTATGAAGTAAAAGGAGTATAATAAATAGTCTTTCAAATTACTGAAGAAATATCATAATTCATCGACTTACAAAGTTACTTTGACTGTAGATGTGGTTTATGATAAGTACTGCATTTTTTTTGTCCAATGGCATATTGAAGAGCTTTATGTAGCTCAATACTGCCGATGTTGTAGTTCTTCCGATGAATTTGCAATTTGATCACATTGAGTGCCATGTTAGTTAAGCATTCTTATGCTATAGATTATTCTCTGGGGGTTAAGAGTAGCTAAATGTGGAAAGAAATGATAGATATTCTTGGAAAATGGCAATTGGAACCAATAGCTAGGAAATGTACAGTGGTTTCTTATACTTATCGGTTCCCAAATTACAAGTTAGCTTCTGCTTTGCTCATCATTATGGAAAATTCATGCTTGAAGTCCATGTTAAAGGGCAAAGCCAGTGTTTTAGGCTCTGCAGTCATTGCTGGAAACTTTTAATGATGATGGGAAGCTAGCAGCCTGTCTGGTTATTGGCTACATCTTTCTCCTGGTCCAGTCCCCCTTGTATCTAGAACTTCTTCTTCTTCTTCTATGTTTTTTTTTCCCCAATTGCATTTTCAATGATATCTTTGTATTTGGTACAACTCCCCTATTATTGTTTCAATGTCATTAACCCCTGTGATTCGTTACATATTATCAATCTCCACTAGTGCTGGCATGGTTGCTGCTTGACAATTTGCCTCCTAAAACAAAATTTCTGCACCTGAGCTGGATATACTGTTACATTAATTTAGCATAATGATAAACGAACTGAAAAGATGTTGAGAAGATTTTTCAAGAATTTGAAATGAACTAATAATACTTTCAAGATTTTATCATCCAAATAATATAAGGACAAATGGTCTAATCTTTATTAAACACACAATTTTTTACAGCAATGTAAGGACAAATGATCTAATCTTTATTAAACACATAATTCTTGACAGACTTTTTAAATATCTTTTTCTCATTGTTTATCATTTTTCCATTAATAAATTTCTTTGTCATGGTGATAGAAGTTTCTCCTTCATTTTTTGGGTGCTCATTCAATAATTACATAATAATAACAGGCAAGGATCAGATGAATGACGATGCTTCTGAAAATCCACATCCACCACCACCATCAGAATGGTACTATACTTATCTAATTTGCCTCTATATTTTATGCTCATATCCCAATTCACTGACCTTTTTCTAACAAGTAACTTGATGGTCCTAGGTTAGAAGACACGCTGATTGAACTTTATTTGTCTGGATATTCCCACCAAACAGGGGATACTGGAGATGATGTGGCAGTACCTGTAGACACATTTTCCTCACAAGGTTTGTTTCACTGTTTTCTTGTCAATTCTCTTTTCTACAGTTTACCATCTTGCATTCAGTAAATATTTTCTTTTTGAAATGCAGAAAATAATGATGAATACGAGTTAGAAGAAGGTGAATGGATACCTGAGGATGATTTTGTTCCCTATGATTCAGTTGAAGATGCTTTGGACGAAGGTGGGAGCCCCAAATTTCTGTTTGTTTCTACTGTTATATTGAATATAAAATCGCCTCCCAAAAACTGTTGTTTACTTAATTTATGTGACTTCATCAGATTAAGGTATTTACTCAATGTCATGTCTAGCTACTTTATTTTTAGAAGGCAACTCATTGCCAGGAAGACAGCAATTATAAGCAGTGCAGGAGAAATGGCTGCATATATATGTGCTTATTATTTCCATTCCTTGTGAGAGGCAAACGTGGCACTCAGCAAGCATGCTATCAATTTCTTCGAACCATTAACTCTTTTTGCATGTTTCCTATTGTGAAGCAAACTTTCAGGCAGAAACATATTGACCCCTTGATGCATGCCACATGTAGGTGCAGGACCTTCTCAGGAAGAGGAAAATTGGCTTGCTCAGTATGGTCAAGTCATTCAACCAATGGAACAGCCTTTACTGGATATACCGTGCACAGATCTCTGGGACTGGGCAATGGTCAGTGGATTGCAAAAGGCTGGAAAAGGTTGCATATCCAGGTTGGTTGGAAGACTGGTCAAACGGTCTGTTAAACTTCATCCCTCCGTGCCCCCTGGTGGTGGTCTTCTTAAAACTGCTCCAATATGTGAAGCAAGTTTAGATCTGGTACGAGTTAAAACAGGTTTGGTTTTGTCTCATGTATTTCTGCCATCAGCTGCAATGCATGATCTGTGTTTGCTTGTTCTCATCATGTTAGAGAGAAAAGAATTATGGTTTTTCAAGTACTGTTAGCTTATTGTTGTTCGAAATACAATCTCAGGACAATTATATAAGTTACGAACTCCAAGTCGCAAATATCTAGCATCCTTATCTTCTTATGATTCTTCAAATCCAACGGGGGACTGGGGTTTTCCTGGATTATCACTTGGTGGCCAGTCCCTTTCTTCTGGATCTACTGGGAACAGAGGATCCAAAAGTGCAGATGAAGAAGATGCCAACAAGGAACTCTCTGCTAAGCCTGATCCATCATTGGCAGCCCAGGTAAACTTACTTTGGGCACAAATTAAAAAATTTGTTTCGACCTCTATGTGGCCATGGGCCCATGACCTGGCAGTGTTTTCTCCAGGTTGATAGAGATGTAAATAAGTATAGCCTATGCTTATCCTTTTTTGGATATTACCAGCATAGAAGCCATGGATATAGAGATAGAGCTGCTGAAAGAAGAACCTTGCATGGTGGATATGGTGTGGGCCCAGGACAGAAGGGTTCTGTCCTTGTTGATGATGCAAGTTCATCCCTTTCCCCTGTCTCTAGAGAGGAGGCTGCAGCTGAAGCATTGAACAACACTTTTGGAGCTGGTAGTTATGCCAGAAAAGTCCTAGAAAGTATGGGCTGGAAGGAGGTATTTTCTTCTCTCTCCTTAGTATAGATGAGATGTGTATTTAACAACAAAATAAATAGATTTGAGACCTCTTTTGGGATTTATCTGGCGGAAATATGCAAATCTATAAAATGCAGCACGTTACATAAATCATGTGCAAGCATGTACCAGCATATCTTTTCTCATATCAAGGTATTTGATGGCCTACCGTGCTGTTATTTTACTTAGACACCTGCATTCACCCATGAGAAAATAAGACAAAAGTAAATATATTTTCTCCATGGTTTAGGTTTCTCTTTTTAATTACTGTGGTGTATGGAATCACAGGGCGACGCACTAGGGAGCTCTGTGAAGGGTTTGGTCAAGCCTATTCAGGCTGTAGGAAATATTGGAAATGCTGGATTGGGCTGGCCTGGAGGTAGAACTAAGCAGTGTTGAGATACTTATAGATTTTTATATATGTAAGTATTACTTTTCCCCATCTGTTTGTTTTAGTAAATCAATTATCCTCTCAACTCAGTTAGTGCTGTGTTGTTCATATCTCAAAAAATATCATCTCCATTTCTCAAAAGCATGTCGAGAATAATTCATCATGAAGCATTTTTCTCCTGGATTTGCAATAACCTATAAGTTTAGCACTGGATTAATGTCAAGTGACATCTGTAACTAACCTATTATATGGAGACATCTCCTTTCCTGACAGTGCTTACGATTCCTCAGGAACAGTACTTCCAAACTTTAAAGATCATTTTGTTTTTGATAAGGCGGTTGGTGGGAGTATTCGACCAGAAATTGAAAGATATTCATCTTGTTGTGCTTGGTCTGAAGAATACTATAAGCAAGGGGTACTCACCAAATAGGGATGGAGTATTTACGTAGCATATTTTGTAAGAATATGTGGAATTTGGGTATGACTTTTGAAGTAAGCAATTGCTCTATATCTAGTTTTAGACTTAGAGTTGTTGTCTTTGGTCATAGTATTTTGTCAAAAATTTGTGGCATGGTATGTACAATCTCGTACCGATAACAGTCTTTACACTAGAAGTGCAGCCGGAGTTGGTAGTGGAAAAGAATAGAACAAAATAAAATAAATAATAATAGTCTATTTATGAGGGTAGGCTTAGAAATGAATCAGGGATTAATTAATGAAATACTGACTGCTTGTATTAAGTGACTGTCCTTGTGCCTATTGATTGTTTATTATAAATATTATTTGTGCATGGCAGCGGTAGGTGAAGACTTGAATTGTGGACCCATAGAGTACAATGGAAATTTGTCCTGCCAGTTAAAAGTATGATAATGCCCATTTAGAGGCTTGAGTGAAAGTCATCCATATGATAGAACAATGATCTGGGAGACCGGCCACAGGGAATGAGAATTTTGGGTGTGTTTGAATGGACATGCCCATAGATTAAGAAACACTAATTTGATACAACTATGTTTACGAAATGGATAAATATGCTGCCACGTGTAATCATACGGTTACCATGAGATGAGGGGTTGATGCGTAAGATATGTGTACGGAGCATAAATATTCCATAGGATTGTGGGTTTCAAGTTCTATTTAAGGACGTAAATAAAATGAGCTTATTAGCAAACTACTCAAATTCAACTCAACATTTACTTGAATTTGAATTTGACTTATCCACAATCACGTAGAGTTCGAGCTCGAGTTTAAGGTACTCGAATAATTTATAGAATTGTTGATAAGCTTGAGTTTTGTGATATTAAACTCAATAAGCTCATGAGATTAATTAAACTTAAATTGTTGATAAGCTTGAGTTTTTGTGATGTTAAACTCAATAAGCTCATGAGATTAATTGAACTCAAGTTAGGTTCAAGTTGAATATAAATATCATTATTAAGCTAATTAAATTTATAATATCTATTAAGATTATTGAGTTTAAATAAGTTTAGTCGAGTCGAGTTCGAGCTCGAGCTTATTAAATTTTATCTCGAGTCAAGTTTGAGTCGATTGAGTTTGAACTTTAAGTTTTTCCATTCGAATCGAATCAATATTGTATTGCTTTAACTTGAATCGTTTACGGTGCTAATGGTGCAAGAATGGGAATAAGGGGAAAAGAAGAAAATGAAAAAGAAAGGAAGGCAGATTTTCTTTATGTTCTTTATGGTAATCCATCATTTATATTAGTTTTGAGTGCGAAAAAGATGTAAGAATGAGGGGAAAAAACAAGGTTTTATGGAACCTTCGCTTCGGAGCTTACCTGGGTCGGTCAATCTGTCACCCCTACAATTCAACCAGATTTCTTTTTGCCTTTGTAGATTTTTGTCATTTTATTATATTATTTGATAAAATTAATTATATTCTAAGCTAACGCTTGCTTGACTAAATAATAGAGAAAAATGATAAAAAAAAGACTTAATTATGCAAACTGTCATGAATGAATCGACAAAAAGCGAAAATACAAGTATATAAGGTATAATTTTTTAGCTTAATAATTGAATGTACATAATGCCTCGTACATAATGCCTGATACATTAAAAAATAGATCAATCGTACAATATTGCTTCTCTCGACCAATTTAAATTAATATGTGGATGTTCGGTACTCGTCATATATAAACCTCAATAACAAGTCAGTTCTTATCTGGAACAAACATGCCAGGTAGGGACCCGAAATCGACTCAATTAGCCGGTTTGTAGGTCTAACCATAGGTCTCCTAATATGTGTGTATGTGTGTGTATATATAAATTTATACATATAAAAGACATTCCAATATCTTGCTCACATGGCAAATACATACACATATATGAACAAGCATAAACATGAACATAAACATATACACCAGCCTCTCCCTCTCTCCTTATTTAAGTGCACACACACATGTATTCTTGCACAAGCACAAATTGATGTGTATACACAAACATAAAGGTTACACTACATAGTCATTCTTTTGATAATTTGTTAAAATTTCTTCTATACCCCTTCAAAATGTCTCTAATATTAATATTTTTCATATATTGTTAAAATTTTTAACCTCTCTATAGCATATAATTGTTGTTAACGGGATTCTTTAGACATGAGCCTTTCAAGGCCGTCCAAATTTGATACGTCTCATTGCTTGGGGCTCGCTATTGCTTGCTCATGCCTTGGGTTTGGATTGACTAAGTAAACTCTACAATGGTTAGAATGCATAAAATAAGGATAAAATACCAAATTAACAACTACAATTGGAATAAGTGAGACACGTCAGATACCATAACCCTACTCTCCTATACTTATGGGAGAAGATCTCTCCCTACTAATTGACTTCCAATTACCGGCATTATTTCACTATAAATATCAATCTACTATCTAGTAGTAAATCTCTTTACATTTTGCACATCATGTTTGCTTATTATTCCAAAGTACTTTCTATTATCCAAAGCTTCACTACTAATTTAAGCACCAGAATCGCCATATCGGACAACCCCCCAGCATCCCCATACCATGTATTGTTTTGCAAGTCTTTTACATGTAGAGCCCAATCACTACCGGCAAATACTTAAAGATGACATTTGGCGCTGTATGTAGCTAACTGACTTCTAATTACCGGTACTATTTCACTATAAATATCAATCTACTACCTAGCAGTAAATCTCTTTACACACCAAGTTTGCTTATTATTTCAAAGTACTTTCTATTCTCCAAAGCCTCACTACTAATTTAAGCACCGGAATCGCCATGCCGGATAACCCCCCAGCATCCCCATACAATGTATTGTTTTGCAAGTCTTTTACATACAAAGCCCAATCACTACCGGCAAATACTTAATGATGACATTTGGCGCCGTATGTGGGAAAGTGAATTCCTACGCCCAAAACCTCAAATAGAGTAAACACATACCTTATAAACAATTTCTCTAACATTATGTCTCATCACGATGAGTAGGAGAACCACCAATTGGTACCAGTAGGCAACTAGCCACTCCCAAGGGTTGTGCAAGAAGAACGCCTGGAGCACATAGAGCGTTTGGTCAAGGAGTATGTTTTGCATAAGACAAGCTACTCCGCGCTCACCTTGAAGAAGCAGAGAAGTACAACACATAAACCTACCCCCCCTCCCCCAAAGCCTCAGATGCCTGCACTAAGCAAAATAACCCCCTACAGTAGCAACAAAATGGTAGAGATTAACAACTTGATCTACCTTTGCAGTAGTAGCCAGCAAGTTCTACAGCCACTTGTAAATGGGCTCTAATAAGGAACAAGCAAGAAGCTGACTCGCATGGAGTACAGACTCACTCAGCTGTACGCCGAGCTCACCCAACAAACAATGCTAACCTTAACGAGCTCCACGTTATGGTAAGGCGGCTCTCCAAACAGCAAGGGAGTAAGGCTATTAGTGACGCGATGTTGGTCACTAATAATAAGACCCCATTTACTAGGGGTATCCAGGATAAAGTATTGCCTCCTAATAGTAAACTTTCGTCTCCGGATCAGTACAGTGGCACCGGTGACCCTAAAGATGACCTTCTCAACTTTTGCACCCTCATAAACCTCTGTGGTCATAGGGATACTATAATGTGTAAGGCCTTTCCAGACACCCTTAATAAGGCATCTTGGACGTAGTTTAACCACCCCCCCCCCCCCCCAAACAATTCCATCAGCTCCTTTGACGAGCTAGCACGAAGATTCAATCTCTACTTCAAGGCTAACAAGCTCCTGTCTAAGGAAATATCATCATTGTACCTCACAACATAAGGTAAATGGATTCTAAAGTACGTTGCCGCCTTTCAACAGCTCCAAGACTTCCTTACGTACGTGCCAATCCTCTTTAAGCCTGTCTAAGGGGAGGACCTATTTTTTGTACCTAACTGTGAGGAACCATACACTCTCTTTTGTGCTGGTCAAAGTAAAGGGAAAGGAACACAGGTCCATATACTATGTCAGCCATATATTTCACGAACTTGAAGTTAGGTATACCTGGGTAGAAAAGTTTACCCTAGCCATCATATCACAGCACAACGATTAAGGCCTTACTTTCAGGTACACTAGATAATCATACTCATGAATTAACCACTGCGTACCATATTGCAGAAGCCTAATGCGTCTGGTCAAATGATAAAGTACACAATGGAATTAAATGCGTACAGAATCCAGTTTCAACCACGAACAACCTATAAGGCACAAGTGCTAGCCAACTTCGTGGTAGAATATACAGGAGAAGAAGAAGCACACTAGGTGATGACAAGCCGGTGTGGACTCTCCACATCGATGGGTCATCTACTGCTGAGGGTGGAGGTAAGGATCTTGTTCTACTTGGCCCATACAAAGTTATAGTCTGCAATGCCCTTAAGTTCAGGTTCGATTCCAGTAAAAAAATCGAATTCAAATATGAGGCATTTATCATTGATCTCAAGTTGGCCAAGGAGATCGGTGCTAAGCATTTACAAATCTTCTTGGATTCCATGCTTGTCGTTCAATAAATCCGAGGCGAATACGAAGCTAGGGATGATATTATGGTTAGGTACCTTGAGAAGGTGAAGAGCCTTCTAGCTAAATTCCCTTCGTAGAACATCACGAAGATCCTTCGACTCAAGAATTCAGTAGCAATATACCAAAGCCCGAGGTGAAGGATTGTAAAATCTTCATAGAGTACTTGCTAGAAAAAAGAATAACTCTGGGCTCGACTAAAGTTTTGCAACTAACCACAACAGCATCAATGACTAGCTGGACTGACCCTATTTGGAGTTATTTGGATCAAGACACGCTCCCAGATGATAGGAGGAGGCAAAGAAGCTCTGGTATCATGCCACCAACTATACGTTGGTCAACTGCGTCTTGTATCATAGGGGAATCGGTCTTCCCCTACTCCAATGCCTCCTAGAAGGTGACGCTAGAGTATGTAGTAATCATATTCATTCCCAAGCCCTCTATCTCCGAGAGCTATGACTCCGGTATTATTAGCCTACTATGAGACAAGACGCAAAAGTCGTAGCCCAAAAGTGCCTATAGTGCTAGAAGCACACGCCACTCAATCATGCACCCAACACTAGCCTCTAACCCTTGACCAACCCATAGTCGTTCGTACAATGGGGTATAGACATTCTCGGTGCCTTCCCAAAAGCTTTGGAAAGACGGCAGTACATAATTATTGCCATCGACTACTTTATAAAGTGGGTGGAAGCCAAAGTAGTGGCAAGGATCACGGAGAGAAGTGTTGAATCTTTCGTCAAAAACAATATTCTCTCTCGGTTCGAGATACCCTATGGTCTCATTATGGATAACATGCGACAATTTGATAACCCAAGTTTAGAGAGTTCTATACCAAACACCATATTACCCCGCACTTCACCTCGGTTGCCTACTCCCAATCAAATGAACAGGTTGAGGCAACCAATCGAATTATCTTGAATAGCTTAAAGAAGCACGTAGATTCATCTCAGGGCACTTGGGCCAACAAATTACCTAATATCTTGTAAGAGCATAGGACCACCCATCGTACTTCTACGAGTGAGACCTCCTTTCACTTAACATTTAAGTTGGAAGCAGTCCACCTTATTGAACTTGGGCTCTTTAATATCTAGGCTTATAGTTTTGACACCACCCTTAATGAGTCCTTATTACAAGCAAGTGTCAATACCATCAAGGAAATTAGAGACTTCGTTGTGGCTTGGGTAACTATATACCAGCATCAGGCCGCCTGATACTACGACCAAAAGGTTAGACACGAGGAGTTTAAGGTCGGCGACCTAATGTGCCGAAAACTAGAAGCCACGAGTTCACGTGAAGGGCAAGGTAAACTAGCCCTTAATTAGGAAGACCCGTCAAAGTCAAGAAAAGCTTGGGCAATGGAAAATACAGACTAAAAAAATTGGATGGCGAGCTCATCCCACACATATGGAATGTCGATAATTTTCAACTTTATTTTAATTAGCATATTCATGTATATCTTTCCAAAATAATGAAATGGAACAATATATTTCATAATCAATTGCCTACCTTTCTCTCTCTCCTTTCTATTACCATCCTAGCCCTTCAAAAGGCAAAAAAACCGTTCACCAGGCAAGTCGGAACATCATCGACCTGACCTACGGATAACCTTGACAAGGGGAAATAGCCCTTGCATAAAGAAACTCTCATTTACTGGGCAGATTAGAACGCTATTGACCTAACCTCCATGAGTAACCTCAGCAAGAGAAAATACCCCTTGTAGAGAGGAACTCCCATTTACCGAGCAGGTTAAAACACCACCGACCTAACTGTAAGCCCCAAAGTTCAGCCAAGTAACCGTAAGATTGAACTTAGAACCCAAGATTTAGGGCGATCGGCTAAAGGATCCGATCACACCCAAATTATAAACTATTTAACAAGATACCAGTAAAAATGATCCTGTAAACATAAAATTAAGAAAATAAGTAGTAAAATAGGAGATTATAAAATTTTCAAATTTTAAGCATAATAACTCCTAATTACCAAAAAGGCAAAAAGTGTAATATAATAATTAATAAATTATTAGAGATAGATTATATGTATACTAAAAATTTTAGAATGACCAAAATAATATTTAGGAATGTTCACGTGCACCCCACATGTATTTACGTGTAGATAAAAATACGCATAATTAGTGAAATAAGTTGAAAATTAAGTAAATAATTAAAGAAAAATACAAAATAATTATAGAAAAATCAGAAAAAAATCAGAAGTGGATAACTGAAGCAAGATAAAGTCGTGGCAGGTTCAAATCAGAAAAATAAAAATTATCCAATAAGAATTGGACAAACAAAAAGCCAAAAATCAAGGAAAGTTGACAAAATCTTGTCAAATTAATGCATAATAATTACAAAATTCGTCTATAAATAGCAAGAAAAATTCAGAAGCTCATTTGGACAGATAAAAATCAGAGAAAATTAGAGAGAGTTGAAAATTCGAGATAAAATCCACAAAAATAAAAAAAATAAGAAAAACTGTGCAGTTTGGGGTTTTAAAGGGAACCCACACCAAACGAGGAGCTGGGAGTGGACGGCCACCACCAACACACGGTGGTGGCAGCGCCTAGGCCGGCCGACAACCCCAAGGCGGCCCGAGGTGGCCGGAGCCACCCAAACCGGTGAGTCCAATTTCCAGCCCGAATCTTGTATAATTTTGTAAAATTAGTTATTTTGCCCAGAAAATTATGAAACTTGTTATTCTGAGGTTTTATTGTATGTAGATTTAGGGAAAAATTTTGATTTAGTTTAATTATGTCTGGAAATATAGGGTCCTTAACAAATTGTACAAAACCGAGCATAATTAAACCGGAAATTAAATAGGCTTAGGGATGTAGTTTGGGGCTCAAAATTTTTCTGTAGGATTCTCATGTGACATAGAACAGTGCTATGAAGCCATTTTTTTAAAATTAATTTTCTAAATTTTTAAGTTAATTTTTAGCCCTAAAATGATGGAAAAATTGGGTAATTTGGAGTTAATTAAGTGATTAGGATGTTAATTACTGATTTGGTTCTTAATTAGATGTTTAAGGAAGTTAATCTCTGCAGTGGAACCCTAATCCTAGCATTTAGGTACTAAGTATAGTTAATTAAGGAAATTAGGTAATTAATATAAGAAATTAGTAATATGTGAAATTGTAAATTAATAAATATGGAAAAATTAGGGTTATTTAGAGAATATTAGAGTAAAAATCAGAATAATATTAAATCTGAATTAAGATTGAATTTTAGGTAATTATATAAAAAAGTAAGATTTTCTCACATCGGGGATAAATACGATACCCTAATTAGGACTAGCGTGTACCAAATAGCTTAGAATACTAAATTAAGACCCAATAGGATATATGGAAACTCGAGCTTAATGTAATTAATTTCACATTAGGATTCGAGCATGTTTAGGATTTAAAAATCGAACCAAAACCTAATTTAGAAATTGATGCGGAAACCGAGACCAAACCTAAACTTAAACCTAAACCTAGAATAATTATAAAAGACTTAATACCTAGATAATTAGGCATATTAAACCGTAAACAAAACCTAACAAGAAGCATTATAGGATAAAACGAACCTATAACAATTATATGAAAAGCTGAAACCACGTTCGTGTTATAGGGATAACCGGCGATAGCCTGAGCAAATCGGACCTCGAGTGAGCGAGCGAGGAGTCGAGGTAAGTTGGGATTAATACGCTGCTGTATTTTGGAGGCTTAAGATTATGCTTGATTGTGCTTGTTAGATAGTTGAATGCGTGCATGTGCTTGATTATGGGTGATGCTATGATTATGTTTGTTGCCTTGGCGCATATTGTATGAATTGTATGTACTGATTGATCACCCTAAATTGGACTTAATCAAATATACGACCAGTAATCATAATCGAACATGCATGGCAACCCGTTAGGGGATTTAGGACTCTCCGGCCAAATACCGACCCCTTCGGAAGGGATAGCGCAGGATTGCAAAAATGGTCCCTTCTTCATCCTCAGTCGAACTAAGTAACAGGAGAGGAGGTCGCGGCGGGGATGAAGACAGTGGTTCGAAGGTAGTCGCGGGAGGAGCAAGGTCTCCATTACACAAGCCTGGGTTTGGTCGTGAGCTGTTGCATTAACGGTAACTCCTCAACCCGGATTAGAGCGGGCGCAATTTCTCTAATCTCACGACGAGCCGGACAACGTCGTGCGATGGCATTTGCTTGCACATGCATTGCAACTAATAAATGATTGAAAACCTTGTTGTGTGTATGGTATAGTTTTAAGTCCTCCGTCCTAACTTACTGAGCTGTGGTTGCTCACATCCCTATAGACATCGTGCAGGTGCTGGCTAAGAAACGGCAACAACTACTATGAAGCTAGCAACTGCTGGATCCTGGGGAGTGAGGAAAAACATGTGAAGAATAAACACATATTTTAAGGTTTAAGTTTTTATTCTAGAATTACTTTCCATTTTGAATAATGTAACAACTATGGAATATAGTACGGAGAAATGTTGTAAACTTTAACTGCAATAATTGAATGATAACATATATATATAATTCCTCACTTTTATAGGTAAATGATTTATTTAAATTACAAATTGTCTACTTCAAAGCGGGTTAGTTGTGGACGCCTTGTGTAAATCAGGTCTAGGATAGCGGTTGTGAGGCCAACTTCTATCTTAGAGTGGTTTACACGGCGGGGCTGTTACGACTCTACCGCTTCGGGGCGTGACACTAACCCCCATGAGTAACCTCGATAAGGGGAAACACCCCTTATACAAAGTAATTCCAAATTACCAGGCAAGTCAAAACGCCACAGACCTGATCCCAATGGGTAACCTTAGTAAGGGAAACACCCCTTGCATAGAGGAACTCCCAATTACCGGGCAGGTTAGAACGCTACTGACCTGACCCCTACAAGTAACTTCAGCAAGGGGAAACACCCTTTACATAGAAGGACTCCCATTTACCGAATTGGTCAGAACACCATCGACTTGACTCCCACAAGTAACCTCAGCAAGGAGAAACATCCGTTGCATAAAGAAACTCCTAATTACCAAGCAGGTTAGAACGCCACCAACTTGACTCCCCTCGGGTAACCTCGATAAATAGAAACACCCCCTTACATAAAGGAACTCCCATCTTTCAGACAAATTAGAAGGTAACCTCAACAAGGGTAAACTCCCCTTGTACAAAGGAATTCCTACGCAAATGTATTCAAAGGTAAAGAAAAAGTAGGTGAATAAGAGGATACATGTTTCAAAAAATTTCCCATTCAAGGGCAGTATCCCGGCCTGGCAAACATATGTTTAAAAAAAAATATTATTACCTTAGATCAGCTAACTCCGGTAACTCAA
Source organism: Lumnitzera racemosa (assembly GCA_024138005.1). Classification (NCBI taxonomy): domain Eukaryota; kingdom Viridiplantae; phylum Streptophyta; class Magnoliopsida; order Myrtales; family Combretaceae; genus Lumnitzera; species Lumnitzera racemosa. The sequence goes on from JAMXBC010000004.1 coordinate 3,173,101, forward strand.
AAAAATCCAAAGCCTTGATTTGCTCGGAGCGCCGATCCAATGGAACTTTAGGCGGCTAGCCCTGACTTAAAGTAGGGGCTACAAGTTGCAAGCAAGGGGTAGCGGGAGGGGTCATCCAGAGGTTGATTGTCTTGAGGAACTGCTTCTAGGGCGGCCTCCTACTAAGCTACTAGGAAAGAAGTGAATGTTGAAACACCTTGCTCAAGCTCAAACCCAGCAGCAGAAGGGGTACTTAGGACATCAAAGGCCACTTGAGCAACTTCCCTCTCAAGCACCAAGGATTCCCTCTTCTCGTTAAAGGTCAGAGAATCTAGGAAGTCAAGAAAGCTCAAATCAAGGTTTGGATAGTGGGAGAGTACCTCCTTCCTTGTATAGTACGTAAAGTCGGTGGTTAGGTCATCCAACCCTTCCAACCACTCCTTAGGTCTTCCAGTAGTCAATAACTGCCTTTTTAACAACAACATTACTAAGGATCTCCCTACTCTCCATTTTGGAGATGATATCCTCTATCTCTAAAACCTTCTCTTATAGCTTCTAGACTTGCCGCTCCAACCCAACCTTCAAACCTGCCAGCTCCAACGAAGTAGCTTTGGCACTTTTGCAGTCAGACACCTTCATCGCCAGCTCAGTTTGTTGCCTCATGACTGATACCTTCAGCTCGACGTTCTCTTTCTCAACCTGGGCCTTAGCTTCCCTCTCTAAGTCTAGCTGCTGAAAGAGTTAAGCCTTAGTCCCTTGGTCATCTTCTAGCCGAGCCTTCAGGTCGTTGGCCTTCTGTATTGTCTTCTCGACCTTATCCCTCTCCCTCTCTACATCCTTTAACCTCGCCTAAAGTCCCGCCACCTGCACATAAGAGTAATGCAGGTACCGGTTGGCTCTGGAGAATTTTTGCAAGTACTTATTAGTAGAAGTCTTTGCGTTTCACAGGTACTTCTCACTCTGACACAACACCTCCTTAAAGCCCTTTACCTCTTTTTTGGTGGTATCATACTTATTCAGTTGAAGTAGCACCTGGCCATGGTACTGCAAATTGAAAACAAGGGTCACCATTAACATAACGATAAGTGAAGCACATTAATACAGGAGTAACAAAGACTTACCTGCTGCATAAGCATGCTCAAATGGCTTGCTATCTCCATGGTTTTGTCCCTACCTTCCTTAGAGAGCCCTTCAAGGACAGCCCAATTGCTAGGAGTATAAGACTCCATTGAAGCTTGGTAACCGAATGTTCAGTACGGCAACGTAAGAATCGTTGGCACGGGCTTCCCACTTCAACCTTAGGAGCTTCCCCTTAGCCTTCTTCATTTCCATCTCAAGAGCTCCCCTAAAAAACTCTTCATCCCAAGAAGTATATGACACCTCTTAGAATGAGTCCGGCCCAATCCCCATTAACCTAAAGTTGTTCAAGACATAAAAAAATTCATCCCCCATGTCGTCAACACACTGATAAGGATGAGCTATCAGCCATTCATTCCATTTCCCCCAGCTTAAAGGCACCTTCACTAGGAGCCTCTATTTATTGACTTTAGGCCTTGGCTACCCGACTATTTCGAGAGCCTTCCTCTTTTGTTCAGCCCCCTAAGGTAAGGCAACCCCCTCTATCATTTCTTCTTGCCTCACCCTCAAAGGAGAAAGCATCTGAATATTAGGCCCCTTCACATCGGTACCTTTGTCCCCTACGAGAATAGGCTCGGTAAAGGGGACGAAGACAAGGGCAAGGGCAAGTAAAGCCACGCCCAAAGGCTCTGCATCTAGTGGCTTGTCCTAGATACCAATAAGAATCCCATGAGGAATAGCCATCAATTGTGCCCTAGTAGTCTCCCCAAGCCCTGGCTTAGGCCGTACTATTTTCCCCTTTGGCTGGTTTTCCCTGCTTCTAGCTTAACGATAGCTCATCAGCTCATCCACAAAGGGACAAGGAACCCTCTCAACCAAGTTTTACCTGCAAAAATAAGATTGAAACAATGAGGAAAAGAAAAAGCAAAATAAACAAAAGAAACTACTACTACCATTCGTAGAACTCTACCATAACCAGCATGATAAAGGAGACTCCCCTATTCTATAGGCGTCGGATGAAGCACCTTAACACTAGCACAATAGACGTAAGTGCATAGAACGAAGCTATACTTTCAGCCCATTTCTTCACCACAACTTCTTTATGCTAGGAAAGAGCTCGAAGATTGGATACTGGAAGTACTTCTCCATGGTTTCCCCAGCATTTATCTCTTAGCCCTATCTAAGCGCCATGAAGGCCAGGATCTTTTGCACGACCTCAACATCACTGGGACCAAGCCCCTTCTCACCCCTGGTTCAAACCATCCCAATCCACTACGTCCAAAAGTTTGCCTCATTGGGCAGCTCAACCATCACATACTCGTCTTGCTAGCCCTTCACCAAATACATAAGGCCACAAAGCCGCAAAACAGCTTCTTTCTTAGCACGATTGGAGGTATGGCTACCTCTCAACTCTCTTCTCACCCCTAGTTCAAACCATCCCAATCCACTACGTCCAAAAGTTTGCCTCATTGGGCAGCTCAACCATCACATACTCGTCTTGCTAGCCCTTCACCAAATACATAAGGCCACAAAGCCGCAAAACAGCTTCTTTCTTAGCACGATTGGAGGTATGGCTACCTCTCAACTCTCTTCCACATGTAAAAATGACTACAGAGCTTAGTAGTAACTCTTATCACCAGGTACTCGTACAGTGCTTGGAAAGTCTTCAGCACCCTCCACCCATTGGGAGGGGCATACGACGGATTGTATCGGTGGTAGTAGAAGAATTCATTTTCGAAGCGACTCAAAGGAAGGCACTGCCTAAACTCTAAACACTTCTTAAACACTACAAAGCACCTCCCTAATAATAAGGCCACTCGTTCATCCCTGCCTGGCAACCTTATCTGATACCTAGGGATTGCCTCAACAATAATGTTTCTTATAATCCAATTAGGGGGTGGATTGTTTGCTCTTGCTCACTCGGTCACTAGGCCCCTTACCCGTCGCATCGAACAAATCCTTCAGAGGGGGCAAGGGGTATATACATATACACCTCTTAGGATGGCATTAATAATCTTTGCCCTATCCAACGCCTCCACAACCATCCTAGTAAGCTCGTCAAGTTGTGCTAGCGACGAAACTTCGTCTTCTGCTGTCTAAGGGAGGTCACTTCTTATAGATTTAAAGTCAGAGACATGTAGCGATGAAAATAAGCCAGTCTCACCTCTATTACTCGACATGATCGTAATTTGTGAAGAAGAAAGAAGCTTTGAGAAAGTTTTGAAGAAATTCTAATGCAAAAGTGAAATTCACAATAACAAAATAGAGAGATTGCAAAAAAGTAATCTTTTATTGTGATTGTGTTATTCATAAGCAAAGTATCTAGGAAGCCGTACCGGCAGTTATAAGGATCCATAAAAGCACAAATCTCTTAAAATGCTGCACAACAGACACGTACAATGAGTTTTGATTGGATGACGACCTTTAAAAGATAAAATGCATGTAGTTGTACACTAGTCTGCTACGATAGGACACCTGTCACATCACATTAAACGTACAGAAAAACAAGCGCACTTCATAGAAGCACAACACAATCGCACCCGCTTGGTCTATGATGAGAGCTATTCAGCTTGACCAATCCGTAGCCTTAAATCACCTAGCCAGTAAGATGTAAAGGTATCCTGCCTTAACCCCCCATCCAAGGCTTAATCTCACTAAGTTTCTCGGTACTTCACTTCAGAATAGTTGTTAACCACCTCAAACATTTCCAACTTAAGTTTCCATTACCTCGGACATCTCCACTTCAGACAACCTCCAACCCGAACCTGCACCCTTACCACATCAGCACCGTAACACTAGGTCAAGCCCCTTTAAGTTAAATCTGTCATACGCTTAAGTACCCCATTTATCCCTTTTCCTTGCCTTTACTTCAGCAATAAGGCTATGTGAGTAGAGGGTAAGTGTTGATAGGGCTTTTTAGACATAGGCTTCTTAGGCTCGTCCGAATCTAACGCATCTCATTGCTTGAGGCTCACCACTATGGGCTCATACCCTGAGCCTGGATTAACCAAGTCTAAGAAGCTCTGCAACGACTAGAATGCATAAGATAAGGATAAAATACCGAATCAACAGCCACGACTAGAATAACTAGGACACGTCAAACACCATGACCCTACTCTCCCATACTTGCGAGGGAAGATCTCTCCCCACTAACTGACCTCCAACTGCTAGTACCACTCTATTATAAATACTAGTCCACTACCTAATTGTAAATCTCTCTACACTCTATGCACCAAGTTTGGCTGCTATTCTATAGTGCCTTCTACTCTCCAAAGCCTCACTGTTAACTTAAACATCGGAGTGGTCACACTAGACAACCCACCAATGTCCCCACACGGTATATTATTTTGCAGGCCTTCCACGTATAGTGCCTAATCACAACCGGCAAATACTCAAAGACAACAATTGCAATAACCATTAATATGTTTTTATGTAGTGCTACTTATATTGTCACTTTTTTAAAAAAAATTTGACAAATGAAGCAAGTAATTAGATGAGGGGAGTATTGTTATAGACAAACCAAAGCATATAAGGAATAAGCCAAGATGGCTAGAAGATTACTGGATCTAAACAAATCTAGGGTTTATTTGTAACCAAATCAACTAGATCTAGGGTTTTGTCATAGTGTCAACTAAAATAGTTAAAAAAAGTAGTTATACAACAGCAAACAATTACATATCTAACAAATGTATAAGTAGAGAATAAGAAAAAAGGAAAAAGATATCGAGAGTTTATATACAAACAATATCTCTTCTTCCTTCTTACTTCTTAGAGCCGCACCTTGCTCGAAAAGGTATACCTCACAAAACAATAAGATCAAGTTAGTCCATTCCTATCAAATTTTGGTAAAAATCAATTTAAAAAGCAAACATATAAACAAGAGAGTAAAGAGAGAGAGGAGTTAGAGTTTCTTACCTTAAAACATTCGAGAGGCAGAAACTGAGTGAGTGAGTGAGTGAGTGAGTGAGTGAGTGAGTGAGTGCGTGCGTGCGTGCGTGCGTGCGTGCGAGAGAGAGAGTTATTGATATTGGTCGATATTTTGTTTAGTAAGTGAACCTAAACAATATAAGGCTTAACATTTAGTGCTCTCATTGAGTTCAATAGCTTCAAGAGCTAATAATCTGGAAGAGCGGTTAGCTGAATTTCAATAGAATCTTTTACAACAGATGGAGAGAAGATTTCAAGAAATGCAACTCAACTTACAAAATTCTTGACAAGAACAATTAAAGCATCAGAATCTCACAAATTCACCAAAGAGTTCAGAATCACCATAAGATTCATCACTTTCTAATAAACACAGTGCTTCTAAACAATATATGAAGGATATCAAATTAGAGATACCAAAGTTCAATGGAGATGATGCATTGAGGTGGATTTTCAAGGCAAATCAATTTTTCACATTTCATGCAGTACTTGATGAGCAAAGAATTACAATTGCTTCACTTGCAATGGAGGGGGAAAGCTTCAGATTGGTACCAATGGATGTATGAAAACAGATAATTGGGTTCTTGGGAAGATTTCAAAAAGACACTAGAGAAAAGATTTGGTCCTTCTGAGTATGAAGATGTGTAAGGAATGCTTGCAAAATTAATGCAGACAAGGACTATTGAAGAGTATTAATCTTAGTTTGAGTGCCTATCGAATCAAATTTTCTTCCTTTTAAGTTGTTTCATATTAGGAATCAAGTTGCATATTCGAAGAGAAGTTTAAGGAGCAAGACCTAAAACCTTATCTGAGACAATTTGGTTAGCCAAATTGCAAGAAAGCAAATATGCTGATAAAGCCGCTTCTAAATTTTATTACCCATCTTCTTTTTCTAATTCTAAACCACCCTCTTTAATTGTTTCTACTAATATACCATTTCATTCATCCACTTTCACTTCAAACATTTGACCACCCAATATAAATTTCAATTCTAAACCACTTATTTCATTACCATCTACATCGCAAACAAACAATTCAACAACTACGTTACCCATTCAAAAGATGTCAGCATCAGAAATGCTTGCAAGGAGAGAACAAGGTCTTTGCTACAATTGTGATGAGAAATATCATAGAAATCACAAATGCAAGCAAAAGTTCTTATTAGTATTACATGAAGAAACAAATGAAGATCAACAATTGCCCGAAATGATAGAAGGATCGGATGAGGAGTAGAATATGCAAGATATGGTCACAATTAGTTATCATGCTTTATCAGGTATGTTAATTCCAAGAACCCTTAAGTTTCAAGGATATGTACATGGAAATCCTTTAACAATGTTGATAAACACTAGAAGCACTCATAATTTTTTACAATCACAAGTAGTGGAGAAGTTGGGGCTGGTGATACAAGCTGCTTTAAAATTCTCAATTATGATTGGCAATGGTACAACATTACAGTGTGAAGAAATGCATCTAAATGTACCAGTTAACATTCAAGGCTGGAAATTTTCTCAAACTTTTTACATATTGCCTATACAAAGAGCGCATATGGTTTTAGGTATCTAGTGGTTGTACACATTAGAGCCAGTAACCATTGATTATGGGAATTTGACTATGCAGTTTACTTAAGGAGATCAAATGGTCATATTGATGAGAGAGATAGGGGTACAAATAACTAAAATCACCCATAATCAATTGAGAGGAATGGTGCAACAAGATGATATAGCATCTTTTTGTCATTGTGTGACTCAAATAGAAGAGTTTAACACATTAAAGAATATCACCAACAATAGTGATTTAAAATCATTATTAATATGCCACGCTGAAACCTAACAAGGGCAATGGTATTAGAGTGGATCTAAGCTTGCAAAAATGGTAAAGAAAGAAAGAACAACCAATCCCTCGATTCACTTTAAGGATATGACATACTAATGGAACTATCGATGACTCATAGTACAACTCAATATGATGCATAACATGGATCGTAAGGTTAGTCACCACCTAGCCTTTCTTAAGAGTCAGGAGAAAAGTGAAGTATATAAACTAATAAAAAGTGATGTTTACAAAAGGAGAAGAGTATATTCAATATATGATGTACGATATATGCGACTACATTTATAAGGATATATATATATTTAAAATGTTCAAGCAACCTACCTAAAACGGAAAAGACAAATAAGGGTATTATCTAAAATAAATAATGCATAAAGAATAACAAAGGGTATAAATGAAAATGCAAAGAAATTAACGATTAGCGCAATGAATCCTTTCACATAGGGGACTGGATAAGTGGTATTAGGTCATTAGAGGCGTTTTTGGCAAATGCAACGAGTTGAATGGTCAGGGTAGGTATTTACCGAGTAGAGGTGCTAAGCAGAGGTACTAAGCAAAGGTGCTACGTAGACCTGGGGTCCTCCCTGAAAAGACATGGGTGTAAATGTGTGCTAGGCTTCTTGACACAATACTTTCGAATTAGAGGTCAACTCGATCATGGTTGAGTAGATGTATAAGGGATCAGACCATCGGCAAGGCATACATCAGGTTGGCACTCGACTACTAAGAGATGGGAAGTTACTCATCTCGGTTGGTTGATAGTAAGGATCAGCTCAACTTTGGTAGGAGTTCGCTAGAATAGTAGAATCCATTTTGCTAGTCCTTCAAGTCCTTGCACTAGGGTTTTGGTTAAAGATCTAATAACTTAATTCCTATCAATTAGTGGGCATGTTTTCTTACATATTTGAAGCACCATCATCATTGCCACTAATGTAAGAAGTCCAACACCAAATCCATCTTAATAATGGGGATAATCCAATCAACATACGTCCTTATCATTACACACATTTTCAAAAGAATGAAATTGAGAAACAGGTACGTGAGATGCTTTCTCAAGGCATAATACAAAGAAGTACTAACCCATATTCATCCCTTATATTGTTAGTTAAAAAGAAAGATGGATCTTAGCATCTCTGCATTAATTATAGGGAACTTAATTATGTAACAATTAGAGATCAGTTTCCTATTCCTATGATAGACAAATTATTAGATGAATTGTGCCATGCACAATACTTTAGTAAACTGGATCTTAGATCAGGTTATCATCAAATAAGAATGGCTTGAAAAGACGTTCAAAAAAGGGTATTTAGAACTCATGAATGATATTACAAATTTTTAATAATGCCTTTTAGATTGAACAATGCTCCAATGACATTTCAAGTAGTGATGAATAGACTATTTTAGCCATTTTTATGGAAGTTTGTAATTGTTTTCTTTGATGATATCTTAGCATATAGTAGCTCTTTTGAATTACATTTGAATCACTTAGCTCAAGTTCTTCAAAAGTTGCTAGATAATCAATTTTATCTTAAAGAGAGCAAATGTTCTTTTGCTCAACATACTATTGATATTTAGGACATATTATCTCTTATAATCAAGTAAGACTTCATCCTTAAAAAATTGAAGCAGTGATGAAGTGGAAGCAACCTACTACAATTAAACAAATGAGAGCTTTTCTAGGATTAACTAAACACTATAGGAAATTTTTCAAAGGATATGCATCCATAGCTCATCCTTTCATCGACATGTTAAAGTCCAATTATTTTAAGTAGTCAGACGAAGCTGTTTCAACTTTTCACAAGCTCAAGGAAGCACTTAGTGAAACACCGTATTGCCATTACCACATTTTGAGAAGAAGTTTATAGTAAAAACAAATGCATCAGGGATAAGAATAGGGGTTGTATTGCAGCAAGAGAATCATCCATTAGCATGTTTTAACAAGAAGTTACCCTTACGTTTGACAAAAGCATCAATATATATTAAGGAGTTATATGCAATAGTAGAGGCAATAAAAAAATGGTGAAAATATCTGTTGGGTCAACATTTTGTTGTCAAAATTGACCATAGAAATCTTAAAGAGTTAATTTCAAGTTATACAAACACTAGAGCAACAAAAGTATATGAGTAAACTCATTGGTTTTGACTATTCTATTGTGTACAACAGCGGACAAGAAAATATTGTCGCGAATACACTTTTTAGGCAACATGACACTGTATCATCACTCATGAGTTTATCAATGCCCGCTTTTGATTTTGTTTCAACATTAAAGATGGAATATGATACTAGTCCAAATTTCTAGCAGCATATTCACTACTTACAAAATGAGGTGCCTCTAAATGGTCTTTTAACTTGTAAAAATGGAATCCTATTTCATCAGGGACGCATTTTTTAAATGCCTCAATCATCCATCATACCAACAATTTTACAGGAGTTCCATTCTTCATCAAGTGCAGGACACTTTAGATTTTTGAAGACATTCAAAAGAATAGCTGCTAATTTATTCTAGGAAAGCATGAGACAAAAGATTAAGGAGTATGTTCAAAGTTGCCAAGTTTATCAACGGGTTAAGTACCAAACTCAAGTACCTTTAAGTTTATTAGCCCCATTACCAATACCAAAGAGGATATGGGAAAACATTGTTATGGATTTCATTACTTGCCTTCCCAGATCCAAGAGCTATTCTACTATATTTGTAGTAGTTGATAGATTATTTAATATTATCACCTAGTAGTTCTAGATAATCATTTTACTACTACAAAAGTAGCTCACTTATTCATGACTATAGTGATCAAGTTACATGGATTTTCAAGGAATAAAACTATTACGGATAGACATAAGACACCTATGTCTTTTAAACTGGGTGATCTTGTATTTGTTAGGTTACGCCCCTATAAACAAGATTCATTAGCTAGACAAAAAGGTCATAAATAATCTAAAAGATATTATGGCCCTTTTCAAGTTACCAAGAAAATTGGCCCTTGTACTTATAAACTACAACTTCCGAATTATGCAAAGATACATTATGTTTTTCATGTATCTTTATTAAAGAAGGCTCATGGTTCAAAGATTCCTTCTTTGAAATTACCAAACAAAGCTATTAAAGGATCACCCTTGTTGACACCACTTGCAATATCGGACTCAATGGTTATCAAATGAAGGGGTGCTTTAGTATCAGAATTTTGGTATAGTGGAAAGGTTTGCAACCAAAGGACACCAATTAGGAAGATTTTAATAAGTTCGACAATTGTATCCACATTTTAACCTTGAAGACAAGGTTAATTTTTTCGACAGGGGAAATGTTACAAACAGGCCAAAGCATATAAGGAATAAGCCAAGATGACTATAAGATTACAAGATCTAAACAAATCTAAGGTTAATTTGTAACCAAATCAACTAGATCTAAGGTTTTGTAGCAGTATCGACTAAAATAGTTACAAAAGTAGTTATGCAACAATAAACAATTACAAATCTAACAAATGTATAAATAGAGAATAAGAAAAAAGGAAAAAGATATTGAGAGTTTTCACACAAACAACATCTCTTCTTCCTTCTTATTTCTTGGAGCTGCACCTTAGTTAGTCCATTCTTATCGAATTTTGGCAAAATCAATTTAGAGAGCAAACATATAAACACGAGAGTAGAGAGCGAGAGGAGTTAAAGTCTCTTTCCTAAGAACATTCAAGAGGCAAGAACTAAGAGAGAGAGAGTGTATGTGTTATTGATATTAGCCGATATTTTGTTTAGTAAGTGGGCTTAAATAGTATAAGGCCTAACAAATATAGAGTTCAAGAGTGTAAGGGAGATGAAAAAGAGGATTCTTATGATATTTTGTTCATTTCACTTCCTACAAAAAAATATAGTATTTCTAAACTTTAAAATGCATTGAAAATTTTTGTGAAAATTATGTACTTCAATTATTTTTACCATCAGTTGAACATATATATCAATTAAGAAAGACATGATTAATATTGAAATTCAAGCAAGTGGTTCAACTAGAGCAAATCAGATAGCAGTTATTTCAATACAAGCTGAAGACATTAAGGAAATTCACATAATCAATACAAATGACTCATCTTAAAATAGAGAAAATGATTGAAGTATATATTTTTCTCGTAAAATTATTCTTTTCTTTTTTTTCTTTTTTCTTTTCCTTTTTTTTTCTCACAAAATTGGAAGTACTTTGTGGCTCAATATTGGAATCAACAAAATATTAAAAAAATCATTATCTCCATCTCCCTCGAATTCTTAGACCAAATGTTGCTCTTTATTTAAATATCTTACTTTTACATCTCAATATTTTAATAAAGAAAAGAAAATGATTATTTTGATCACACTCATAGGAGGAGAGGGGCACCACATAAAGGGAAATAAAGGGAAATTAATGGTAATTGTAGTACTAGTTATAGAGATACTTATAAAACTTTTTTACTATATAGAAAATATTGATGGTAACAAATGATTTTAGTATGTATATTTTATTATTTCTATTCTTGTACTTTTTTCATGTAATTGTAGCTGTAATAACTTATTTATTTTCAGAAAATTTATATTTTGTGGTGAGGGGAGTAGTATCCCATCTATATGCAATATTCAAGTCATAATGTAATTATTTTCTTTTTTCACTTTAATGAGATAGTCCAGACTAATTGGTTGTATATTTCTATTATGCTATGCAATATATTTTTAATATGTAATGAAATATCTATTTTATTTTTATAATAAGTGTGTAAAAGTCGGGCATAGGATAAATCTTAAGCTAACTCGGCGTTTTCAAAGAACTGTCACGGAACTAGGGGGCCACTTGGGCCAGTCCCCGATTCGCACGATCTTGCGATTCTATTCAATTTGGGCCGGACCGGAGCTCTGGGCCTAATCAAGTGTGTTAAGAATTGGACCGTGAATAAAAATGATAAAGCTACTTTTATATATATATATATATATATATATATATTGGAGTAATTTTGAATATATATTTCATAGAAAGTACCGGTGGTAGAGTATCATGTATAATTACTGAAAATTATTATTTATTTTCTACGATCTCAACATGCCGCAAATCCTTTTAAAAAAAGAAGAAGTGCAGTTTAAGCCTGATTATCCCAAAAACGAATATGAGCTTAAGAAAACCACTTGAATATTATATCTGCTTTTGTATTCAAAATAAATAATATTTCGAGTATGTATGAAGTACACCATTGAGTAAAAATAAACTCAAAGTTCAATATAATTTTAGCATTCCGTGTTAACATTATGTTGTTTTTATTTCTCTAATGCTTATATGATTGAGCTGCTAAAATGCGTTAGGCTTTTTACCATTGATAAGGTGGTTTATTTTAGGTCATAGTACCTTCGAGTATTCGTTATACACAAAATTTTGTCATATGCATTAGTGATATTTTATAGGAAATTTATAATAATGAGCGTCCATGATATCCTAGAAGCTGGAACTTGAAACTTCCTGCGTAAAGAATGTAAGTTTTGGGCAGGTACAAAGCTAAGTAACAAGCTATAGCGGGAAATTCATGAAATAAGTCGCCTTGTGATGATCTAATATTAAGTCTTTTTTATTTCTCGTAACACTGTGTTATGTTATCCTTCCCGTAAGATTCATATAAACGTGGTAACCTAGACTAGCAAGTTGATCCAGAAATAAGAAAAGGTTAAGGATCAAGAAGGTCAATCGAGATCGAATTGGAGTTAATAAAAATACTATAATATAGTTTATATTTAAGTATGAAGTAATAAAAATTATCCAAATTCTTATAAACTAAAATTTAAGAACTTTTTACAGCTTATTTTTTATTTTTCTTTGATCTACGCTTTTTTTTTTTTGGCAAATTGGTGTATTTTTCAAGAAATATAAGAGAAAATAAGATATTATAATTTGAAGAAAACTCGATAAGTTCATATAAGAACTAGATTGAACTAATCAATTCAACTAGTTGAATTAGGGTTACTATTGATGATGATCAAATAGATTATTCAAACTAATTTTATGAAAGGATAAGGTTGAATCGAATTGGATGAAGAGGGTTTTTGATAACATGATAAGTACTTAACAACTTTTTTTTTTCCCAAATTTTGGTAACACTGCAATTTTTGATAATATTATTAAAAAATTAGTATGTGGTTTGAGACTTGATATTAACTTATCGAACGATGGCTTGCCTTAAGTGTATACTAGCTATAAGTGATAAATCACTTCATTGGACCATCTTAAAAACATTTAGAATTAGGAACTTACCCTATAATATTTAGTATGACTTCAAACCCCAATATGATAAGTGAAGAACCATTAATTCACACAATTGGTCATCATACTTGGTTGAAAAGTCAAGATGTTTGTAAGTTTGTTAGTCAACTAATATCTTAAGCCTATCATCCAAATCCAAGATCATTTTGTTCATGAAAATATGATCTTTCCATCTATCTTTCTCACATCTTTTCTTGCTTTTATGTGTATGTACCAGATCAAGATTGGAAACATTAATGAAGTTAGGTGTGTGATTATCAGTTTTGTAATCTAGACTAATTATTATTTATCATGAAAGATCAACCCCCCTTAAGTCCTAATTATTATTCATATGAATTTCATCATTGTTTTGACTTTTATGAAATATGATTTATTACATGTCCTAATCTTCATTACCTAAATTGAACTGTTTCCCCTCTTTTTCACCCTCCATGACAATTGGGCAACTCCACTCAAAAAACAATGGCAAACATCGTTGATTACTCTGTCCTGTAATAATTTTTGCACTGATATTGATTGTCAACTTTTTCCTTACACCCAAATTATTTTTTTCAATTAAGTATTCCTTTAATCACATAGCATTGTTGATTATGCTTCAAAAGTAATGTCGGTATAGAGGGAGTATGTCCAATCTTTCCAATCAAATGGCATGCAAAATTTAAAACCCTAGAGGCTATTCTAGGGCAATACTTTTTCTTTGTTTAAAAATGTCTTATCAATAGGTAATTTCGGAGCACTTGTTAAGGGTCCAAAATGAAAACTTATCATATTTTTCAAAATTGATTGCACGCTTTATATAAAGTTAAGTTTATAAAAATAAAAAGATATAAATCTTTTTTCTTTTTTCATTCCATGCTACTAATAGGTACAAAGATCACCCATTATCGTACTCTTTCAGGTTTTAATATGCTTAGTCCAACTTCTTGTAGTATGGATGTGTAGGATGAAGAAGAAGACAAGAAAACTTTCATGCAAAAGTCTTCTCTCTCAAGGTCCCAATGAAGAAAATATTGACCAATCTTTAATGCTTACCCCTTAAAAGTTATATTAAATTATCTCGTTAACTAACTTAATCATAATGGTTAAGCAACTAAATGAGTGCTATAATTAAAAAAAAAAAAAAAAAAAAAAAAAACAAAGCATAATCCTTGATCACCTCCTTTATATTGCCGTGATTGGCTCATACTGTTGGAACATCAACTAGGTAGGTCCACTTGTCATCCCATGATTGGACTACGGCTCGTGTGACTTGCATTTTCAAAATGATAATATTTCATAATGTGAAGGCCCCCATTAGTTCTTTTTAAAATTTTCTCAATTTCTACGAATGAAAAAAGAAAAAAGAAAAAAAGAAGATGGTATGATTGGTCTGTAGAAATCTTAGGCTTTGTCGGTAAGGATGTATTTAGCTTTGTTGAATGAATCAATTCAGGTATGGAAAATTAAGTTACAAAGGAAACATGATTTAACATATGGACCCTAAGGTCATTGAGAGCTACCTTGTAGTGTTACTCTTCTTGTCTCTCATTCTACTTCATGGTCTCTTTCGGTTGTTGTTAGCAAATTTTGGGAAGAAAACATACACGCGCACGCACCCCTCATCTTATGCCCGTTTTTAGATCATCTATTTTTATACATATATTCTTTTGTACAATCCCACTGTATTCGAGCTAGAACATTACAGTATTGAGCGTGAGTTTTAACTCAATTTAGAAAATCAATGCTCAGATTTGGCTCAAACTCGATCGAATTTACACTTTTAAGCTTGACTCAAAGTGACAATAGCAAATTTAAGTTCAAATTGACCGAGCTTGTTTAGGTTGATTTTATTTTTTAAAAATATTTATTCAGTTAAAATAAAATTGATGCATAAACTCAACCCAAAACTCAACTTACGTGAAAGACACCAAACAACTTCACCCCGTTTAATGCTATGAGTGTAAAATAGAAAAGAAAAAGGCTTATGTTAAAATGTAATGGTATACGACAGTTTGTAATTGATGAGATACAAAAGATTAACATATATTTTATTTGGAATCACATCTATAATACTATGCTTCCTTCCTTAGTCAAATAATGGATAAATAGACAAAAAAATAAATAAATAAAAGAGATGAAAGCAAGAAACCCTTTTTTGCTGTTATTTTCGGTTTAAAAGTTCAAAGCAAATCTTATGAAATGGTGCATTTGTTTCAATAACATTTTATGTAATTTGAGTATTTATGACAATATTTAGTAATTCAAATGGATTGCAATCATTTGTATCTTGTATTTAACGAAAGGTAAGTAGCAAAGGATCTATTGCTATGGTTAACTAAGAAATAGATAATCTCCATTTAATTTTGCTCGATCTCTCTCCATTTATCTCTTGAAATACTATCACATATAATTAACAGTTGAGATTAAAAAGAAAACAATGACGTCATAGAACATTTTAAAAATCAAGATAATCTCAATCATCGATTCTTAAATTAAGGAAAATTAATGGAAAGTAAATGAAAATGATCCAAATCCGATTAATCGAATCATAATGTCTAGCTAAAGAGGAAAAAAAAAAGACAAAACCGATTTCATTATTGTAAAGAAAAACAAATTTCTATAAATTTTCAATTGATACTTGGGTTGTAGTTACCTCTACCCGCAAGTTGATTCATTTTTTTTGTTGAGATCCATAATTAGGTAAAACACGCATACAAGAAGTGAAATAATGATTATTAATTTCAACATATTGCTTATTGCATTGATGCAATTGGTCTTTCTGTCCGAAGGTGAAGGTTGCTTTTTTTTCTTTTTTTAATTTCCCTCTCTATTACTCTAAAATTATGGACTACTACTCTCTTTGAGGCTTTCAAAGGAATTGATGTCTTGTCACTTGTGTTTTAAGCCTTGCAGTCATTTTCACAAGAGGGACAAAGGGACATCACAACAAAGCAAAGCCGTAGGAGTTGTTAGCGAAAAGTCGTGGAACAAAGTCCTATCGAGTCCGTGGATACTGTCTCTAGCTTGACTCATTTGTTCATGATAGTAATTAGTAACATCCATATTAGACTTTCAAGAATGCATAAAATGGGATAGACATGCGAGATCATATCAAACATATTACATAATAATAATAATAATAATAATAATAATAATAATAATAATAATAATAAGTTAATGAAAGAATCATTCAGAATTAATAGTTTAAGGATCATTTAGTTTATCACAAATAAGATGATAAATCAAATCATATATGTTAAATATATTAGTTGTGTCGCTTGATTAAGCGTGATTTCTTCGTAATGATACATGAATATTTCATTAATGTTAAGCAATCCCCTTCCTCAAGAATAGATAAAACACACACATAGATTGATCCTTGCCCCATGAAACTCAATTAATCTAGGCTTATGTTATGATATTAACAACTTAGTGTAATCATGAAGGAATTGCCTTGAAGGTCAAAGGAGTACTATTCCCAATTGGACCTTTACAACTTCAACAAAAGGGAAAAAGGAAAAGGTAGGGTTGCCTCCTATTCTGCTTGAACTTTAGCGGAACATATTGTAACTAGCTTGCCTCCTCCCAACATAGTCGTGCATAGGAGGTGTGTAGCTACTTCTTGGGCGTAGCTTTCCCTTACCAAAGGCCGACCAAGAAGATATGTTATTAAAAAAAAAAAAAAAAAAAAGCTCCCCACCACCTCATTTCATAATAATTCACTAAAATCAAAGAATCTCAACCCATTCCACTAAAAGTCATAAAAATTTTGATGTATCAAAGGACTAAGAACCGATACCAAGCACTTGATGAATAAACAAATCAAAATGAGTTATATTTTTTCCATAAAGACACGAGCACAAATTGGTTCCTACTCCAACATTAAACTATCATGCCTAGCTAAGGAAACAAAACCGGCTCAACTAGAGTCTTTCTAGGTCCTAACAGGTCTACAGTTAGGGCTAATTTGACCCCAAGATCGGTAGACTCTCCAAGTCCTAACTAAGACGCGTAAGTAAAGAGAAAATAAAAGAAAAAAAAAATTATAAAATTAAGTTACAGTATGTGTGAATTAGGAAGGATTACTTCTGGTTCTCAACATTCAATGTTACTACTAATAATACAAGAATTTATGATACGAACTATGAATTGTATGTGCTTTTACTATTGATCCGATCTGATATTCGTAAGTTTTCATCCAAAGAGAGTTTTTGGTTCCTTTAGTAATGTAGTCTAGCATTTATGTTTTGATATTCTTTCTATTTTTTTTTTTTCCCGCATTACTAATGTTACATATTATATGTAGATTGAGAGAAATTCTATATAAAATATGAATGCAAATCATTTTCAACCACTTGTAGTACGTAGCTTCCTTATAAAGTGGACAACAAGGGTCCTAAGTAAAAAATAAAAAATAAAAAATAAAAGCATTTTGGAGCATGTTTATAAATGGGTTCTTCAAAATGGGTACTTAGGATGCCACGTGAGTTAAATACCTCTTCATCTAAATATACTTTTACTTTATAAAAAAAATGTTTTAAGTAAAGGTTCTTTATCTTTATTTAATTATTTTGCTACAAAATAAAAATAAAATTCTAAAAATCTAATAAAATTTTTTCAATATAATTTTTTTCTGTAACTTACTATTTAATATACTAAATAAATACAACAAACCAATTAAAAAGCAACTAATTAATTATGGAGGAAAAAAAATAAAATGAAGAACCGGTTCTTTATGAAACATCTCACTTAAGTTAATCATCTGTTTACAAGTGAAAATTATAAGGGAAGATAGGTGATTAGCATAGGTATTTGTGTCAAACATGTCTTTATAAACATACTCTTATATGAACTCATAATAAAGAAAACAGAGGATCTTAATTTGCTCCATTAAAATTCGAAAAAGTTTTATGTGTCCTTAAATGAGAACCAATACCAAGTAGGATCGATTAATGATCAATAAACAAATAGAAATGGATTTTGTTTTTTTTTTTTTCCGAATTTACTAAGGATGTAGACAATTTCTAAGATATTATGTATAAGAGAGCTGAACAATGTCGATCTAATATGACGCACGGATCAAGATAGTCAATATTTACCACAATTGAAGGATTGACAAAAACAAGATTTTATTGAGAAAGACTCAATCAAAGAAGCGTAGCATTTAAATCGCAACAATTGTCTAATATATGAATAAGACCCATTTATTAGTTCAACTAGTGTAATTTAGGAACAAAGCTGTGTAACTAATATAACCTAAGACAGAGTAATCTAGTAAACTAAACAAAATTTTCATCTCGGCATCGTAAGGTTCATTTGAATGAAATGAAACTCGAATAGAGAGTTTGATCTTCACTCCCTAAAATATTTTATTTAAACGACACGAAGAGTCATTTGGATCAAATCCAACTCCATCGATTGGAGGGCCACAGTATGTATAAAAGTCTTGAATAGTTTTTTTCTTCTTCTTTTTTTGTGTATCTTCATAATCGATGCAATAACCATAACACAATAGCATACAATATATAGAGAAAAGGAAGGGTAGGGGGGTTCGGGGTTGGGGTGGGGTGAGAAACAAATGGACATATTTAAATGGAAATAAACCCTGATTGGAGAAAATTTCAGTATTACTGCATGTTATCATGCAAGAATTGACTGACACTTAACACTAAATTAGACATTCACTATTGCCTTCCTACATCTTGTGCCCTAAATTTGTGCATGGGGGCTGTTAGTTGAACAATCTTAATTTCCACTAAATGATTGAGATTAACTAGTATCCATCTTTTTAGGCTCAAACTAACTAGAATTAATTTAAGGGTATATCCTAATGTTGGAATCCTTAACCTTGCCCTTTATTCCCTGTGCCCTACATGCAAAGCCAATCCACTTTGGCTTTTTGAATCATGGGATACTGCCCTTTTTGGTTGGTCTCCGCTGGCCAATATGGCATCACATACGTACGCTTATTCCTTATCATCAACTTTGTTCTGACCTTCTTTTATGGGCATGCAATGTAATGCCTATATTATCTAGGCTAGCTCTATCTGTCCCACGGGTCATATTCACTTTCATTTCGTGTAAATTAGTATTCCAAATGTATGGAATGGATTTTCCGCTTAAATAAGTTTATTTAAATGGTATGTTGTATTCAAATTATTCTTTAGAGATACTGTGTGTGATGTAACTTTTTGGATGAGTATTTAGGAATAATATACTTGAGTTTACACACCTTTTTACTTTATAGATTTATATTATTATTTTAGTTATAAAACATAACTTTTTAGTCCTTTTTTATTTTGTCAATCTCTCTTCTTCTTCTTTTTTTATTTTAGTTATCTAAATAGCGAAAAAAAAAATAACAGTTCGAATTTAAAAAATTTAAAGCGAACAAGCTTAGGTCATGTAACTGAAAAGCCAAGAACACAGGCTGATAAAGTGAAAAATCACTAAATCTCATATTCTATGGTTTAAAAGAAAGTAATACAGAGCAATAAAGTAGAAAAAGAGTGAAAACTCAAATATGCTTTTATATATATATATATATATAATTATCCATTTTCAAATTATATAATGAATGTGTTAGCGAAAAAAGGGCAAACCGTGCTCATTTGAGTTTCTCGCATTTGCATAGCTCCAAGAGTTTTGAATTGCCAAATTTTAAAAGGTGCAAACCGTCTAAGGATGACCTATTAAGTGCACAAGCCATTTGAGAAAGGTCAAAAGCGGTCAAAACGATGTAGCAATCTCTATTCTACACTTATGAAATGTGATAATCGTAAAACATCCTTAGATAAATGAGCCAACTCCTTGCATATTTTTCTATTGTAAGTGTATAAAAATAATTCAAAAATATTTATATATTATATAAATTGATGAATGGTATATAAATATTAATAAATTTTTTATTATTATATATTAAAATTTTATTAATATTTAAATATTATTTATTGATTCATGTTATATATTAATAGAATTGAGAATATAAAATAATGAACAACATGTGAAGCTACAAGATGAATGCTTCTTAAACTCGTGGGAACGTTGATGTGAGGTGTAGACAAGATGGGAAACAAATGGGACCCTTTTGTTTAGCCAGTCCATAACTCCATTGTTGAAGGGTCAACCTCAATGTTATCTTTTATTCCATCAAGCATCCAACACTTTGTAGAAAAAGTGAAAGGGCAAAACGCAAAATACAATCAAAAATTCCAAAGAAGAAGAAAAATTGGACATTGTGTATTTGAGACAAAAGGGGACGTGAGGGACACGAACGCACGCATTAAAAGCAATCCTGTCCTCATAATTCTCTTCTGTTTTTTTTCCTCTTTTCTCCTTCACTTTCTTCTTTGCAATTCTTCTCGATGTATTTCTTTCCTTTTTTTTCCTCTATCTCATTATTATGTATTTTGTGGATGTGCACGTGTAGTGGAGCAACAACATACAATCCAATGTTTTTGATGGGTCAATATATGCTAGTGTCTTCAATCCAACAAACGTGAACACACAGCCATCAATTGTATGATATAAAGTGAAGAAGTTTATATATCACTTTGGATAGGGTTTGTGTCTTGTCTAGTGTCGAGTTTGTATTAAAGTTAAAAACATATAAAATTAAATAATGATCATAAATAATCGATATAAATTATAATTATCTTTAATTGTATTATAATCATATTTTTTTTTATATCATATCAATTTTAAATAGGATTCATATTTATACTATGACGTTGTATAAAAAATTATCTTAATCTATTCGTGTATGAGATAGCTTATTATCTTAGACTAGTATGAGGTATTTTCAATTTTCGTCTCTTGACTCTAGGGTGTAGAAGCAAATTCAATTGCATTAGTCTTTAGAATTAATCATTGTAATAATTGGTTTCCCAGTGTGAAAAAGAGAAAAAAAGAAAAAAAAAAAAAAAAAACACAAAACAGATTCTTTATACGATAGGAATGATGTGGTTTGAATGTTTTCACATGTCTATGAAATGACAAACTTAAGAGCAAAGACAAAAACATCACACGAGGCTAAATAGTTGGATTTGTTGGAATAAAGTTTTCAAACATTGCATCTAAAACAAACTTTAGTTTTGTGATGATTAAACACGTTAAAAAAGAAATCGTCATGAATGTTCATAAATCAATCATTTAAGATGTACCTATATAATTTTTAAAGCATATATCAAAATGTTCAATATTTTATTAACTTTATTAATAATATCGATAATAAGTGATTTAGGCATAGTCTAAATGTGCATGATTCGTAATAACAGTTTCCTTTATGTGCATGTAAATTGCGAAAAGATAGAAATCAAGC
Organism: Lumnitzera racemosa; assembly: GCA_024138005.1. Taxonomy (NCBI): domain Eukaryota; kingdom Viridiplantae; phylum Streptophyta; class Magnoliopsida; order Myrtales; family Combretaceae; genus Lumnitzera; species Lumnitzera racemosa. Next base: position 3,194,467 of record JAMXBC010000004.1, read on the forward strand.
ATGTTTCATCCCAAGTCGTAATTAAAATAATTCTATGTAATGTTTCAACCAACTGAGTCTTACTTTTTTATCTACATCTAAAGGAAGAGTGGAAGATTAAAGACAAGTCCTTTTGACAATTGAGGTATGAGGTTTTTAGTGGGTAGTTCAATGAACCTATTGACAGTCTTTGCCGTCATTAATATGTTTTTGACTGACAATTGAGAATAATGGTGCAAAATTATCGCTAGCATGCAGACCCAAAAATCGAATCCATCAAATGAGTTATTATCGTTATTATTATTTCCCAACCATTATATTATCTAAATCATATTCGAGTTGATCCTTAGAGTTTAACTAGATTCAATCTTACTCATCTATAAAGTTGGTTCAGTCCGACCAGTGTCCAACTACAATTAAACCGTGGTTAAATTCAGTTTCACTTCTTTAATTTTTTACATTCTTATATGCTCAGTTAATCACCTGAATCGGATCTTACAACATCGATTACAACTATTAGGAGGAGATTTCAAATCCGATTTATTACGTTAGAAAATCGGTATTAAATTTATTGGATTGTTATAGGGTTATGGCAAAAGGCAATCTTTATTTATATAGAAAAAAAGTAAGTAAAAAGGCATTTGCAATTTCTCGATAGACTATTGTATCACTTTCGATCTGCTTAAAAAAATGTGGACCACCTAATAACTTGGTTGGTATGTGGCATGGACCACCAACCCCCTATCTTAGAATGGTGCAAAAAGAAAGGGAATTACTCGGAAATTTTCGCATCTCATGCAAGTCAGTTTACAACTTCAGTATTCATTAGTGTTTTTTTTTTTTTTTTAATCCCTCTTTTTCTTTTAAGTACTTGTGGACGGACATTGGTTAATGAAAAGATATGGACCCAAGTTACCTGAATGAATAAGTCTGAACTTCATCCTAAAGGGTTTTACTTGAGAAAAATATTTTTCATAGTGGGAACAATTATTCTTCCTACTTTTATAGAATTTGACAATATTTTCCATGTTTAATTTATGCCAAAAAAAAAAACTTAGAATATAAAATAAATAGATAAGAATCGGATTACATAATTTTATTTCGCATGCAATGTGTTGGATTACGCGTATAATGTCTTGAGGCCTTTTTTTTTTTTTTTTTGTCATTTTGCAATTTTCTGCAGATATTTGAACAAGAGAATATATTTAAGAGAGGTAAAGTGATTAGCCAAATGGAAAGTTCATGTTTAGTATAATATCTCTTTTAATCTCCTTCTTGTGTTATTCTTTCTTTGTGAACCTTTGGCTGAGGTATCGTAATTATTATGAGCTCTTAAATAAAACCAAAACTGAGGACATGAACGCATAAGGAAAAACGCTTGTTAAGCTTTTTTCTTAATTTAATATAATAAAAATTATATGATTATAGAATATAATCTTAGTAATCTTAAGGGGTTGCGAATTCTAATGTCTTTTGATTGTAACTGGCAGTAGGATGCGAACAGTAGTGACTGACGACTGCAATAACAGATAATGTTAATATGAAATTAGAAAAATATATATATATTTTTTTTAGTAGAAATTATATTTTTCTATTTTCCAATAATAGTTAATTCTTACTACTAATAATCAGCCACCATTTTCATCTCACATGATGGATCAACCACCGCGAGAAGCCAGTAATAATCACAAGCTAATATGATAATATTAGTCGAATTTCTAAATTTTTGTTTTGAAAAAGGCTTATAAATCGTTTTTGTACGGAACAAATACACTCGAGTTCAAACATTTTCTTCATATTTCTTACAGTTTTATCCTCCCTTTCCTAGGATTATCACTGGTCAGCCCTTTTCTTGTTTAAGAGATGTGTCTTTAGATGAATTTTATCTTTTGATCTATGTAACATTTTATTGCTTTTACAATAACATATGCCATAAAATTATCGTATCATCAAATTTGTGTTCTCTTCCCTTTTCTTAGAAATATTGATACCCAATCTTATCTAAAAGTTGTATGGATTCATCCTTTACTCCACATCCCTTTTTATTGTTTATCAATAAAATATGTGATTGTTGTTAAGCTAAATTTAGTCCTCTAGCTAAGAATTATATGAAACAAAACAAAAGAAATTGAAATTGTATTATGTTAACAAAATGAACACATAATTGGATCAAAAGGGAGATTGAACATGATTTGAAAAGTGACAGAATGACATATACGTTGACTTCAACCAACATCTTTACTATAAGTGGGAGTACCAATACTAAAAAGTGCCATCCCACCAGCTCTGCCCATGCCCACTTCCCTAAGGAGGTGGTAGGTAATATTAATTTTCTTTCTTTCTTTGTTTTCCATCTTTTATCTAGCTTGTTATTGACTTATTTCACTAAATTCACTTCTTCTTTTTTTTCCTCCCAAGTCACACTTTCTTCGCTAAATATGAAAATACTTAAAATATTATCACATTAACACATGTAATAAACAGTTAAAATTATAAAAAAAAAATAATAATATTATAATAACGTTACGAGATATTGTAAAAATCTAAACAATTTCAATAAATGATTTATAGATAATGGAGGAAAATTAAGAGAAAAAAGTTCACGGTAAACAATTAACACACAAGTGAAAACATTTTTTACTATCACCCAACAAGAATTTTATTTAAGAACTATGATTTTTTTCTTTTTTTCCCCCTAGATTTGACATTTGCCTAATGGTGTTAAAAGCTTAAATTTAGGAAAATATTGCTCAATATCGAACATGATTGCAACTAAGTGCATCGTGATTTTATAATTCTTGAATACCATAATTATAGGTTTCCTAATCGTAATTACTGATACTGATGGAGAATTTTACGAGACAGAAATTTACATTCCTTGTACAGGAATAGCGTACAATTGGTTAAAATCAATTATTGCAATAATATCACTTGTATTCATCTAATTAATCCGAAGAAATCAAAGAAAATTATAGAAATGGAATCTATATAAATATATATTATATATTATACATATATATATACACATACATACACACCGAGAGAGAGAGAGTTAATCGGGTACAATAGTTTATAAAAATATATTTAGTCAATGATCAGTTAAATCTTAAATTCTTTTGAGCGATCAATGAGGCATAAACATTCTTACAAAATTATGATCGAATTCATTGTTCCTAGTTCCTACACATGCATGATGCCATATGCTATTACTAAAGAAAACTACGTTTCTACGTAAATTACATCATAAATTGAAAGATGCTTTAGATGGAGCTCAAAATAAGGAAAAGTTACAATGAAATTCTAAACCTTTTTTCAAAATAGCTAATGTACAATTCATCCATTAACCTCTCAGCCAACCGATTGACATGTCAATGTTTGTTATTCTTTTTGGCCATGCTATCTTCATATACCATCTACTCAAACGAAAAATAGAAAAAAAAAAAAAAAAAAACAACGGTACTAATATACTATTTATTTGAATAAATGATATATAAGTATTGATAATAGGGCCTAATTTTTAAAAAACTATCATATATAATTTTACATATTAAAATTTTATTGATACATATACATTATTCATAACTATTAATATTATTGAAACCTAAACTATTAAAATTAATTTACATCACTACCACATGACATAATTAATAAATAAGTTTAACTCACCAAATAGGTTTAAGTAAATGAGTCATATTATATCTTTTGGTTTGCGGACACAAATACAACTAAAAGGAGTACAAAAGATACAGACCCATGCACACAAATTACTATATCAATTCAAGAAATTATTTTATATAAAATTACTGTATATAAAGGGACTTCAATTAAGTATGTTAAAATCCCATCATTTAGGCTTCTATGTGGCAGCAAATCCTATTCAGAAAACAGACCTAGTTTCAAAAACAGACACAAAACACATAACCTTAGAATTAAAAAGTTGTAAATATATATATATATATATATTATATATATATGTGATAAAAATCCAGGCCACTGCCACATAAGTTTGCCCTTTTTCTCTTGACACTTGACATGTACTCATTCCCTTTATGAAAGTTAAATAAAAAGAGTGTTTGATGGAGTAAGCATGGCGCGTGACTCCCTACAAATGTAAGCTCTCTCCTCTTTCCTGCAAAGCAGAATACTACTTTTTCTATAGAGAGAGAGAGAGAGAGAGAGAGAGAGAGAGAGAGAGAGAGAGAGAGAAGGAAAAGAAAAAAAAAAAAAAGCCAAAAGGTGATGCACTTACCTGCTCAATTCATGTTTCTGACTTATGTTAAGTGTATGGTCTGGTTAGTTCATGTCTATTGGTTTGGTTCAGACACAGACCACAGTCATATGAGATACGTGTGTGTGTGTGGGTGGTTGTGGTACTGAATAATTTAATATATCGATGGATTATCACAATATAATAAATCCTCTTTATATGTGCAGTTTACTGCTGAGGAAACTGGTGTCTCTTTGTCTAGAGATCCTTAGCTATATCCTCATGAAAGATACGCTTAGATACTTGGCCGGCATTGCTGGTCCTAGTGGTTATGGCTCCAACTCCACTGCTGAACAAGTCACTCAACATTTTTCTTCTTCTTCTTCTTCTTCTTCTTTTTCTTCATCAGATAATCATCTCACTGCCATTGTCACAGGTATGATATTTTTTTTACAAGCAGCTGGTAATAAATCCTTATTTTCATATATATGATATGATATGATATCCATGCATGAGCAAGTTTTTAAGTGAATTATGAAGTGGATCATCGAGTTCGAGTTCGAGTCGTTTTGTTTTCTAGAGTCAAATTTTCTTCATATAGTCTTAAAACACAATGATGAACATGTGATGGAGTTTTCACGTAATATGATTTTGTTATTTAGATCAACGACGACGGATTGTTTCACATGCAGACCAATAAGATCTGTCTCAATTGTTGAAATATTGGTTCGAATAGCTTAAACAGCTACTTAAACGAGTGGATTATCCGCTTCTTCTTCTTCTTTTTTTTTTTATATATTAATCCTCCCACACTTTTTGTCTTCTTTAATACGATCTCTTGATTCAACCATTCGTTAATCTTTTTTTTTTTTTTTTTTTTTGCCCCCTCTGACAGACATTATTCTTCTTGTATATAAAGTTTCCTTTCTGTTGTTTCACTCTCTGTATTTGGTGTTTCCTTTGTTCCTCTTTTGGATAGAGAATCTATCATCAGTATCCAACACACAATGGCTTGCCTTATCAATGGCAGACATAGATAATCTTAGTATTTTATGAACTTTCGCTTTGTTTGGTGGGAAAAAATAAATAAATAAATAATAAACTGTTTTCCCACATTGTAAGATGGACGCATTAATAGTAACTAATTTAGTAAATTAGACATTTTAGGAAAAAAATATTCAATAGGTATTATATATTATATATATAACACGTAACGTATAAATATTAATAAAATATTAATACAAATAATAATAAAAAAATAATTTCTAAATCAATTACCATGTATTATTTACATATATTATACATATGAATATCTTATTAGTAACATATCAATATATACATAATACATATTGCACACTAAACTCGTTTCTTCCATTTCAGTGGCTCCTTTTTGGGCTGTGGAAGGACATATATGGTTTTCTTTCTGTCTATCCGCTAAGGGCTAATTCACTAGATTGCTTGTTTATTCTTTTTTTACATGTTGGCACCCAAAAAGAAACAAAATTGAAAAAAAAAATGGAGGTAATAGCACCACCCTTTAGAAGCATTAAATTTTTTCTTTTAACGCTACAAACACACACACGTGTGTATATATATATATATATATATATATATATATATGATGAATTCGAGTTTATATATCAACCGGTTGTGTAATCGAGTTTAATGAATCCAATGGAAAAACACGCAATTGATCAGTACTTTTTTGGTGTGGTTTTAAAGGGGCTACATCAGGTATTGGAGCCGAGACTGCAAGGGTACTAGCAAAAAGAGGAGTGAGGGTAGTGATTCCAGCAAGAAATTTGAGGAAGGCAGCTGAAGTCAAAGAAAAAATCTTGGCTGAATCTCCATATGCAAAAGTCATAATATTGGAGATTGATCTAAGCTCCTTTACTTCTATAACCAGATTTTGCTCTGAATTCCATGCACTAGGCCTCCCACTTAATATCCTCATGTAAGAGTTTGACCTAAAGTGTTCATCCTTTAATTCTTTTTTTTTTTTTTTTTTTTGGTTTTTGGCTTTCAATTATTATACTGATAAAGGATTTTACTTTCTTTTCTTGGTTAAAAAATTAAATAAATAAATAAAAGAAACAATGCAGGAGTGTTCTCCCAAAAGTTAGAGTTCTCTGAAGACAAGATTGAGATGACCTTTGCCACAAATTACCTAGGTAAGCAACTATATATCTTTCTACAGCCACTATCAGCTAGACACGTGTTTATGGGGAGCCTTTTTATAACGGTTTACGAAAAGTAACATCAGTAAGTATCGATAAAATTGAAACACATAAGTAGTATTTTAAAAACGCTTAATGAATATTCTTCCATAGAATCCAATCTATTATGCTTCATATCTTGTATGGCATTTCTTCTCATTTTTTATTTTTTTTTTTTACTTTTTATGTATATCTTTGGTAGGTCATTTTCTACTAACGGAGATGCTGTTGGAGAAGATGATAGAAACAGCATCTGAAACGGGTATCCAAGGAAGGATCATAAACGTCTCTTCAGTTATTCACAGCTGGGTGAACAGAGATTGTTTCAGCTTCAACCAAATGCTAAATCCAAAAATGTAACATCCACTATCTTCTGATTTAAAAAAAAAAAAAAAGAAAAACTGAAAAAGAGTAGGAAATAACATATTATTATCTAAACTTGGAATATTAAAAAAGAAACAATGATTCGAATTGAAATGTCTAATTACATAAACATTAAATATATATAGATAGATATTATATATCACAAATAATTAACTTTTATAATTTATGTTGCATCAGGTTAGAAGTCCAAATTTATTTAATGATTATATTTATATTCGTGTTTTAAAGATTCTTAGTATTTTTGGATGTTAAGTTAGATTCTACCTTTTTGTCAGACAAAAGATCTTAGTTCAGGCTTCTTCTGCTTATTTAAAATATAAAACCAATAGGATTAACCAGTACCAACCTAGCAAGACAATTGAAAAATTAGATACTTGTCAAATGACTAGTGCCCCACACCATCTGCATTATATTATTAGATTACACGAGTTCGCACGGGAAGTTTACTACTATAATAATCTCCCGTTCTCATCAGAGAAGCCCTGTGCTTGCAGTTATAATGGAACGAGGGCGTACGCGCAGTCGAAGCTAGCCAACATTCTGCATGTCAAGGAAATGGCAAGACAACTGAAGGTAATGCTTGAAAAATTTTACATCCACATCATCCGTCTGAGATTTGCTCTTTCTTCCTGTTGTTCCAAGCCTGTAATCACGTCTGGTGGAACTGGTTTTATTTATCATAGGGAAGAAATGCTGCAGTAACCATAAATGCAGTGCATCCAGGAATCGTAAAGACTGGAATCATACGAGCACATAAAGGCTTCCTTACAGGTAATGTAATGCACCCTTAACCCCACACAAGCATTACACACCGCGTAAAGATAAAAGAACAGACATATCCTTTTCATTCATGAAAAAACGAGCAAAGTAAAAAACTAACATCACGACTTCTATTTTGCAGACTCCTTGTATTTTATTGCCTCCAAGTTGCTAAAGACCATGTCTCAGGTATATTTTGTGCTTGTGATATCGTGTGCCCGTTGACAGTGAGTGTGGATGAATTGTAGCGTTGATGAGAAAAAGGTTTCCATGCAGGGTGCATCAACCACATGTTATGTTGCTCTGAGCCCAGAATTAGAAGAAGTGAGTGGCAAATACTTTGCAGACTGTAATGAGAGTAGATGCTCGAGTCTAGCTAATGATGAACACGAAGCGAAAAAACTATGGAAGCAAACCAGGATGTTGATTCACAGAAGAAGGCATCAATAAGGACAATTCTTTTTCAAGACCTTGTTATAGATTAGGGATCTATGTATATAAAGCCTATGTATCACTATCCACAACCACAAGTGTAGAAGGCATAGAGGATGGATTATCAATTATGTTAATTGACCAAGAGATGAAGCAAAAATATAAAATGAATTTTCTTCACGACTTTAATCTATACCTTCATTAAGTCGAGAGAAAATACACACTAATCAGGTGAAATTACACAACATCTTCCACTGGATTTTTCCACATTCTCTAAGAATTTCCAGCAAAAATTCCTCGTTTCATTATTTGCCTATGTGTACATTTCCATCTTGGCTGGTTGTGTGATGAATATAACGAATTATGAATATCCTAGACCTTAGACCCACCTTCCCTTCTGAAACAATCTCAAATAACTAGGGATTAGGATCAGGACAAGAAGCCAGAAAGAGAAAAGATGTGACAGAGTTTTTTGTCAAAAAATCTGCAACATTTAATCCTGGGGAGAACGAGATTTACAAGCCATATAGCTCAATTACTGTTAGCTCTGTGCTTCTATGCTGAAGGAAAAATAGGGCTATTGATTAGGGCTTCTTATTGTTGATTATCCGAGCATGGATACCACATGTTACTAAAAAGACTGATAACGTAAAATACCAGGTTTTCTATGCCACTCCTTGATGAACTCTCACAGTTTTGTAATTTCAGAAAATTTGATCTTGCAAGAAATCCCCACCAAATCAAAGCAAAGTAAACGAGGTGTAAGAACAAGGTCAAACAAAAACATGGATCATTAATAATCGAGCCATTCTAAAACTGCTTGTATGAAAACCATCGACCGGAGAGCCATTTCATTGTTAGTCTTAACTTGCTGCTTTTGCACAGATAGTCTGCCAAGTACATTTCTTACAAGTTATGAAATTCAAAATAATTTACAGTATTCTGAGAACAGCAACCTCATTGGAAAAGGAATACAACATAACTTACAAACGCCAGAATGGCTAAGACACATATTTGACAACCAATTGATGCTGAACCACATCTAAGTTAAATTAGTTATGTGAAATATGATGGAAATTTTTCCAGCCCAGCAAGTGAATTGTTGGCCACTAGAGTATAGACAGCAAGTAAAGCCAATTGCAAGATGTGCCTGCAGAACCTTAACTTAGAGATGGCTAGAGTTCTTACTTCTTGACCTGCAAAAAACATGTAATGAAGATTTCAAAATGCCATTGAAAAGCTTAAAATGCCAGTAAGAGTAGCTTGGAGCATCGCAAAATAAAAGCTGGAATAACGCTAATATCCATTGTACTTCACAAATATTTGCTGATGCCCTCCCAAATTCCTAAGCCCAAATCCAGAGTCGATCGTAATTTCTCACAGCTCCAAACTAATCACAACAGCTGCTACAGAAGGGAAACCTGGATTCAGACCCAGAAAGCTATATGCCCAATCCTATGTTAGCATAAGCAATAGGCAGAAAAATTTTTACATGATCACCATGTTACAGGCCTAGGTCAGGGTTCTAGTCATCGGTGATATTTGTATTCAAAAGGATTTGAGGGATTGTTTAAAAAAAACCCTCCAATCTCATAAACTGGTAATAAAACTAAAGGGGACCTAACAAATACTGAGATAATTCTTTTCTTCTTCCTTTCCTCCAGTGAAGGGTTGAAACCTATTTATACAGGAGTTGAGAACGGTCCTCACACTTGACAAGCATCGAATCTAGCCCTTCGTGAATCTATCAATGAACTAACCCATTTATGAATTACTTTACCCAAAAAGAACCCATTTATGAATTCATCTATTCATCCTTTGAATAACCTATCATAAATGTTCCCATTCATTTAACCTAGATATTATAATAATGAAGGGAAAATACAAAGAACACATAATGATATTTGAAATCTGCATCTCTTAACATTATTTCCCCCCTTCAAAAATAAGCTTGTCCTCAAGCTTAAGTAATTGCTTGATCAAAACAGACATCTACTGCCTGGAAAGGACCATGGCTGCCCAATTTGCAACTCTTTTCAATGGATATTCCCCTTTTAACCTTGGATTTACACAATGTTTGACCTTGTGTTCACTAAATCATAGAATATCCCAAGGGACAAACTGGCTAAGACATACTGTATGACCCACATGTTTTCTGCCCATCAAAAGCTCCGATAAAACAACTCCAATGCTATACACATCATTCTTCTGCATCAATTGCTCAGTCAACGCATCTTTATGCATTCCTCCAACCCTGACTTAAATGATTGTCAATTTACGTGCTGCTCACAATCTTTCATTTACATTGTTGATGCAAAACTGCTCAAAACTATTTCTATCATATAACAAGAATGCTAAGAGATCTCCCACTTTGTTGCTTCCCACTGCAAGCCACTCGTTAATTTCAACCAACCAATCAAACAAGCAGAATTATATGGATTTTGCTAATGCATCTCTTGCATCAACGGCCTCTGCATATGTCAGTTTTTAGGACAACAGTTTCATTGCCAACTCTCATTTGGCAAGTTCATAGGGCAAAGCTGAGTTCTTGACAATAACATCCAATCAATTGAGCAACAGTGCTCAAGCTCTCATGTTCCAAAGCCTCTACATGGTTTTCATTATCAATGACAAAAGGAGCATTTCCAAGCTAAAGTACAGTTAAAAACATCATAAAAACATTGTCCTGGCTATCTTCGCTAATGTGAGCAACATTGAGGACTTCCACAACAGCACACAATCGTTTAACATCATCAAGTCCGTTTATTGATAAGCAATTGTTCTACCCGAAATAATTGTAATTTTATGGATTCATGAGATTCGATTTCTTCATGTATGTTAGATCCCCATACAACTTGCCATCGTCATACAATGGTGGTGCATGTAACTGGGGGCAACAACAAAAAGCCACACATGGGTCATGTGGACACTCAACGTGCATTTTGGAGCGCTATCCTTGTGAATCATGCCACCATAGAAAGGAGTCCTACAATGGTGGGTCATGAGCATGCCTAGCGTGCCTTGGGGATTGCACACCATCATCATGGGCCATGCCACCGTAGTATGGCGCAACTGGGGTGTTGTTGTCATTGGGGTTGTGGGGTGCTTGATCTAGGATCCTTCACAGTTTTTAGTTCAATGATTTCTTAAATTACTATTTTTGGCATTTGACAGTCCACATCAACTATGGTTTAAGGTCCTGCATCTGCAAGGCTTTTTGGCATTTTTATGATGTGAACAGCCATGTTTCAACTACCATTGGTTGCAAGAGCTTACCCAGTTATAGGGGGTAATAGAGATTGGTGAGGAACTAATGACATCAATGAAAAGTCCAAATGCATACATAATTAGCAACTTGAAAGTTCAGTCTTAAATAACAAAAGTGATCAAAGTTCAGATATGTAATTCAACATTATCTCTAAGCAATCATCTGCAGTCCAGTATGTAAATAATATTCTTATAAACTTAGATACAGATTTGCATTACCTGAAATCGAGGGGAGCGGCGAATAGATGATGCAGATCCAGGAGATTGAGTTATTGCTTTAATTCTTCTATCCTGGTGTTTAACTTTCTTGGAGTTATTACCCACTACTCCATATTCAACTAGCTGTTCATCTCTCCCAGCCAAATGTTCGCTTTTATCACTGGAAACAGACGTAAATGGTGCAGAAATAGATATTGAAACTGAGTCTTGTAAAATTGGCACTAAATGGGCCAGGCTTCCTGTTGATCAAGTAAAATCACAAAATGTCATGATTCATGAACAGCACATGGCCCACAATCACTTATTCAGAAAATAGTTAAAGTAGAAAGAAAAACATACCATGAATTGCTAGTTTTTGAAATTCGCGTCTCATAGTCCTTACAAATCCATACAGATCATTGCTTCTATTTAACTCATTCACCAAGTCTTTGGCATTATCCAGGGGTGGATCACATTCCAACACTAAAGAGCACTCAAGAGGAAGAAATGAAATTAGATTAGCAAAGTTATCTTCTAACATGAAAAAGCCAATAAAAGAACTCTTACAAGTATATGCCTCATTTGCATGTCGAATGGTGAAAGAATACGCATCATTGGGTCTTTCCTTATCTATATTATTGAATATGAACTTGACCCCTGCAACAGCATAAGATCTAATTAGCATTATTAATTAATGAAAAACTAAACAGACCAGATCTCAGAGGTTATCTATTACCATTTCCACCTTCAATGCAGAAACCAAGAAATTTATTGAACCAAGAAACAGCCACTTGAATGTCTCCCTTTTGTCCAATGTGTTTTTCTTTCTTTTTTTCAGCCCCAGCCAATGCTTCAAGGACAATAGAGATGAAAATGATTGGCACCATAAAGTAGAATACAAGTTATCGTCACAAGACTAATCAATGCTCCAACAGCAAAAAGGTACCATTAAATTTAAAGCACACATTTTAATTATTATAAAAAAAATGGAATTACTTGAATATACTAGACGAGAAAAGGGAGAATGGGACGAGAATTTAAAGAAAAGGATTAACAGAACCATATTGTTCCTCTTCTTTTTTTTTTTTTCAGCTTCTGAATTTTACAAGAAGAAACAATAAGAGCTGCTCTTATAGTATGTCTGTGCAAAAATATGCATGTACACAAAATCCTTCTAATCAATTTCTAATAGATTTCAAAACCATACTTCTAAGAATATGAGACACATCTTGAAAGACACTCCCATTCCACCAAAAAATCTTCCCACAGTTGGGAGAGCCCAATATGACGGTCAAGACCTTTCCTTAAACCTTTTCTCTGTATGTATAGCAGCATAATTGTCTAGAACAAGTTCTTCTTCAAGGATGTTAGCCTATGAGTGACACGATTCATAAAAGGCGAATCATTTTCCATGTTCCAACTTTAGTGCAATAATATATTATTGTATGAATACTGCACAATGTGTGCAAAATCCATCGCGATATGTTATGTACTAGGAGATATTAGATATTAGTTGTAGAGTCCTTTATTATTAACCCAATAGGGTGAAGACATGTGGCAATCGTATTTAGCACAAATAGTTGCCAAGTGGTTTAGACTAGGCATTCAATCATTTCATAATTACTTGCATTGAGTGCAGGAGCTGTAAGCTGTGGAGATGGGAGCACATTTGCCTGAACATTTGCCCTAAATCCATCAAATCAGGGTTAGTTATCACTCTTACTTCAATACTATCAATATTAGAGTCTTTTGGTTCGTAACAGATTCCATCATTGTCATCTCACATTTCACATTATATGAGAGTCAACACATGAACCTTTTGTGCTATTCCCCCACACTATGGGCAATATGACCATTTGCAGAAATGCTCCTTTCACATCATTATATTTAATGTAATCTGTATGCGAAGAAACATTTTGCTCATTTGTTGACAGCATGATAGTTAACATAAGGAGGAAACTGACGTTATCAATAGGAAGCAAGAATTCACCTAAAGATTCTCGAGATAAGATTGCTGCATATTCATCTCTCTTAGCTTTCTGATCCTGCACGGTTCTTTTAAGGTCTTCTACTTGAGCTTTTACAGAAGAGATGGAGTCCATAATAGCTAGCCGCTTTGCCTCTGTACGGGTCTTAACTATATATAAGACCACATAAGTCAGAGGAATTATCCTTCAGATACCACCATGATTATAATTAAAAACCAATCATAAATTAAAAGTTCATATTGTAGCACTGCAATAGAATCTTGTTATCACAACAAATTCCTACTTATAGTTGATTGGAACATTATCCAATACAACACTACAAGAGAAATCAGGCCCAAACAAGTAGGTCTCAAAGAGCATCCGATGGTGTTTCTTAGTTTGTCAAAAAAGAATCACCCCAAGGCAGGAGTGGGCAATCAAAATGCAGAACATATCTTCGTAGTAGGTACTCTAAATTCGGGGTTATTCTCCATTTCACAAATCATTTCTTTGAGTCAAATAGACAGGATATATTAGTGGCCTAGCATGTCAAAGCACTCTCCAAGAGCAAGGAATTGTCTCATTTTTTGGCCAAAATCTCAAGGATCTTGCTACCGGAAATAACTTTACTCAACCTATGCTATTCCCCCATGATTGGAATATCCTTTATAAGTAACAACGTTGTAAAGCACAATACTTTATCACTCTTCTCTTGTCCCTAGACTACGCACCCATAAAAATAAAAAAAAAAATAAAAGAAAAACATTCTTGCATACGAAAAATACAATTCATTCCTGGATAGTTGATGCTTTCTTCCAATTATACATAATAGTCCATAAACAAGATCAATTTTGTTTTCATCCTTAACAATATATGATCCAATGCAGAAGCAATAGGAATCCAGATGACTGTGTTTCAACAGATCAAACCTCATTGCCTAGTAAGTAAAGTGCCCTTAAGTAATGCATCGACAGAGGAAGAGACGTTCCGGACAAGACAGGAGCCAACGTAACAACCGCGACAACTACTGGCAATTACCACATCTAACAAAATGAAAAACACACCGAGATTATTGTTCGCACTAACCTGCAATAGCTTTGACAAGCTCATCTTCCGCTTCTTTCAAATCAGTTTTCATCTTCAATAACACTCCTGCACACATGAACAAAAATTTTGTAATATTCAACTCCTAAACCCTAACCTAAGATGAACTTTTAAAAATAATATTAACATTGTAACCAAAATTGAACTAATTTCACGTTGTGAATTACTAAACCTTGTTAATACCTTGGGATTGTATAGTTTGTTGTGATTTGGATTTTAATACTTCGAGTGAGCGAAGAAATGAAGAAGTGCACGAATCGAGTCTTTCTTGATGGAGAGAGATATCGCGGAAGCATGATAAGCGTATCGACTCCATTCTCGCCCGTACAGGTTCGACTTCTATGGTCTGCATCGTCTGCTCGAGAGGGGAGAGAGAGAGAGAGAGAGAGAGAGAGAGATAGAGAGAGAGAGTTTGTACGCTCAGCGAGTCGGTGTGTGTTTTCGAAAGTGCCCGCTAATTTGCATTTGAAGTTGGTCTTTCAAGTGAATGATGATGAGGACGAAAAAGAAAGACAGAGCCCGTTGAATTAAAATACTCGTGAAATATCACAAAGCCCGGCCCATTATGAAAATTTCCCCCTGTTTCCCTCGACAGGCCCTGTGGGAAAAATTTTGTTTGTTATGCTAAAAAGTCCCTTCTAGTAAACTTTCCCCCAAAAATTGACGTAATTTTCAACTAGTTTTTGTAAGCAATAGGCCGAGATCCTGTCGATTAGGTAAATTTTTTAGACGGGCATTGAATATCACGAATGGGATTATAAATAGTAATTTTTTAAAAATTACTCTCACAAGATTAGGAATAACTCTATGGTAACATTTACTTGTAAAAACTAGTTTAGATGAAATAAATTGAATAAAATAAGTATAAGGAAAACTAAATAGTATATTTGGTTTACAAATATTAAATAAAAATTTTGTATTATTTTTTATTTGGTATTCGTAAGTGTTAGACTTATTATTGTATTTTAACATTTAGACCATCAACATTATTTAATATATATCTTAATTATATTTTTATATCATTTGAAATACAATTTAAACAGATTATTGAATTTATATAAATTAAAAAAGCTATATATAATATTAAATAAAAAGCCATAGATTTACTAGTTATTAAAAAATCAATTATTTATAATATAAAATAAATAATTTTTGTAACATTTAATAAAAATAATATTAATTTAAAGTGAGACATAAGATCTCTTAAAGAGAATAAATTAAAAATGGTGAATTTAGAGGAGTGTTTTTTAGAATACAAAATATTTTTGTTTTCTCATATGAATTTAATTTTCGTGCCATGGTATAGATCAAACAAAATTTAGATCTTTTGTCCGTTCATCAACCCAATTTTAGTCTAGTCTCTAAAAAAAATTACAAACCAAACATAGGATAAAGGTTTTTGTCTAGTTCAATACCACAAAAATCATACAACAAAACGCTACTTATAGTTACTCAGCATCTCTACTTTAAGGTATATAAAGTATGTAAACCCTAGAAATAAGTTAAGTAACCATATGATTAAATTTAGTACATAAAGTTTAAAGTGATCGGTTAAAAGATTCGATCAAACCTAAATTATAAACTAAAATTAGAAATATTAATAAAATTAACTATAAATTTGAATTTAAGAAAATAAATAATAAAATAAGAAAATATAAAATTTTCAAATTTTAAGTGTATTACTTGTTACTTATTGAAAGTACATAAAATGTATTTCAATAACTAATAAATCACTAAAAATAAATTATATGTATACTAAAAATTATAGAATAACCTAAATAATATTTAGGAGTGTTTAATTATACTCCACATATATTTACGTATAGATAGAAATACGTGAAATTACCTAAATTACCAAAAATTTGCTAGAAAATTGCTAAATAATTAAAGAAAATTATAAAAAAATCAATGGAAATAAAAAAAAAATCAAAAAGGTGGAAAGCAATTCAAAAAGTAGTCACGGTAGGTTAGGGAGTAAGAAACAAATATTAACCAATAAAAACAAACACATAAAAAGGAAAAATGAAAGAAATATGGGTCTTGTCTTATTTTAGTTAATACACAACAACTTCTACATGACCCTATAAATAGTAAGAAAATTTACAAAGCTTATTTGGTCAGTTAGGAATTGGGAAAAATTGAAAGAACCGAAATTGAGAGGAAAACTTAAGGTTTTAGAAATTTTATCCCAAATTTGTGCAAATAAAGCAAGAAGGTCGAACCCATACACCACCACCACCTCACTCCAAACCCACCGCCTGGACTGGCGTCCTAAACTGATGTTGGAGGCCAAAAAGTTTTCGAACTAAGTGAGTCTCACATCTCCTTTGATTTTGCAAAATTCTTTAAAATTGTTTGTTATGCCCAAAAAATTATGAAATTTATTATTCTAAGGTTTTATTATATATATATATATATTTAGGGAAAATAATGATTAAGTTTAATCACACCTGTAAATATAGAGTTCCTAAGAAATTAAGCAAAACCAAACATTATTAAAATTAGAAATAAATAGGCTTAGGAGTGTTGTTTAGAGCTTAATTTTTTTTCTGTAGAATGCTTAAGTGATATACAATAATGCTATGAAACCATTTTTTTTAAATTAATATTTTGAAAATTTTAAGTAAATTTTTAGCCCTAAAATGATTTAAAAAAAGGGTAATCTGGCTTAATTAAATGATTAATTACTAATTTAGAAGGTAACTAAATGTTTAAGGATGTTAATCTCTAATGTAAAAATCTAATCATAACATTTAGAGTATTAATTGTAATTAATATGGGAATTAAGTGGTAATTGTGGGAAATTTAGTAATATGTGAAATTGGGATTTTAATAAATATGAAATAATTGGTTAAATTGGATAATATAATAATAATATTAGTACAAATAAGTCTGATACAAAAAATTAATTTTAGTTAATTGGATAAAAAATGTAAAATTTTCTTATATTAAGAGTAAATCCGATACCCCAATTAAGATTAGAGTGTACCAAATAAGTTAGAATACTAAATTAAGACCCGGTATGATATTAGAATACTTTAGCTTAATGTGATTAATTTCACATTAGGATTCGAGCATATTTAGGATTCCTTATAGTTAAAAACAATTTAAAACTAAAATTGGAATTTAATTCAGAAATAGAACCCAAAGCTAATGTAAAGTAAATCATTAGTAAATAATAAGTATATATGGAAAAGTGAGTTAAATTATAACTTAGAATGTATTATCAAAGTATAAATACTAAAATGATGAATTTGTATTATAGAATACCCGGAGACAAACCAACCTACAATTAAGTAATTGAGCGACTAGGAATTTCAGGTGAGTTAAGTTTATTACTTTACTGTATTTAGAGTACTATTTTAGGGTACTATTTTAGGGTACTTGAAAACTTAAGATTGTGTATGATTGTGATTGTAGATAATTTTATGCGTGTGTTTGCGTATCTAACTTCGTATTGGAATTTATGTTGTGATTAATTATTGTAATGACTGGATTAATGTAAAATTGTCCGAATACCCTAAATTGAACCTAATCATAATTGATCCTAAAACCCTAAATTGTCATGTATTGCAACTCTTTAGGGGATTATTAGGATTCTCTAACTAAACACTAACACCTTCAAAAAAGATGGTACTGGATAGTAATTTGGTCTTTTCCTCATCTTAATCAAATCAAGTGACAAGAGAGGAGATCATGATGAGGATAAAGACATTGGTTCGAAGGATAGTCTTAGGAGAAGCAGTGTCTCCATTGCACAAACCTGGATTTGGTTGTGAAATGTTGCATAATATGAAAACTCCTCAACCCTGATTAGAGCAGTTGAAATTACTCTAATTCGCAACGAATCAGACTACGTTGTGTGATAATATTTGCTTGTTGCATTACATAAAAATAATTGCTTGATAATCTTGTTTGTGTTTGTGTACATTCATGAGTCTTTTATTTAACTTATTGAGCTGTAGTTGCTCATACTTGTATAGATCTTTTTGCAAGTCCTAATCTCTGAATATTATGAGTAATATGACACCCTACAACTATCCGAAGGTTAGCTCTTTTTTAAACCTGGGGTGTAAGGATAAATTTACCCAATAATTAATATATATCTAGAGTCTCATTAGTAGTTTTAAGACTGAAAAACTAATATTTGATATATAAATTAGCTTACTGTTATGATATGATGTAGAATCACTTAGAAATTTTAAAGTAATATACATATAATCATCTATACATGCTGACTTGAAGTTTTAATATTTATTGTAACTTTAGTTAAATTTTTAATTGAATTGTTTACTTCAAATGAGGAGTTGTTGACGCCTTGTGTAGATCATATCTATGATAAACACTATGAGGCTAGTTATTGTTATAGAATGCTTTATATGGCGGGACTGTTACAACTTCGAGGTGTAATAGTATGAAATTTCTATACATGGTTAAAAATTTAGGTGCTAAAACTCGATTGTAATTAGTGTCGGCGAATCTCTAACTATTACTTCAGAGGACATTAAATCTGATGTTATATTCAATACCGCTCAACTGCATGTATTACTTATTTATGCATTCATATGTTTGTTAATTAATTATTTAATAACTTACTTATCGGTATAGTATGAGATATATCTCACTCGTATAGTTTACTTCTCAATAGTTTTCTTTTGCAGGTTGATAGCTATTAGGCATAGACTAAGAACCGAGTGTTAAGTATAAGTATCGAGATACAATTGGAAGATAGAATCTAAAGATAGATTGCACAGCTAATTAGAACAACAACTATAATTATTATTCTCATACTTAGATTTTGTAATTTTGGTAAAGTTTAAATTTTAAATATTTATTACCTAATCTTATCGTTTAGTATGAGATATCAATTCTCTGTGATTTTGGAAAATTATGGGACATTGATTATCTATAGTTATTTATATTTTATAATAGATTAATTATTTTAAAATTGGAAACTTTAATGTTTAATTATTTGGAGTCTTGTAATTTATAATTTGTAAGACGTTTTTTATATCATGGGTGCACAACCCCCCTTAGGGTCATGACATTTATCATGAAAGTATGGTATATTACTTACTATAAGGCTAATTGTCAAGCCTGAGACTAAAAATATTTTAATTTATACCTTTCAAATTGTTGAAAGCATATTTAGGCTACTTGTGATATATTGCAACAATAATATTGTTATACATTTCTCTCAAAGCAAGAAAAACTACTTTGATATAAAATATTTGGTTATTAAAAAAGAAATCTTTAGAGTTATAGACTCAAACTAATCATCTTGCTATAAAGAATATGTTAGCAAATCCACTGATTAAAGACTTAACTATTGGATTTTTTTTTATAACCATATAAATTATACGAGCTTGGTTAAATATTTTGATATTTTGAGTTAGTGAGAGCTAGAAATTGTATATTTATTAATTATTATAAGATAAGTATGAGATAGCGTTACTTTTATTATCATATAACCATATAATTTATATGTATGAGATGATGTCACTTTTATTTATCGTATCTTTTACGGCATTATTGAAATGCTTAGATCATCCTTTGAAGGGACATATTTGTATAATTTAATTGTATCTTGTCCATTATTTTTTTATGTGAAATATTGGCATATTAACATGCATGATATATATGTCATTATTGGATATTATATCTACAATATTAAGGTATATATTTTCGAAATTATTGGTTGATATGTGCTTTGACCATAATTGATATTCTCATTCTAATAATTCATATATTTTAGATAATTGACAAATGCTATCCAAATAGAAGAATGTTAGATTGTTCTATTATGTAGATTAATATTAATCAATTATTTAAAATCTTTTCTTGAATTATTAATAAATCAATTATGGAATTATTATTTAATTATAATACTTGACCAATATGGACATTATAATTGTGCTTTTAACATGAATAACTCATGATAGGTAGAACTACTCACTTTATTACTTGATGAAAGGTCTCTCCTCTCATTTGATAAAGATATAAAAACTGCTCTCATATTAAATAGTTTTAACTCAATCTAACTTCTTATTAGGGGGAAATTAGTATTCTCTTATACTCTTTATATTCTATATAGAAAAACATTACTATAAGATGGATATCTTTTTCATTCTAGGTACATAAATCTTACTTTGACTTTATGGATATATTATGATCTACATGCTATAAATATTATATATACATGCATTTTATTTTGGATTTATATATACATACTTAAAGATTTTCCAATAGCTCGCTCCTAATAAGTATCGTAAATCTAAGTAAAACAATATTTATTTTATTTTATTTTTGTTGCAATTGATTTATAAAATATATCCTAAACATGAAAAAAATTTGGGAGAAAAGAATTAAAGCCTTATTAGAATCATTTACATTTATGTTTTACTTTCAAATAAAATATTCAAAAGAATATATTTACAGTTATAAACAATTGTACATTAGTAGAACAATATCAAAATAAATAAAAAGTCATAATCCTTACGATATTATCTCTAGCATTAGATTATAAATAAACAATTATTAAATGGTCTAAGTTTAAGCTAGATTTTTTTTCCCTTAGTAAAATGACGTTTTATAACATTCTACTGAACAACCAAATTGTATAAACCATTTACTAAAATATTCAAACCAAGTTTCTCTAATAAATTGTAATATCCTAAAATCTAGGGCCTCACAACTTGTTGCACATTCTTAGTATCTAATGGTACGTCAGGTGTAAATTAACAACTAAAATCTCCAAATATAACTATAAGAACCTCAAATAACCTAAAAAAAAAAAATTTATTCTCTAGGACAAATTAACATCTAATTGTGAATAATTAATTTTTAAATAATAAACAAGTATCATAAATAATTAAATTTTAGCTATCTTAACTCTTATGTCATATGTAATCATTGCTTTTTCCATCCCAAAAGTAGTATAATAAGGGTCTCTAAGATTATTGTAATCTATTTGCCACACAAGATAACAATTCACATGCATTAATGCAAGCATACAAAACAAATAATTCATTTATTATCTATAAATTAGTCCACCATATATCAAAATCTTGATGTCCTAAGACTTGGGGTATCTTTTAGGCCCGACATACAATATATATATATATATATATACTACGGTGTTGAGAATTATCACTTTAGGCCCCAACAAGCCATGGGTTCATAAATCTATCAGCATCATACCGATAGGCAACTTCATCTAGGATAATATCACCTATCAATTAACAAGGTGTCCCCTAAGAATTTACCACTCTAGATCATTGGGCCGAACCAAGTACAGATCGTAAACATTTTTATAGTTGGATATTTCGTTAATTTATTTTAACTTTCTAGTCTAGCAAGTATAACCAACAAACATGTATTACATACCTTACTTCGAATAACCATATTTCAGATCCATAGTTGATATTAAACTTGATATATTTATATAATAAATTCATTACATATCTATGCTTAATTGGAAATTAAAGGTGCAACTTATAGCTATGGTTTTAATAGAAATGCTCATATTTTATCTTTGAGGTAAACCATCTAGAAATTGTATTACTAAATTGGTATATTAAAACCTATAATTAAAGTTTAACATTTTCATTTATATAAGATTAAAGCATGAGAACAATACATATATATTTATTCATACTTATATTTTGTTATTATGACCAAAGTAATTAATTTACTATTCTTTTATTATGCAATTATTCTTTAATCTATTATTCTGTGTTATATATGCGCTAACAAGTTTTATTCGATTCCACATCTTTAAATGTATAATTTGAATAGTCTCTCTTCGTACTATTTACAATTAATAGGCTTCTAAAAACAATTTTTTAATATCTTGAACATCTATATCTCTATCTTGTATATGAATATATTTTCTTATCTATCCATACCTTCAATATCTATATCTATCTCTATACTTATCTATCTATATCTATATAATTAAACAAATTCTTCTTATTCATCTCCACACCTCAAACGATATACTAAAGTATATTTTAAGAGCTTAAATAATATATTTATTAAAATATGTTTTATTTTCATACATATATATGTGTATCTATATATTTATAGTATTTTTTGTAAAGTTTAATAATCACTATTGATGATAGCAATAAGTAAACACGTTAAGAGCTTAAGATGTTTCAATTTCTTATTCAAAATTCATAGTTAAATGACACTTAAGTATATCTTTTCAACCCTATTGACAGGGAACTTTGAACATGGACCCCTTAGGTGTGAAGCCCCGAAACGACAGAGTCGTAACAGCCCCACCGTATAAACCATTCTATTATAAAAGTTGACTTTACAACCACTATACTAGACCTGATCTATATTAGACCTGATCTACACAAGACGTCTACGACTAACCCGCTTTAAAGTAAATAATTCGTAATTTAAATAAGTCATTTACCTAAGAAAGTAAGAAAAAAAATATATATGTATATACTAGAATTCAGTTATTACAATTAACGTTTACAATGTTTCACTGTAATCTATTTCCTATTTAATACATTATATAGAAATGAAAAATTCTAAAATAAGAGCTTAGACCTTAAAAATATGTCTATTCTTCAAATGTTTTTCTTTACTCCCCAAGATCCAATAGTTGCTAGTAAATTGAGACGGAGAACTAACACCTGTAATGACGTTTATAAGGATGTAAGCAACTATAGCTCAGTAAATCGGGACAAAGAACTTAGAACTTAAAATTATACCACCAACATAAATAAAGTTATCAACCAATTTAGTTAGATGCAATGCATGAATACGCAAATGCCATCGCCCTATGTTGTCCGGCTCGTCGTGAGATCAGAGAAATTGCGTTCGCTCTAATCCGGGTTGAGGAGTTGCCGTTAATACGATAGTTTACGACCAAACTTAGGTATGTGCAACGGAGACACCACTCTTCTTGTGACTACCTTTAAACCATTAACTTCACTTTTGCCACAACCTCCTCACCTGTCACTTAGTTCAACTAAGGATGAAGAAGAGACCAATTATATCATTCGGCGTTATCCCTTTCGAAGGGGTCGGTATTTAGATGAACAATCCTAATGTTCCCCTAATGGGTTGCTATGCAACTTACTTGGACTTCTCGCTTGCTAACTCAAGGTCTGACTTACTCAAGCCATCTTCAATTATCCCTATAATACAAACGTAATTTCAGCTTTCCATATAACTATTATAGATTAGTTTTATCTTATAACACTTATTATTATCTTTTGTTTAGGGTTTAATATAATTAATTATCTAGGTTTTTTAGTCTTTTACAATTCTTTTTAAATCACATTAAGTTCTATTTCAGTTTTCGTATCAATTTCTAAATTAGATTTTTAATCCAATTTTTTATTAGAGATTTATACGTACACCCTAAGAAATCATTCCGACCTATAATGTGAAATTAATTATATTATCTTTAAATATTCTAAATATCGTTTTTAGTCTTTAACTAGTGTTGTGATTCGTGTAGTACAACCGAAACTTAATTTAATTACCAAATTTATCCCCGTTATGAGAAAATCTTATATTTTTTATGTAATCATCCTAATTTATTTTTCCAATTAGATTTATTATATATTCTTATTATTATCATAATATCAATTCTAACCATTTTTTTCCTAATTATTAACTTTTTATACGTACATATTACACATTATCACCTAATGTATACATAATATACATATCTAATATTTCATCACTTCAACTATCATCTCCCAACATTATATAACATTCCAAATATCTAAGTTCATCCTTAATCAGATTTTGAACTTAATTATCCTAAATTATCAAATTAACTTAAAATTTATTATTTTTACCTATTACATATTTACTACATAATATCATAATAATTACATCTAACCCTCCAAATGCTATAAATAGCATACTCCATCAAATTTTAACATCCTAAAACATATAATTGTGCATCAAATTAGTAATTACCCATTTAATTACTTAAATAACTTTAAATTACCGATCTTATGCATCATTTTAAGGCTTAAAAATTTCAAAAATTAATTTTTCAAAAAGTGCTTCATAGTACTGTTCTATAACACTTAAGCAATCCACACGAAAAATTTGGATTCAAAACTATATTTATAAGGTTATTTATTTCTAAACCAAAACATACTTGGTTTTGCATGATTTATTAAGGACCATATATCAAGGGACATATTTTTATCAAAATAATATTTTTCCTAAAAACTAAATACAAAAATATTCCAGAATAACAAGTTTCATTATTTTCTAACTAATTTTGATATTTTTAACAATTTAAGAAAAATTGGATAGAAATTGAAACTCACCAGATCTGGTGGCTGCAGCCACCATTAGTGGCCATAGGTGTATCGGCCTATCTAGGCGCTGCCACCACCTTATGGTAGTAGTGGTCGTCCATTTCCGACTGCTCGTCAGGTCTAAGTTCTCTTTAGAAGCCTCAATTGCATAGTTTTTTGTAATATTTTATAAAAATCATAATTGGCTCTTAATTTCATCTCTCTCTAATTTTCTACGATTCCAGACATCCAAAATGAGATTCTAAAATTTTTTGACTATTTATAGGGCCATAAAGCAATTTTGATACATTAAATTAAGGTGACATTAGCCTTATCTTCTTTTAAATTGCCTTTTTTGTTATTTTAATTTAATTGGTTGATTTTCTTTCTTCCTTCTCAACATGTTACGCCCCTTTTCTAGACATTTCCACTTTTTTTTCTTCTGAATTTTCTTGATTTTTCCTTAATTATTTATGAATTTTTTCAATTAATTAATCTTATTTTAACATATTTCGCGTATTTTAAGTAATTACATATATTTCTACCTACATGTAAATTCATACATGGTATAAATAAATACTTCTAAATATTATTGAAGCTATTTTATGATTTTTAGTGTGCATATAATTTATCCTTAGTAATTTGTTAATTATTAGAATACATTTTAGATAAATAATAAGTAATATACTTAAAATTTAAAAATTTTATATTCTTATATTTTATTACTTATTTTTTAAAAATTAAAGCTTATGTGATCACTTTTCCTAATAATAAGGATAAAACAGTTACGTCCTGAATAAGTGGGACATTTTGGGTATAACAACTCCACTCTCCTATACTTGCGGAAAAAGATCTTTTTCTCCAACGGATCTCCAACTGCTAGCTTCGGTCTACTATAAATACCAAGTTACTACCTTACGGTAAAGCTCTCTATACTCTACATACTAAGCTTGCGTATTATCCTCGAGTATTCCATACTTTCTAAAGTTCACAACTAACTTAAGCATCAAAGTGGTCATGCTAGACAATTCCCCAGCATCCACTTATTATGTGTTATTTTGTAGGCCCAATACATGTAGAATCCAAACGATATCACTTAAAAAGAGGTAAAGGGCTTTCAGGAAGTATTGCGTTGATATGAGAAGTATCCACTAGAGGTTAAGACTTCTAGTAAGAGCCATAACTAAGGGCTCCACATTCACGAGCTTGTCCCGAATGCCAAGGGGAATCTCTTGAGGAATAGACCTTGATCGTACCTTTCTGATCTCCTCAAGCTTCAGCTTCAGCTTCAACCTTATTACCTTTATCTTTGGTGGGTTTGCCTTGGTTCACACTTGGCGTTGACTCATCAAGTTGTCTACAGAAGGGCGAGGTATCCTCGAGGCCAAATTTTTGCCTGTAAGAAACTTAATCGAAATTTAGAAAAGGAAAACAACAACAAGCCAAAAGAAACTACAAATACCAGTTACAAAGCACCGCCACGACATACGCGGCCAAGGGAGTCTTCCCATCTTACAAGTGTTGAAGGAAGCACCTCAACACTAATACAACTCGATCAGGTATTGGAAATACCTGTACCTTCGGCCCATTTTTCTACCATAGCTTTCTTCATACTTGGGAAGAGCTTGGAGATCGGGTACTAGAAATAACTCTCTACAGTTTCTGTAACATTGATCTCCTAGTTTTGTTTTAGTGCCATAAAGGCCAGGATCTTTTGGGTAGCCTCGGCATCACTGGGAGTAAGCCCCTTCTCACCTTCGGTATGAACCATCTCGATCTGTCAAGTCCAGAAGTTCGCCTCTTCGAGCAATTAAACCACCAAATACTTGTCTTGTCAATCTTTGATTGAATCTATAAGACCGCAAAACAACTTCTTTCCTAAGCGCGGTTAAAGGTAAGGTTACCCCTTGACACTCTTCCACATGTAAAAGTGACAGAAGAGCTTAGGAGCAACCATTGCCACTAAGTATTTACAGCCTTCAGTACCCTCTACCCATTGGGAAAGACTTGCGACAGATTGCAACGATGGTAGTTAAAGAACTCCTTCTCGAAACAACTTGGAGAAAAGTGCTGCCTAAACTCTAGGAACTTCTCAAATATTGCAAAATTCCTCCTTGACAGCTAGGCTACCCTTTTATCCATGCCTCGTAACCTAATCTGCCACCCAGGGATATTACCTCCACAAAAAAGTTGCTTATGATCTAACTGGAGGTAAATTGCTTACTCCTACTTATATGGCTGTTAAGCCTCTTGCCTATCTCAGGAACATCGAATAAGTCCTTCGAGGAAGGTAGGGGAATGTACGTATATAAATCCTTAGGGATGGTATTAATGATTCTGACCTTGTCCAGTGCCTCCATGGCCATCCTTGTAGGTTCATTAAGTTGTGCTAATGAGGAAACCTCGTCCCCCCATGCCTAAGTGGGATTACTCTTAGTAGACTGCAAACTAAAGAGATGCAGTGCGGAAGAGGAATCACTCTCACTTTTACTGGTTGATATGATTGTAGTATTAGAAAAAGGAATAATTGCTTTGAGAAAATTTGAAAGGTTTCGAAGAAAGTTTGAGTTTGATAATGTCAAAACAAAGAGATTGTAGAAAAGTGGTTTAGCTTTAGAATACTCCTATTTATAGGAAACCGCTTGAGAAACCGTACAGGTGGTTATAGGGATTTATATAAACACGAATCCCTGGAAATACTACGTAACAGACATGGAGAAAGCATTTTGATTGGATAGTCACCTTTAAAAGGCAACACAACACTTGTCATGTCATATTTAATGCATGAAATACAGGTAGGCAAAAATCATATTTTGAAAAAGTTCATTTGATAAGAAGCTTCTTCAGGGCCCATTCGACTTTCACCTGGTCGGCATGATAAAGAAATGATGTAGTTGCGTCTGCTTGGTCTTCATTGAGCACTGTTTGGATATATCGGTTCGTAGTCTTGAAGCGCTTGCCCAGTGAATTGCATGGGTATCCCGCTTTGATACCCCAACCAAAGCCTTGCTTGGGACTTTAACACTCCTCTTTGGAACTCTTGACCACTCCTGTTCAACTCACCTCGAATATTTTCAGTTCAGGTGTCCATCGCCTTGGACACCTTCACCTCGACCACCTTTCAATTCAGACTTTTACGCCTACTACGCTAACCCTATAGGGCCAGGTCGGATTCCTTTGAGTCAAATCGGTAACGCATGAGCAATCCATATATCCCTTCTCCTTACCTGAGTAGCCCATATATCCCTTTTCCTTACCTTCGCCTCGACAATGAGACTGCATAGGGACAAGTGTTAATAGGGCATTTTGGACATGAGTTCCTTAAGCCCAACCGAATTCGACGCGTCTTGTGGTTTAGGGCTCACCCTTATGGGCTTAAGCCTTAAGCCCGAATGAATAAAGCCTAGTAAACTCTATAATGGTTAGAATGCATAAAATAAGGCCGAAATAGCTACGTTCTGAATAAGTGGAACACGTCGAGTATAACAACTTCACACTCCTATACTTGTGGAAGAAGATCTCTCCTACTAACTAACCTCTAACTGCCGACTCGGCTCCACTCTACTATAAATATCAAGTCACTATCCTACAGTATAACTCTCTACACTCTGCATATTAAACTTACGTATTACCTTCAAGTATTCTATACTCTCTAGAGCCCACTGCTAACTTAAATATCTTAGTGGCCACGGTTGATAACTTCCTAGAGTTCCCTTACTGTATGTTGTTTTGCAAACCCAATATGTGCAGAATCCAAACGATTATTGGCAAGAACTTCGAGACAACAAACCCTACATCGAATTATTTACTGAAGTTAGTAGAACCCAAAAGTCTACATGCTTAATTGGATCTAAAAATTGTGATACCTTCCATTTATGTCCTTTTTACAAATCCATGAAAATATCCAAATCAAAACTTCCCTATAGATTCTCCCTCCTTACATGAGTTAACTACCTTCTAATATGGGATTTCCTAAACTTCCATATTCATATTTCATTATTATCCTTGCCTTTGCTATAATGTAACGACATGCAATTAGATGAATCCCTAATTAGAAAACCTTTTCATTCATTGTGATTCAGAAATTCACCCATGTATTTTGCCTTAACTTGATATTCTCAAGTGGAGTTTATTGGTAAAGAGAAAATTATGAAAGATAGGGATGTTAGGTTAACAAAGAAAAGAAGAAACTATATAGAAAAAGAGGGAAATTTAGAAGGATATGAGAAAAGAATAGAGAAGATATATATATATATATATATATATATTTAGGGTTTTAAGATATTTAGGTAGCTAGATGTATCTTATTTTGAAAAGATTATTGTTATTCTTATTTATTTTATTATCGTTGTTTATTATTATTTTTGGATCCTTACATAAACACTTTTACTTTCAGCATAACTTAGTGGAGATCTCACTTAGAGGGTTCATAACGAATTCATAGCCACATTTTCTTTCACCTATTCAATGATATTTCATCCGGATGTCAAACTAAGTTATCCAAATTAAGTCACCTTACAGCTTCGATTCAACTCACCACTTAGTTTAACTTCTCCTATTAAGTTTTTATTGTTTTTCATTGCTCAACATAACAAACTAAATTAAACTCAATACGCCATAGCAATGTAAAATTAACTTATCTATTTCCTTTATAGTCGAAAAGACCATCTTAAGTTAAAGGAAGAAATTTTTATTAGTTTTATACGCCTTTTCATAGTTCACGATGACGAATGCTGCGAAACGTACCTTCATGGCCTTTCACACCGGACACGCATAATGCAAAACTACACACCGGACACGCATAAACCAAACCCTTCCAGTCTTCCTAAAAATTTTACATTTCAATAAAGCTCAAGTCCTTTAGACAAAAATACATAATTGAAATCCCAGCTTTTGTTTTAAAAGAAGTAGCCAACACAACACACTACACTCAAAAGCAGTTGTAACAGCTTTTATATTCCCCTAACTTTTATTTTATTATTTTTTTAATGTAATTCTCAGCAAAAAAGCGTCCAAGTCTATTAAGCTTTTTTTTTAAACTAAATTTGAATTCAGTCAATTTATTTTTCTTTAATTTATAAATTAATCATTAAAATTTTCTTAAATTTTAAAATGGTTTATGATGTTACCATATTATCACAATTTTTTTTCTTAATTATTAATTATACATGATAATATCTCAAAGAATAAAATAAAAAAATTCAATATATCCGTATTTTTTTAAATACACGTGAGGTCACATCTACGTTTCCAGTTGCTCGAAATACCTGTCCCTTATTTTATTTTCATCCAAAACGTTTGAGTGTCGGCATGTGTGACAATTAAGATGGAGTATCAAATATGCCAGTGACGCTTTTGCCCGCTCTTTAAGCCTTTTTTAAAAACCAAAATCCACAGATAAGAAAGAAGGCAAATTACAAATACATACCTTTATATTTGTTGTATGTACTCTTAAATCCAATAACTTTTGAATAAGAGTTTAGATTCCCAAATCTCTAGAAAAGATGTTATTAGGTTTTATTTTACCATTTTGCTTTGGAATGAATGATATTAATTTACGTGCTTGAATGTGAAATACCGGCCGGCGGCAAATATGAATATAAAAGGTATTTATCCTTTCTAGTCTTGCATTGACCGTGTCCATAAGCCTAGGGTTGCAGCCAGTGAGAGCAGGCTTTGGATGGGTTTTATATAACCCGAACTCAAACCTTATAGAATATAATATCTCTTAAAATTTTATAAAATTTTTTTATGATCTTTTCTCTTATTACTGAAACCATCTTTATAGGGTTATTATAAGATTGATAGGAGATTTGTCTCATCCCATTCTAACTATATATAATATTTTATTTTGCTTTTAATTTTTTAAGCTATTGTAAGTATATTCTTAAAGGATTTTTATAAAAAATTATTCAATATACTAGTTGGTCTTCTTAATAAAAATTTGTAAAATAAAGTCATTAAGTAATAACATATTGTTATATATAATTAATTCCTCAATATGCTAAATATGTGTATGTCTAGGCAAGGGTTAGTCTAAATAAATAGTAAATATTATTATTAATTTATTATTTTTTACTAAATTGGATTTCCCATTTGATTTTCTTCCTTTTTCTTTCTTTTTTTTTTTTTTTTTTTACAAAACGCAATGTTAAACTTCATAGGATTTTGCACTATATATTGAAACCCGATAAAAATCTTATATAATATTATCCTATAGGATATTACTTATAAGGATTTTATTTATTGAGTAGGGGATCGAGTACTGTATAACAATATGTACAATCACATACCTCCGTAAGCTATTGTTTAAAATTTACGGTCTCATGTGACCGCGTTATGTCTTACGGTTTTGGTGTGGCTTTATATGCTACGTAGGTTATGAGACATACTCTTAATGAGAAGGTAAGAAAAGGGGCCCTAATGACTACATCACTTATAGAAGGCTTTTAATTCATAACAACAATCCGTGGGAAATTTTAAAGTCAACCATCCAAAATAACCTTAATAATAAAGTTAAAAGGAGGATCAAGTGTGGATTCCAGAGTTCTTTGTATCACGTACGTGCAATGTATGTGGTGTCATACGAGTAATATACCTTGAGACGATTATCCAAGTGGGATGAATTAGAGGGACTCGCAAAAATGAAGAAACACGTGATCTTTGGGCAAGCTTTCATGCTTGAAGGGGCTTGCAAGCTTCACTTTCATCATCTTGAGTCTTGAGCACTCTGAATTCTAAAGCTCGATCTTCCAATACTTTGATAATCGAATGAAGTCCTCAAAAATGCGAAATTGGATGACATTCATAAGCTCACTTGATGTGGATAACTACTACCGTCGGATCAATGTTTGTGTCGTATTTATGACTGAGATTGCTCAAGATTTAAGTTCTTATGCTCATTTAAGAAGATGTAGGTCTAATTATTTAGATGCCACTACCGGCAGCAAATCCAAATAATTAGCTTACTTATATAATTCTTTTTCTCTCTACAGCAAGTAAATAACCCCTTTCGGTGAAATGTTACACCACTGGATAAAATAAATTAGACATCAATTTACTCGATTTATGATTACATTGAATATTTTACAGCCACAAGTTATGGATTTGTGCCTTGTTTGGGCTTCAACTATTTTGCTCAATAACTTTTCTATAGACATTACTTTTGACGAGAAATGATAGAGCAGAAACTGAGAAAGTGTTGTACAATTCAAATGATAAAATCTATAAATATTATTGGTTTATTTTAAATTCTTAACAGATTTTTCAAACTGTTTTCTCATTAGTTATCGTTTCTCTACCTTCAAACATCATATTGTCTTTGCAACTAAGTGAATAACATTGGACCGAACCAGATTTTTTTCTTTTTCTTTTTTTGAAGAAACTCTTTCTTTTCCACCCAAAATTTGGTGAAACTTTTATGTTTGAATAAATCAATTCTTATTATGGCTCCATTTGGTTCATCTTTTTTCTCATCTTTTTGTTGTCTTATTGGTTGAATATTGCATTTAGTAAGAATAAAACACAAAAAAATATAAAAACATAATTCCATATATACATTTTTTCTAAAATTAAAAACCTAACAAATTTCTATAAAGTTGAATTTATTTTCCCTTTATTTTATTCATACTTACAAAAGCATCAAATAAAATAATTATTTTCAATATATAAAATATGTTTTTTAGAATTTTCTCTCTTAAAAGCACATAGATTTTTATTTTTCAATCATGACACTACAATCATTACTTTCATCATAATTATGAAATAAAAATAAATAAAATAGTTTTTTAAATATCATTTTTCAAACGGATGTAAATCGGATACATAATAGAAAAAAAAAAAGAAATAATCTAAATTGGGCCTATGTTTATAATAAAGAGCACTTTAGTATGGTGTTTTAGTAATATAATTGATAAATATATAAAAAAGAGAAAGATACGAAAGCTATAAGAATATTATTTGCAAAGGTGGGATGTAGAGAAGTTAATTAGGAGAATGAGGGTATATGGAGGTTATTTGAAGAAGTGAGGTATTTGAAAGTTATGAAAAGTTATTTATTACTTAATTATTTTCATTTTTTTTTAACACCGTAAAGCAGGTATAACGTCGTCTACTGGTACAAAATAAACCCTCATGTACCGGAATATTTAGGGCTAATATTGAAATAAAATGAAAAGACCAATATTTTCCACCATCCCCTCGTATCAAAAGTTATGGCTAAAAGAGTGAAATTTTCAACCTCTTCCTCATTTGTTCTCTTATTAATCTTTTAATGCTGTCTGTTTTTTGGATGCCACGTGAAATCTGCATATATTAGCTTGGTTTTGAGACATGGGTGAATTAAATATTTGGATTGAGCAATTGTCAGGTTAAATTTACAATTTTTTTTTCCATTGATTAAAATAAAATAGAAAAATTTGAATATGATCCACCTTACTTAGGAGACCAAAATTAGGTTACAAGGTTATTAATAACTTACAATGCTTATCTTCGGAAACTAACACTTTTGCTCCTTTAAGATACCTAATACACGTATCTCAAAATAATAAAGATGTTTTAGTACGTTATCTTAAACTGGTTATTTGATATGAAAGTGCAATTATAACCAAACTACCACAATCTTTCACTAACTTATTCATGTCACTGTATTTTTTCCTATGGAAGTCATGTACTATGTGATGAGGAGTCGACTAGGCAGTTTTGCTTATGAAGTTGACGTTCCTGCTCCTATTAGTTTCTAACTAAATTAAATCCTTTAATCATAAAAATAGTTTTAAGCAAACCATACGGTTTGAATCTGAAATTTTCCTATCATAA
The DNA here is from genome assembly GCA_024138005.1 of Lumnitzera racemosa. Lineage (NCBI taxonomy): Eukaryota > Viridiplantae > Streptophyta > Magnoliopsida > Myrtales > Combretaceae > Lumnitzera > Lumnitzera racemosa. The sequence continues at coordinate 3,228,086 of JAMXBC010000004.1, forward strand.
AGTAGACTGATAAAGTTAATATTTGTATAACTAAGAGATTTCAAATATCTATTAAAACTACTTAAATTCATAAAATTAGTATATAGTATAAATTTTGAATTAACATTTATACATAATTTGTAAATTATATATTATATTAATGAGAAACTCTTCTTTTAACTACTCATACCTAATAATTTTATATCATATAGTTTTAATTATTAAATATATTTATATAGTAGTTACCAAAAGAAATCAAATCTATATAATAAAATTTTTAATCATCATGTCTGATTATATCATATGTATTTTTAAGGTTGATATTTTTTTTATTTGTCTGTTATTTTAATTACCTAACATTACTATTATTTGTAAAATTTACTCTACTGTTTAGTCCTTTTTGATTTTTTTTTTTTTTTGTATTTTTGTATGCACAGCCCACATGCGTTGTTCACTAATTGTAGTAAATGTTAAATACATGTGCATTTCAATTAATATAAACTAATTTTTCTTTTTATTTGCTATAATACAATAAAATGTTTTTTGTTTTCTAGTTACATGTAAAGTATTATTATGCTTCTTTTTCATTTCTTTTTATACGGTTTAGTTTAATCTGATGGTTTAGTTCAATTTATCCTTTCTAACCAATGATAAATTTTTAATTCGATTCCATTTGGGAATTTTCTAAAGTAACGAATTGGTTGGTCGTTTTGTGCCGACTGCCGACCTCTGCTATAATTGAATTGTGACACAACTGACCTTTTAGTTTTTCATGCTATAAATGTTTTTTTGGATCTTACAAGCGCAAAGTCAGTCATTTGATTGTTTTGAGAGCAACTAAATTTTTACCTAACGTGGCATACTAGCAGTAATGATGTTTTTACATATACATTTCAACCAAAAATTTATCCACCAAAACTTTTATAAAAGCCAAGATTTAATACATGCAGTCTTAGTGTAACATCTCTATGCAGAGCAACATATCAACATGCAAAACCCAAGGAATCAACCTAAACAAATCTGAACACAAAAACTCAACAACATATGTCAAATACAAGAAAATGACTCACTATCCTTTGTCAATTTTCAATTTTTTTATGGACATCTGACATTTCTTCCAGGACCTCCATAGTAAAAATAAGTTCCCCAACCATTGTTCCTTGCTTGTCTTATGTCATAGCAATTTGGATGGTCAGCCACCAGATGAAGGTTTGGTGGTGGGATCAAATTGTTATCCCAATCCACAACTTGTAAGTTCCTGAAATAAGATGATCTTCCAAACCCTTCACTTGCAAAATAGCCACTGCCCATTTGGGTTGAAGTATGATATCCCCTTGATCTAGTGTTGACAATTTCTCCTCCAAATTGAACCATGTTTGCATGGCTTCTTAAGTGAGTAAACAAGTATGCTGGCCAGTATCCTACTAGTAGGCGTTGGCCGAATTGTAGCCACCAGTGTCCATGCTTCGGATCCTACATAATAATAATAATAATAATAATAATAAATTTTTTTAACGAGTATAACAGGGAGAGAAGAATTTGAATCTATACCATTTTTATAGGAAAACGGATTTCTTGATTAAGAGTATAATTGAATCGAATTGAACCGAACAATATTAAGCTCAAGTTTGAATTCGATTAAGTTTTAAATTGCAAGTATAAATTAAACTTGTAAATATATATGGTAAGTTTAAATTCGATTAGATTAGCTTGATTAATCTCAAACTTTTTATAAATTTTTTATAATTAATATCATATTTGCTTATATTTAAATATATTAAAAATTATATTAAATTCGATTAGGCTTGCGAATCTTATAAGTTAGTATTTTAAAGCTTAAGTTTGAGCTCAACTCGATTATTATTAAATCGAATTTAAATAAACTTCGAGTCAAAGTTTAAGTAGTTTATGAATTAGTTTGATTCATTTAAATTCTTAATCTTTAATTAAAGTACTTATGATTATTTTGTTGTTTTATGATTCCAAATATTGGTTGGACATAGTGACTGTGCTCATTTGGACGCACGTGATCATAAGTGTTGGTGGACTATGTTGTGGCCAACACCATAAAGTTCTTTTTATGGGTCTTAGCTGTCTTGTTATTATTACTTTGCAAGAGCATATGCAAAAAAGGCGTGTAACAAGTGACAGTATGAGAGATGGCAGAAATTAAAGAGTATAGAGTAAGATTCTTTCAACGAATGCTCGCCACTATTTATTCATTCCAAACTTTTATTGTTTCGTGTAGTAAATGCTTAGAGAATATCAAAAGGGTGTTTGTAGGTAGGATTGTAAACAAATTGAGTTAATATGATATATGGTAGAGATTGAGTTTAAGCTTAACTCAAAATTTTAAAACTCGAGTCTGATTCAAATTCAATCAAACTTAAAATTTTAGGCTTGATTTTGACTCGAAATAGTACTAAATAAGCTCGAGTTTAACTCAATTAAGTATGTTTAAACTTGAATTATATCAAAAATATATTTTTCCTTAATTATAATAAAATTAGTATTCGAATTTAACTTAAACTCAATTAATATTTATATTCGATTAGAGCTGATTGTGCTCATGAGCTAGTTGAGCTAAGCATTATGAAGCTTGAGCTCGAGATCAACTCGATTTTTCTTAAATCGAACTTAAGTAAATATCAAGTCGAATTTAAGTAGCTCATAAGTAATTTAACTCGTTTATACCCTTACTTGTAGGGATTACTTTATAAGAAGGTCAAAATAATGTTTTTCTTCCTAAAGGGAATAATAATATATCTTAAAAAGTATGATAAGATTTTTCTTAATAAGTTTCTTCAAAGTACTCAGTTATAGCATTCTAATTAGTATTTGATAAGATGAAAAATTTTCCTTTGTAATCTACGAGGAGTACTCATACTATACTCATTGATAAAACTCATAATAATTTTTATTTTTTATCCTTTCACATGACATAATAAAATATGCAACATGAGTGGGACATGCAATAGGAAAATGAGAAGACATGCTCACTTAGCGCAAGTAATTGTGGAATCATGAAAGGAGATGTCTGCAAAATGAGTTCACTGTTTGAGTCAAGCATGTGTTTGAAATATTTGCAAAAGGTCCAACTTAAATTAATTCTCCTTATTGGTAGGGCAGACGAGGAATGGCCAATGTTATGTTTTTTTCTGGGTAGCTGGTAGTAATGGCAAGTTCATGGTTTAATGCCATTTATTGGTGCTGCAACGACAATAAATCACACAATTTCTTTCCATAACTTAAAGCACCTACTGGAAATTTGGCACGTTTTATATTTTAAATATAGCTAATTCATCATACGATTTCCCATAGTATAAAATATATACAATCTGGAAAATTGATCTATTATCGACTTCAATAATATTTATTAATCCTATTCATTCAGTATTCCAAACTGCTAAATGAACTAAAAATATAATCGAATCACGAACCATAAAAGTTCGATAACAAAATATATATATATATATATATATTTTTCTTGGGTGCTTATAACGGGAGAGGGAAGGCTTCAAACCTGGTGGATTCGACTAGGAGACTAGCACCCATACCGGTTATAACTCTACTATGTTTAACATAAATAAAAAACTATATAGTATAATGAAAATAAAAGCCATTTGGTTAGATGAGTGCAGGGCGTGAGGGGACATTTTGAAAGCAACTTTCTTAAGAGAACGGTAAAACGAATAAGAAGTACAAAAGAAGGAAAGGTGGACGAGTGAAGTTGGCAACAACTCACCTTCCAAACCATGAGAGAGATATCAAATTGTTTGCCTCTATATGTTGATCTTGGGTATATTGCTGCCCCAATAGCAATTCTCCTATTGATTTGGACAAAACCAGAGCAAAGTAAATTGTAGCACCCAGTTGTTTGGTATGCATCAGTCTGTCAATTAAGATCGCTATCAGTGCTTTTTTATTCGAACCCCTCTCCTTATGGGTCTTCAGAAAATATCGTAATCATAAGTACTTGTACATCTCGTGAGTAATTCGACACAGGTAATTATAGATAAAATAAAGTTTTGATATATCACAGCGTTTTGAAAACGTGCATGCAGATTTTCAAAAACCATCTATATCTAAATATAATAAGTATTTATCCATTACTCATTCCTTCGATTCTTTTGTTTCTGAATTGGTGGATAGAATATCGAATAGTTAGTTCATACGTACCGTCCAATAAGTGAAGAATCTTGGATAGTTGTCTCCATAAAGCTCTGGACTAACCTGTCAAACAAAGTTGGGACGTGGTATTAAAATTTCATTAACTGGGACCACTAATCCGAAACGAAGGAAATCTCTCATATTTATATCCTACCTGCCATCCAGCTTCGATTGTATTAAGATCATTGCCAAAAGATCCAGAGATGATCCATATTTGTGATAAGCTGAACTCGTATTGATCGGTTACACGCGGCGCCCACACGTTGATGCCGGCCTTAGCTCCATAGAATTGATTCCCATTGACATACACAACTGCATGCTGCAATATAAGCAAAATAAAAAAAAAATAAAAAAAAAAAGAAGAAGAAGAAGATCAGTTTTCCTGCATTAAATCTCATCAACAACCTTTGTCGAGGTATCGGGTCGAAAAAATGGGGGTCGAATGATCGATCAAACAGTTGTTGCTAGGTAGCTGTCTGAATTTATTGCATGGACCTAGCGTGTGTACATCAAATTTTGCAATGAAAGGATGCCGAAAATTAAAAGTTTATATCCCCTCCAGGTACAGATTCATGAGACTGCAAAATTGAATCATTCAAACTAGTTACTCCTACTTTAGGCGATTTACAGGAAAATGAGATCAGTAATATGGATAGAATGGAAATGGATCCTCTCAGTTTACTCTTTTTTTCTTTTTTTTTTCTTTTATTTCCCTTGATTTAGCTTTGTTAGGATGCTCCCACAACGGTTGAGGTGACAATAAAGAACGGGATAGAACTAGGGGAACGCTGTTAGTACCAAACATTTCGTGTTCGTTTGCTAACCTCATGGCCACCGCCAGTTGAATCTCTCCTTACTCTTCTTCTCAGTTTTCTTCCAAACCTTCTGATATGACTAGCTCTGAGGATGTCTTCCTCTGTGGTTCTTCTTATAGGAATTGTTCCTTCTGGACATGATTCACCTGACATGGACCACATTTGGAAATTCTCCATCTCTTCATTCGTTGTCTCATTCCTCTTTGGCCTTTCTGGTGGATCCTATACATTCCATTCTCATATAACATTAAATCGCACAAAGCCACTCATATAAAATATATATTTTATCAATACAATGTTTATAAACGAACTAAGAAACGATATTTCCCAAACGAATCTCCACCGTTCAATGGCTCCATGAATCTTTCCACTTTCGAGCCGTTTTCACAAGTTCTATCGTTCAGATTTAGCGGGTAACGAAGCTTTGAAAGGTTACGATACAATCGTGCAATTGCAGAATTAATGTTTCCAAACATTCCTCACCAATGGTTTGTGCCCTCTCAGCTTGGGATGGTCAAAAGCAGGTTGAAGATGAGTAAGAACACAATCTATCAAATCGCCATCCGGGCTCTGCAAATTTTTCAATTAAAAACAAACAAAAGACCAACATCTTTTAGTAACATTATACGTGTCGAGTACAAGATTGAAAATCAAAAGGAAAAAAAATAAGGATCGAAATTCAAACCCGAATGGTCTTGATGGCTGGCTTGTTGATTCTCTTGAGGTAAGCATGGACTTTCTCTAAATTGTGCAACTCCTTAACAGGCCTGAATGTTTGGTTAACTGGACTTTCTCTCGAACGAGGACGATGGCAATGATGAGAGATTATTAAAGCTGTTGCATTATTGGGTACCGACACAGCAGTACTAAGTAAAGAAGCAAGTATGAGGAAAGAAACTAACATGGGAATTGTTTTTGGTAGAAGGAGAAGAAGGAGAGGAAGAAGCAGCCAAATTTAAGGAAGTTATTTTGTTTGGAGCTGCTCGTATTGGATAGAGAGGTTGTTTGTGTTTTATTGAGTTGGCGTTTTCTTGTTATGTAATGATAAGCACAACACAAGCTCTTTGTGTTTTATATACATACATAGTATTGTATTCATGTATGTTGTTTCATGTACGTACAAGATAGAATAACACTTTGAGATGTCATTCCCTTGCCTCATCATTTTCGTGTGTTAATTAAAGTTAAATTTAAAAAAAAAAAAAAGAAACTTTTCGTCTTTTTTAAGGTTAATTATGCAATTTATAAAAATATAAAAGCATAAAATGATGTTAAAAAAAAAAAAAAGAAAAATTCTTTTATCTTTTGGCTATTAGTAAGTTCTTAACAATACTCGTTAAATTTTTTATATCAATATTTTCGGAATAGAGATGCTACCCACTACCTATTTGTTTCTGATTTGCGAGATTATGCAGTTTTGTTTGGGTCTGTTGTGTCCTGACGTATGACAAGCTTCATGTATGGGTGTGTTGAAATAGGAGAAGCGGAGGAGGTCTAGAAGAAGAAGGGGGGTTATAAGGAATTTACTACAGAAAAGAAAAGATTGTTAGATGGAACCATACATAGTGGACCACTGGTCCCCTTGATTCATAATGTTGCATTACTTAGGTTTAGTGCCATGGTTCCAGAATTAGTTATTGCAAAATTGTTTATCCCTCAATACATCTAAAGACTAAAGATAAAGATAGAGAAAAAGAAAAGGTAGACATGTGGGAGTACATGTAAAAGATAGATGTAATTGTTAAAGCTTTCCGATGTGTCAGAAACGGACTCCACAATTAAAATAACAAATAACGCTCATATATGTTAAATTTTATAATGTGACAGTATCTAAATAGATAAAAGTAGGAATGTAAACGTTTTATTTTGAAAAAAATATGATGTTGATATTATTTATAAAGTTTATAGGAATAGTGAATGGTTTTTAGATTCTTGAATAAACTCATAAAACATTTACAAGATGATAAATATTCCCCTTTAGATGTGGGCAAGGAATGCTGGCCCAACAGCGTGAGGTGGGGGGTGGGACCGTTTTGGCCAAAATGTCGGTGTTGAGTTTATAGACTCGGCGGTACGAATGGTTCTGCGTCATGACTCTTGAATCCATCGGACCAAATTCGTTGTTTGTTTATTTATTTCCCCCTTTCTGCTTTTCTGTAATCATCCCATCGTCAAACGTCAGAGTACGTGACAAATTAAAAATAAGCAATTGATTAGTTGAAATTATCTCGTTCTAAAAGTAACGATAGTTAACTTCATCATTATTCAGGAAAAAACACGTATACATGGGAGCACTACTCTCTTAACGATTAAATACGGATATGTTGAAAATAAACAAAACATTACAACTACATTTACATGAGAATAACGAAAGAAAAATATTAATATCATTAAATCTATAGGTTATTGTCATTTTATAATGCCAACATTTTTCATATATTATAAAATTTTATAAGTACGTATCGATCCATATTATAATCATTGTCGGTTGTTTTCTTTTCTTTTCTTTTTTTTTATGTGCCGCTACTCTTTATATTAAAGTAATCATTTTCCCATTTTTCTTGAAATATCGATATATTAAAATAGAAGATGAGTACAAAAGTCAATAATTAAAGAGCGATGAAGACACTCCTTTAATACTTTAGCAAATGAATGGATTACGTTGTTGTGTTTCATTGGAGGTTATTTTGGTTATGACTTTTATCTAATTTTGATTGTTGTATGAAGAGTTTAATTCATTAGTTTCTTCTTTTTTTTTTTATAGCTTTAATCTTATGAAGAAATCTATAACTTTATAATTTTTTAGTAGACTTGAGTTAAGCTTCATTTTGGATTTTGTCTTTATTGACAAATGGGTTTAAATCCAAACATGACCTATGTTTATTAAACGAATTGAACTATAGAGTTTTTGTTTTTCAGACGACTAATAAATAGATCGTTTTTATAAAATAGGATGTACTAACATGAATTGTGAGCAGATTTCATTCTAATTGAATTAAATTGAACTCAGCTCGTAGCAATGGCCGGTCAAATCATTATGTTTCACTTGGTGCATCTATGCTTTAGAATCTCAAGCAAGAACCAAAAGTCATCGGGGCATTATTATATCTTTTTTACCATGATTAACACAGTAAATCTGATGGTTCAAAAGGCTGTTTTAAATCAGAGGTAATTTAAATTGACTCCACTAAGGCGGGCCACATATGGTCCAATTGTCACATTAACTTTATCATGGATTATCCATTCTTGTGTATGTAGCCCAATCTATGTTTGACCATGTATGGTCATTATTATAATTAAGCTCAATGATATTTCAATTTAAAAGAGGGGAAATTTGAATCTAATATTTTTTTTATTGAAAAACTAATATTTATGCTACTAAATTACTATGGCTATAATAATTATTAAATAGTTTGATAACTCAATATAAAAAAAATAAAGATATATTTTTTTAACTAACCATAAAGAAGAAGGGATTTGAACTATGATCTATTCCAATGCAAGTTTAATAGTAATACCTCTAGATTATAATGATTTAAATGAAAAAAAAAAAGAGTTTTATTTAAGAAAGTATACCTTAATTTTCAGCTGTTATTTACTTTTTGATTTGACTCGTTCAATTTTTTTTTCTTCCATTTTTTAATTTTTAAAGTTTTCAAGCTCTTGAAAAATAAGACTTTTATTGAATATGTGAAATTTTCCATGCATTGAGCATGTATTTGGTTGTAATTAGTCTTGAGGTCGCCACCTAAGTTAGTTGATTGCACAATTTTTTCATCCCGTTTTCTTACTTTTAATTTTTTTTCTTTTGTAATTTTGTATTATTTTATTATATTTAATAATCAAATATATTAAATATTTATTTTCATTATATCATATAAATCACTATATTTGGCATTATCATTTTTTAAAATATTTGTTTTGACCGATTAAAAGCTAAAACATATAATAAATGGATAAAAATTTTAACAATTAGAGAAAAGGACTATTTTTAAAAGAGTTTGAAACGTTAAATACACAAATAGAAGATCAGAAAATCGGTGAAGTCAAAAAAAAAAAAGAAGATAAATGTTAAGAATCAAATGTATATTTTTACCTTTTGTCCTCTATGTTTTTTTTTTTTTCCAACTACGATGCGATGACACGTAATAAAATGAAAGTTGATCCTAAAAGATTTACAAAAGCCGCATGTTTGTAATATATATTGTGGTGGATTAAAAAAAAAAAAAACTATTGAATCCATTTTAGCCATCAAAGAATGCATTTTTTACTTCTTTATATTTACCCTAGTAAAATTATATGGCAAGGAACTTTTAAAAATTAAAACATTCACTTGGAAGAATGATGATGTAGGGCCGTTGGGGTGGCGGTACGAGACAACTGATGTCATGATCAATGAGTCATGATGTCATGGTCCACCTGCTTGAAAAGCCAGCACGGTAGCAATTTATTTTGCAAAAAATCTTAATGGTACACGAGGCCATTAATTAATGAGTTAGTTGAAGTTATATCCAAAATCACGTATATGATATATCGGATCGTTTGTTTGTTGGCGTGGGTTGTGCTTTTTCTTTTTTTTTTAAATAAAATATTTTCTAATTTATTTGAAGTTAGATATTTGATACCAATTATAAATCTAATACTTGAATGCCGTCGTCTTATTCGTATCTCGTTATTTAATTAAAATTTCCTTATTGTGATATTAAAATTAAGTTCTCTCAACATCGATATTAGATGGTTTTAGCACTTAAACACATCCCTCGACCAATCAAAATGGAAATAGAATAATTTAGGTATTTTTGGAAATGTTAGCTAAATTGTGATGAATAAAAAACTTAGAGTATTTTTTTTTTCAAGGATTTATTACAAGAAAGAGATTGTTGGGAAAGTATCATGTTTTAATGAAAGTCGCGCTGTTAAAAGAAAAAGATTGGTATCTATTTTGACAAATTTTAAAGGTTCCAATAAAAGGTTGATAAAGAAAATCGAATAAAGGTTTTTAAAATTACAAACACTTATGTCGAGCAACTATTGCTCTAACTTTCCAAATATTGACAGAAAAAGATTGTCCTCTTAATTTGATCTACATACGCTTTGTCCCTTTACATTTTGAAAATGTGTGTTTCTACTACATGCTTCAATAAATATCCCGGAAGAGTAAATAAATAAGTAATATCTAAATATTTCAAAAATGTTTTTGATAATAACAAACTACTTTATTAAGTGGTTATTGATACTTTCACTACACAATTTTTGTCTTAAATAAGTTTTGATCAATTAGAATATATTTGTGACAAATGAGAACAAAGTCTTGATTAGCTAAGAGAGAAGTTACGAATCGACTTAAAAGAAAGTTTTGATCATTTAAGAAAGAGAAGTTTTGATTCAATTAAGTTGAAGTTGAATTTTGAGCAATAAGGAAGAGGTTTAGAAGAATTGTAATAAATCTAATTGTTTATATAGAAGTAAAATAGGAAGAAGTCTTATCAAACTAGAAGCTTTATTGATCAGATAACAAAAGAACTTGTAAAATCAACTCAAAAGAAAATTTTGATCATCTAGGAAAGAGAAATTTTAACCCGATTAAGTTAAAAATTTAAACCAAATTTTATTTGGTCGAGAAGAGCTTTAAAAGGATCTAAACAGAGCAATCATCTACATAGAAGCAAAATTAGAAGAAGTCTTGCCAAAGAAAACCTCTAATAAAAATTCTACCTAGATTTGATATAATTACAAAAACCACCCTTTTTGAAAAAGTTGGAATTTTATCGTAAAAAAAAAAGTTAGTTAAAATTATATATTAAGAATAAAAAATGGTTTGGTTAAGTCTAGTTAGGAAAATTGCAAAAAGAAAATACTTGGAGCTCACTACACAACATAACCAACGATACAATCATGTCGTCTGGTATTTTTACTTTCTAACAAAAATTTCCCCATTACTAAACATAGTAAATTACATGACTGTGATGCAGATTGTGTCATTTCCAACAGTAAGTAAGTGACTTTTTCCTTCAAAAAACTCTCAATTCTCACTTTTTCCCTTCTAAACTTCAACTTAAAATTAAGTATATTGTAAGACCCATAATCAGTTATTCAGAATTTGACTCATAGAATTTAAGATGATTGGCTAAAGGATCTGATCGAGCCTAAATTATAAAGTAAAACTAGAAATATTAGTAAAAATGATCATATAAGTTTGAATTTAAGAAAATAAGTAATAAAATAAAAGAATATAAAATTTTCAAATTTTAAGTATATTATTTATTATTTATCAAAAATACGTAAAATGATTTTTGATAATTAACAAATCACTAGAGATAAATTATATACATATTAAAAATTATAAAATAACATAAATAATATTTGAGAATATTTATTTATACTATATATAAATTTACATGTAGGTAGGAATACAAGTAATTACTTAAAATACGAGAAATGTACTAAAATAATGTTAAATAATTAAATAAAATTCATAATTAATTAAGGAAAAATAAAAAATAAAAAATAAGGAATGATCCAGATTTGGGTTGTGGTAATTGGGGAAAGGAAGAAAAAATTCAGTCAATTAAATTAGAACAACAAAAAAGGCAAATTGAAAGAAAATAAGGTAATTGTCTAATCAAATTAATGCACAATAATTTCCCAAGGCCTTTATAAATACCCCAAATTTTTCAAAAGCTCATTTTAGATGTCTGAAATTGTAGAAAATTAGAGAGAGGCGAAATTGAGGGGAAATTAGGATTTTACAAAAAATTATAAAAAAAAACTGTACAATTAAGGCTTTTAAAGAGAACCCAAACCCGAAGAGCACTTGGGAGTAGACGGTCACCATCACTACATGATGGTAACAGCACTCAGATTGGCCGACAAGGCCACAACAGCTAGCAATGGTTAGAGCCACCCACATAAGTGAGTCCGATTTCTAACCCAATTTTGTTTAATTTTGTAAAAATATTAAATATTCTAAAAAAAAATATGAAATTTGGTATTTTGAGGTTTTTAAGTATGTAGATTTAAGAAAAAAGATTATTTTTATGATTTTATGTTTAGAAATATACTATCCTTAAGAAACCATACAAATCCGAGCTTTATTCGAATTAAAAATAAATAATCTCAGGAGTGTAGTTTTGAGCCTAAAATTTTGATGTAAAGTAGTTAGGTGATATAGAACAGTTATATGAAACCCTTTTTCAAAAATTAATTTTCGAAATTTTTAGATAATTTTTAGACCTTAAAATTATGCTTAAAAGGGGTAATTTAGGGCTAATTAAGTAATAAAATGGTTAATTACTGATTTAATGCGTAATTCTATATTTTAAGACATTGAAATCTAATCAAGTATAATACTTGTAGCATTTAGGGTGTTGGATATAATTATTAGGGTAATTATGTAACAAATAAATAATAGAAAAAATAGTAAATTTTAAGTTAATTTTGTAAATTAGGGTAATTAGGTGTAAAATATAATTTGGGATAAATTTAGATATTTTGAAATGTTAATTGATATTGGGAGATGGTAATTAGAGTAATAGAAATATTAGATGTATATTATGTACATAATAAGTGATAATACATAATATGAAATTATTGGAAATATAATAAATAAAAGATATAAGAATAAAAATTGATATTATATAAATAATAGGAATATATAATAAATTTGATAGAAAGCTTAAATTTAGGTAATTATATGAAAAATGTAAAAATTTCTTACATCAAAAGTAAATTCGGTATATTAATAAGAATTTAAGTGTACCGGGTGGAATAAAATACTAATTAAGGGTAATTAAGGTATTTAGTATACCTGAAAATAATGTGATTAATTTTACATTATTAGTTAAAATGAGTTTTTAGGATTTGTATATAAAACAGTATTTAGAAACTGAACTAGAACCCAATTTTGAAATCAATGTGGAAACTAAACCAGAACGTAACCCTAAACTGAGAATAATTGTAAAAGATTTGAAAACATAGATGATCGAACATATTAAATCTTAAACCAAAGATAACAATAAGTATTATAAGATAAAATAAATCTATGACAATTATATGAAAAATGAGACAACGTTAGTATTATAAGGATTATTGGCGATAGACTAAACGAGTCCCACCTCGAGTAAGTACACGAGGAGTCGAGATAAGTTGGGATTAATACAGTGTTGTATTTTGAAGGCTTGAAATTATACTTGATTGTGCTTGTTCTGAGTTGATGATATGATTTTTGACTTACTGCTTAGCTTATATTATATGATTGGTATGAAATGATTGATCACCCTAAATTGGACCTAATCAAATATAGGACCTGTAAACATAAATCGGACTTGCATAACAACTCATTAGGGGAAACTTAGAATTCTTCGGCCAAATACCGACGTTTTCGAAAGGGATAGTGTTGAATAGTACAATGAGTCCCTTTTTCATCCTTAGTCGAACTAAGTGACAAGTAAGGAGGTCGTGACAAGTAAGGAGGTCGTGACAAGGTGAAGTCAATGGTTCGAAGGTAGTTATGGAGCGATGTCTCCATTGTATAGCATTAATGGTAACTCCTCAACCTAGATTAAAGTAGGCGCAATTTCCCTAATCTCATAACGAATCGGACAATGTCGTGCGATGACATTTGTTTGAACATGCATTACACCTAATAATTTAGTCGATAACCTTATTTATATTTGTAGTATAGTTTTAAGTTTTTTATCCTAACTTACTAAGTTATGGTAGCTCACATCCCTATAAATATCATTGCAAGTACTAGTTAAGAAGCAGCTTACAATTACCCTAGAGTTAGCAACTGCTGGATCTTAGGGAGTGAGGAAAAATATTTGAAGAACAGACATATATTTTTAAGATCTAAGCTCTTATTATAAAATTTTTCATTTTTGAATAATGTATTAACTAGGAAATAGATTACGGTTAAACGTTGCAAACATTAATTGTAATAACTTAATTCTAGTGTATATATATATATTTTTTACTTTCTTAGGTAAATGACTTATTTAAATTATGAACTGTTTACTTCAAAATGAGTTAGTCGTAAACGCCTTGTATAGATCAAGTCTAGGATAGCAATTTTAAGGTCAATTTCTATCTTAAAATGGTTTACATGACGAGACTATCACAACTTCAATACATTTTCAACTCAATAACAACTTAAATACTCCATTTATACTTCAATAATAGAAATCCATTTCAAGAATCTAAAACTAAGAGTAAAGACTCAAGAAACTTACTTGAAATATCTAAAATACTTGGTGAGCAATGTCTGGTAATGTAAGAGAATGAAATTAGATACTACCTACAATCTATAAAACACTTAATTTTAGATTAAAGATTTGATAATATTCCAAGTTTAACTTCTCCAAAACAATACCCCAAATGAGAATCAACCTTAACTTAAGGAAATCCTCCATTTAACTCACCTTACACACTTAAATGTGCTATTACTTTGTGATATCCAATAAAACCCATTTGAAAAACTTAGTAAAAAGCTGTAATCAATAAGGAACAAGAGGGTTTAAGATGCTTAATATGAATTTTCTTAAGCTTAACCTTCAAGAAGCTTACCTCAATCACTCCTTACTTACCTCTTGTGGTTAAGTTTAGAGAAGGAGTCTAAAATTTTTTACACAAAGATAAGGAGTATGCCTTATTTGGTAGCTATTAGGGTTTACTTAAAAGGAAAGGTAAGTTTTACTAACTAGGATTTTAGATAAAAGGGTAATATGGGTGGGTTTTAAGGTAAATGGGTTTAGGTCTATAGAAAATATTACAATAACGACACCCACTTTAAAATAATTTTTTTTTAAATTTTTCTTAAGCATTACAAATACTACTACTGAATCAAAGTGCAATGGCTACTATCATTATAAAGTAATTTTGAATATTTGAAGGCTCTCTGTTTATAGGAAGATCGATACGACGTTTAAAAAGACATAAGGACATAATACAAGACAAGGGATAGTGCAAATTCATTTTGGACTAAAGCTATTTTTTTTCTCCAGTTTTTTATTTATAGGTGTAGAAATTACTCCTTTCCAAGCTAAAATCTAGAGGATTTCTATTTGTTTTTTCCTTAAACTTACTTACTTTCTTTACATAGCTAAACTATTTGAGACTAAAAGGATTTTGTAGTTTGTATAATTTCCTATGGGTTAAGTGAGTGCCAAACAAAGTAAAATGAACTTTTAAACAAGAAATAGGCACCCTATTTTTTCTCAAGTAGTGGAACAAGTGAGTATAGAGGATTAGATGGAAGAGAGAATTGACTCATAATAAAGAACCATCATAAATCACTTAACTAATTTGCTTTATCTATAAACTCTATCTCTTTATTTTATGTAAGTTACTTTAATTGCTTTGATACTTTCTCCCACAAATATTTGATAGCTTTTACCATAGTTCCAATTACTTCCATATGACTGAGAAGGGTTACAAGACGTACTTTGTAAAAAAACTTAAAATTTTGTAGATAATCAATTCCCCCCTTTTCATTTTTTAATACTAACAAATAAAAACAAAATAAGTGTTCATGAAAATATTAAAAAAAGAAGAAGAAAAGACATTTACAGCTAATCAGGTGGCTACTTACCATGTAGGAGGTATTGTTGTTAGCTAACCTAAAGGATGGGTTGAATAGTAGGATGGTGAAATTAGGAACACCTCTCCCTTATATGGCTCACATGAGCTACCAATTCATTTGGCCACAACTCATAACTCTATGGATGCAAACGTACATTTGGTGGTAGTCATGCCAAAGCTATGACTCTAGATTACTATAACAAATTTATATATATATATATATATACATCTATATATTCAATTTCAAATATTTTATTTTTATTTTTTATCATTTAATGTTTTTTAGTAAAGCAAAACTATTCAATAGGGATCTGACTTCTATTTAAAGGCTAATGTGAGCAATTGTGCATTTTCAATGTAAACAACATCAAGTGTACATAGTGGACAATTAAGGGGTTAAAGTATAATTGATAAAAAAAAATGGCAAGAAATGATTCAAAATAAGAATTATGCAAAAAGTGTTCTTGTTCTATAGAATAGATATTGAATTAAGGGATGAAAAGTAAAACATTGGATTTCAAAAGAAATAACCTATACGTTGCTTGTAGATTTTTTTTTTTTTTTTATAGAAACCATGTCTTGATTGGGCCAATTGAAGGGAAATGCACCTAGGCTTGCAAAATGGAGATCGATGAGTGAGCAATCGAGAGTTTATTTGGCATGAGAATTCTCATACTTAAGTCGGTAATATTATAAACCCTAAAATTAAGCCAAGTGGCCGTAGACTTGAACTTAGAACTCAAAGTTTAGGCTAATCGCTTAATGGATCTGATCAAACCCAAATTATAAACTATTGAGACAAATATTAGTAAAAATGACCCCGCAAACTTGAATTTAAGAAAATAAGTAATAAAATAAGAGACTATAAAATTTTCAAATTTTAAACATAATAAGTACTAATTACCGAAAAGGCGAAAAGTGTAATTTAATAACTAATAAATTACTAAAGATAGATTATATGTATACTAAAAATTTTAGACTGATCAAAATAATAATTAGGAATGTTCACATGTACACTACATGTATTTACGTGTAGATAAAAATAAATGAAATTACCTAAATTGGCCAAAAACTAAGTAAATAATTAAATAAAATTATAAATTAATTGTGAAAAAAATCAAAAGAGGCTAGAATAATCCAAATCAAGTCGTGGCAGGTTAAGATCTGTAAAAGAAAAAGCAACCAATTAAAATTAGACAACATAAAAGCAAAAAATTAAGGAAATTGGGTAAAGTCTTGTCTAATTAATGCATAATAATTACAAAAAATGTCTATAAATAGGGAAAAAAATTCCAGAAGTCATTTGGACAGTTTGGCATTAGGGAAAAATAGGAAAACTGAAAAAATCCAGAAAAAAAAGAAAAGGAAATTGTGCAAATTCGTGTAGTGAGAGAAACCCACACATCACCACCACCTTGGACCGAGCTGCCACCACCACACCACTCTAACCCCACCGTCTAGGCCGGCCGATAGCCTTAGACCAGGTTTGGATGGTTAGAAAGCTTCGGACCGGTTAGTCTCTTAAATTTTTCGATTTTGAATAATTTTGTAAAATTAATTATTTTGCCCAGAAAATTATGAAACTTGTTATTCTGAGGTTTTATTGTATGTAGATTTAAGAAAAATTATTAATTTAGTTTAAGTACGTCTAAAAATATAGGGTTCTTAACAAATTGGTCAAAACCAAGAATGATTAGAACGGAAAATAAATAGGTTTAGGAGTGTAGTTTGGAGCTCGATTTTTTTTCTGTAGGATGCTCATATGATATAGAACAGTGCTGTGAAGCCATTTTTTAAAAAATTAATTTTCTAAATTTTTAAGTTAATTTTTAGCCCTAAAATGATGGAAAAATTGGGTGATTTGGGGTTAATTAGGTGATTAAGATGTTAATTACTGATTTAGATATTAATTAGATGTTTAGGGATGTTAATCTCTGATGTGGAACCCTAATCTTAGCCTTTGGAGTATTAAGTATGGTTAATTTAGGAAATTAGGCAATTAATATAAGAAATTAGTAATATGTGAAATTGTAAATTAATAAATCTAAAAAAATAGGGTTATTTAAGTAATATTAAATAAAAATCAGAAAAATAATAAACCTGAAATAACATTTAATTTTAAGTAAATGTCTCAAAATATAAGATTTTCATACATCGGAAATAAATCCAATATCACAATTAGGGTTAGCGTGTATCGAATAGTTTAGAATACCAAATTACGACTCAATAGGATATTTGGACACTCGAGCTTAATGTGATTAATTTCACATTAGGATTCGAGCATATTTAAGGCTTCAGAATCAAAATTCAAAATCTCATTTAGGATTCGAACACCGAAATAGAGTACAACGAATCATTAGGATGTAATGGGTATATACGGAAAAAAAATGAGTTAAAATATAACTTAGAATATGAAACCAAAAATTATAAGTACTAAAAAGGCCTATTTGTATTATAGGATACCCAGATACACATCAGCTTGCAATTAAGAGAGCGATCGAGCAATTCCAAGTAAGTTGGGTTATTACTTATTGTAATAGAGTACTAATTTTATAGTACTCGGAGACTTAGGCTTGTATATGATTGTGATTGTAAGTAGTTTACGCATGTGTTTGATGTATCTAAATTCATGCTGAATTTGTATTGTGAGTGATTTTGTGACTGATTGAATTGGTATGAAATTGTTTGAACACCCTAAACGGAATTTAATCTTAGTCGACCCTAATAACCAAAAATGTCATGCATTGCAACCCGTTAGGGGATTATAGGATTCTCCAACCAAATACCGATCCCTTCGAAAGGGATAGCGCAGGATTGCAAAATGGTTCCTTCTTCATCCTTAATCAAACTAAGTGACAGAAAAGGAGGTCGTGGAGAGGGTGAAATCAATGGTTTCAAAAGTAGTCGCGGGAGGAGCGAGGTCTCCATTGCACAAGCCTAGGTTTGGTTGTGAGCTGCTGCATAACATGAAACTCTTCAACCCGGATTGGAGCGGGTGAAATTTCTTTAATTTCACAACGGACCGGACTACGTTGTGCGATGACACTTGATTGTTGCATTGCATGAAAATAATTGTTTGATAACCCTTTTTGTTCTTGTATGCATTAATGAGTCTCCAATTCAACTTATTGAGCTGTAGTTACTCATACCTTTATAGATCCTTTTGCAGGTTCTGATTTTTGAACACTTCAAGTACTATGCCGCCTTACAATTATCCAGAGGTTAGTCCGTTTGAAGCCAGGGGTGTGAGGATCAAGTTACTTAGTATAATGTGTAACTAGAGTGACCATGTAATTAGAGTGACCATGTAATTAGAGATGAAAGACTGATAGTTATTATGCAATCTAGTGAACTGTTATGTTTATGTAAAACTTCCTGGGAAGCTCTGTGGACTTATATATATAATTATACATGTTATTAGAAATTTGCACTATTTATCATAATTTTAGTTTAATGGTTGATCGGACTATTTACTTCAAAGTGAGGAGTCGTTGATACCTTGTGTAGATCATGTCTATGGTAGGCACTGTGAGAGCAGTTACTATCATAGAATGGTTTACATGGCGGGACTGTTGCGACTTTGCCACTTTGGAGCGTAACAAATATGTTGGAGCAAAGTAATAGTAAAGAGGCAAAAATGTGTATAGATGATCCCTTACCAGTGAAGATTTACCAATATTTATAGTAAAGGAGGATGAGACAAATTCGACAAGTGGATGAATAAGTATTTCACTAAGATAGGAAGGTAGATGAGGAAGCATGTAGCCAACCTTCCATTCTTAGAGGTCAACATGTCTCTTAGGTACGTGTCTATCCTCGATTGAACCCTTTAAGTAAATACTCCAATCTTCTAGAAGTTTAGGAATAAGAGCTACGAGAGCAATGTTGCATTTTTGGAAATGAAGCCAAAGACAATAATTACTTAAGTTGTTAGAGAGAGTTCAATTTAAAGGTCAAGTTAGGCTATTATTAGTTGGACATGAGCCCAAAGAGATTAGCTAATGTCTTCGATAAGTTGGTATGGGTTTTGGGAGTTTAGTTTCCAAAACAACCTATCAATACCTATCTTCCTCCTTTCTCCCAACTCTCATTAGCAAGGTGTCAACAAGGAGAGTCACCACAAGGCCAGGCTCCTAAAGCTCATATCTGAGCTGGAGACATCTTGATGCTTGTAAACTGAGTTTCTACTAATGCTTCAAGAACTACCACCAATTTGGTGAGTATCGTCTATGTAGAGTAGTCGAATAAGTGAACTCTTTCAATTGGACCGTACCCTTTGATTTGGTGAGTCATGACACGGGTTCATGATTTGTCTCGATGCATTTTCATGTGAATTAGTATGCCCTTTAGATCCTTTTTATTTATTTATTTTTTTGTTTATTTATATTGTAATATTTCTATGTGTATGTCACATGAGTTGAAATGAAAATAATTTAGACTAGCCTCGAAGATGTATGTTGAGTGTTAACTGATAGTTGAGTTATGCATGTCACTACATGCTTATTCTTAGTATGCTAGGGTAAGGGTGTCATGAACCAACCTATGATGACTATTGGAGTAGTTGGACATCTACTCCCGGTGTGTAGTAAGTAATATAAGTCATCGATCAATTAGCAACAATCATTTGAGTATGTTGTAGCTTTTGAATAAAGTAGTTGAGTAAGAAAAGGAGAAATACTCCTAATGCAAATAAAGGAATACAGGTCGTAAACAAAGCCAACATGGCCATTTGAGTGAACCTAAGAGTTTGGGGAAATTGACTTTGGAATCATGATTCTTTTGTTTAAGCACATATATGATAGGGATCATAGACCGCTTATTAGTAGCATCCATGAGTCAAAAAGTATAAAAAGAAAAGAAAAGAAAAAAAGTGGTTACTTCAAGCATCATTGCCTTAGGAGAAGTAGGGAATGAAGCCATTGACTAGTTATTAGAGGTTGGATTCGATTGACAAATTAGAATGAAGTATCTTTTGTTTAATGAGTGTAACTGGTTAAGAATAAATGATATAGAGAAATTAAAATTGAATATTATTTTGATTGATTACGTATATATTTATTTAATCGTATCGATGTATGTGATATGGACATTGTCTTTAGTTGTTTATCAATTGGTTAGATTACTAATCAAACTAGTATTTATCCTTTCGAGAGCCCTTTGCCTTTCAAGTATCGGCCAACCTAGCATTGGTTAGATCTCGTGTTGCAAATACTATAGATATATTGTATTCTTACTTGTAAGTATGGACAAACCATCGGTTGCTACGCCCTTCAACTCGAGGTATCACTTTTTATATAATAATCTCCTAACTCTTCCCTCCAATGTTTCCTTTAGGAAAAATCGCATCATGCGATGACAAGTGGAGATATCTTTTATTATTTTTATTTTCCCACCGAACGCTGTACCGTACGTTCAGTTACTGTGAATGGAGTCGGAATCGCACGGCCATTACGTGGGCCACCAACGTTACCCATTCAGCCGAAAATCACATTAAAGATGCTCGCGGAATATGGATTCACTCCCAGGAGAAAAGAATTGAAATTCCTCTTAACCTTTTTAATCCTAATATCATTCTCAATCTGATTTTTACATTTTATTACTATTATTTATTTGAGGGTATTTTAAAAATTTCTGTTTTAAGTCATATCCTATTTTCTATTCTACAAAGTAAAGAACATAATAATAATTCAGTTTTACTCAATTAAATAATGTACTACTTATTCATTTCTTATTATACATATATTCCATTTTCAAATAATTGTAATTCGATTAATCTCTTATTCCATTTAATAAACTAAACAAGTAACTATAATTTGTTAAATGTTTCTTAAAGAAGTTCCATAGATTTTTTGTTCCCCATCGTATTAGTATACATATTATAATTATAGAGAAAAGAAAAACTAAATCTAATTCATCTCGCTGGAGATCAATATTTATATCGCTCAATTGCAATGATCTTGGCAAGTTCGATAGAATGTAATATTGAATAAATAAAAGGTACAACTAAAAGCATCAATTTTTTGAGTTAATATTCGAGCACTTCTAGATTAACTCAAATAAATTATCGTAGTTTATGAAATCCTTTATTTTTTCTAGCGAGTAATTAATAAGACATCTACACTATGGATGTTAAAAGAACTTAAATTACAATATTTATTCAATATATCAAATAACAGCATCAATTTAATTTTGACTAAGAGAATGAAGAAATATGAAGAGAGAAAAAAAAAATAAGCATGATTTTTTTTTTTATTATTATTGTGATTTCCAGCACTTCCCTTTTATGTCTACTTAATGAAAATCCAAGGATTAATAAGTAGAAAGCGTATTTCCTTTTATTATTCGTCTAAATATAGATTTGTAGCACTAATGGATCTTAATCAAACTTAAAAGAGTTGTTTGTTAAATTATGGCATGTATTTATACTATATTTATCGTTACTTAAAATGAGAAAAGATTTGAAGTTGCTTTCATGCTTTGCCGTGGGCATAGTAATATTCCCTCATAATTTCTTTGGGAGTGGGACGACGAGCATGCCTATGGGAATAAACGAATAAAGGATATACTTTGTCTTGTTCGGTTGCTTCTTATATAAGTTTTCTATGTCTTTATTTCATTTGTATTAATACAATATCTTATTAAAAATTTTTAATTTTGGTTAAATATTAGAAAGAATATAGTGATAATGACATATTTCAAGAAGAAATTATCAGAGCCAAATATAATTGCTGGTCTCGCCCTGCTTTCTACATTATGAAACCATAGAATAGATGGATGTCGCAAAAGAATTCCTCACTCAATTTCAAATAAATTGTATCTTGGTCAAACTAATAAATAGAGTTGAAATCACGGTTAAGGCACTGTTAGTAAAAAAAACAAAATTTCTGCGCAAAATATCATTTATAGGCACATGTATATATTATATATACATACATATTATATGGATAAAACTATTAGAAGTACCAAATTTTCATTTTTTTTTATTTTAATACCTAAACTTTAAATTTGTTCATTTTAGTATCATAATCTTTTAAATAAAACAGATTAGGATTTTTGTTATAATAGTTATTGTAAAGAATATTTATTTTTTTCATTTTAAAAAGTTCAAGTACCAACATGAAATAAAAAATAAGGTTTGAAAATAAAATAAATATTGATGTACTTATATTATTATTCTATCATTCTATAATAACAGTTATTGTAACGGAGATACGAATTTATCTTATTTAAAATGTTGAGATATTAAAATGAATAAATTTAGAGTTTAAGTATCAAAATAAAACAAAAAGAAAGTTTAAATACTTATGTTGGCCACATATTATATATATAAAAGTAGGCAACTGCATTTAGATTTAGATATACATGCTGAAAACAATAAACGTCTCAAGACCGTCCACATGAAAGTATAAATATTATGACTGGATTATATATTAGACTATATGTAATATATTGTAAAATATTATATATAATATTAATATATATATATATATATACATGTATGAATATACATCTAAATAGGAATATAATTTGGTCCACACTCCACAATTATAATTCCTTCTCTTTAGATCACGATTTTAGTGTAGCCACCATGACACCCTCCAACAAGCATGGTCCAAGAGAATTTGATCCCTAACCTTACCTCCAACTAATTTATTAACTACGCCGTATACTTTTTCTTTTTTCTTTGTAAGGACAGGGCATTATTTTATTTGAAGTGACTGCATTTTCCAAACATAAAGCCATATAAGTTGATGCGCAACTTAGACAATGCATTACATATTGTTTGGGGAAAATATATGACTCCAAACAGTTATAATAAATGCTGTAAAAACATGTTAATTTATTAATATTGTGACAAAGTAAGCTAAGGCGATATCATGAAAAAACAATCATTGGACTCAGGAAGATTTTTTTATTAGTATATGAACAATAATTAACATGACCAAGTATTTTAACAGAAGTACCCTAAGAAACCGCTGAGAGAGATGTTTATGATTATCATATACATTTAGAAGATTTTTAATTTGTTAGAAGTATAATAAATGAGGAAAAATATCATACAATGCTCATAAAACATTTCATAATTATGACACTGTAAAAAAGTTAAACTGCTCGTGAGCTACTAAAATTCAACTCTATCTTGATTCATAAATGAGTAGAGTTTAAATTCAAAATAAAATTTATTTATACAAACAAATTAAGTTTAAGCTCTTATTTAAACTCGTAAACTCACTCACAAGTAGGCTTGTTAGTAAATTCACGAGCCTATATAATATATATTAAAGACTATACTAAATTTAAAAGCACCATATGAGAATATAAAAATAAAACCAATATAATTAAAAAAATTATGAACAAAGATATATTTTGAAGTTTTTGAATTAATTTTGAGCTCCAATTCAAACTTGAGCTTGAGTTTTAACCTGTTTAGGTTCGTTTATCTAAATAAGCTTGTGGTTAGGTTTAATAAGTAAATAAGCTTAAGCTTATTTATTTAAACGAGTAGAGTTCAAGTTTTAAATTTCTTAACGAGTTCAAGCTCAAACCTATAATTTCTAGACTTGGTAAAAATTTGGCTCGATTTGAGCTCGATAATTTTTAATGAGCCAAGTTTAAACCTTCATTTACAACCCTAGCGATTAGTGTACTCAAAATAGTAATTTAATATATAATCCATATATACTTTTTTAGTTAGAAACTAGCAAAATGCATTAAAATTTTTTAGGGGCATAAGGATAAGGGTTAGTTAGTCCGATGATAATTGGCTAACTCTATTATATGCATTAATATTGTTATATATACATGTCATGAGTTGACCTATAAGAGACCAAACTATGAAGATTTTTGAACTCATAATTTTACATGGAATCGTTAGAAAGTCTGTAAATTCATAATGTAAGGTTTGTAAAATCGAAATATAGAAACAAAAATTTCTGAAATTTGTATAAACTAGCTATAAAAAACTATAAATATACTTACAATAGTCATAAAATGAAAAAAAAAAGGAAGTTAAAAATTGAAATACATAATTTGAACAAAAGAGTTCACTGTAAATTTTTATTACTATTAAGTTATATAAATAACTAAGTATAGATTATTATGCTAAAAGACTAAAAAATAAATAAATAAATAAATATTAGTATCGATATAAATTACGTTGCACTATAACTCATCATGTTGTCTCATTCTATAAGTTAAAGTTGTTAGGTTGATTGTGCTGGTTTCATATGCGTGATGAATAAAATGTGGACTTAGGTTGGATTTAGCCTCAAGAGGCATAATCTATTTACACTCAGATATAAACATATATCCTTTACATGCACCATGTGTATTAAAACTTTACCTTTATTTGCAGTTAGAGGGAGCATAGGGTTACTCTTTGTGCACCACTTATGAGTTGAAGGCAGACTCATAAATTATATCCTTTCCTTATAGTCATTCCTTTGATTTGTTTCCCTAACAGCAAGGGAACTTGTTAAAATTCAAGGTTCAAATCATGTTTAATAGACTACTAGGTGATCACATGGGCATCACTTATTATGTAATTTAATTTTGGTGTGCTTGCTGGTCCAAATTACATGTTATTGCATCAACTTGTAGGATAGATCTTAGGTTGGAATCTATAGTGGTTCCTAAGATTCTCTGAAACATCTGTTTGACATACTGGGCGTGCTAGAATCCACTCAATTACAAGAGCCCACACATAGCCATCTTTTTTAGCCACCCTCTTTTGAGTACTTGCAGGTAGGGATAGGCATAAGGCATTGTTGGACAGGAACCATAAAATATCCCCACTAGGTCTGCGAAAAATCTAAGTACTTCTAGTGATTCATTCTGTATATTTTGTCTAATCAATACATTGTATACTTTTAGTTTGAATAATATCATTTAATTGAACATCCAAATCACACAATTTGAGCAATCATGTGTAAATTCAGGACCTTGATTTTTATAATTGTTGATATTTTGATTGTGCTATTAGGATTTAATTGCCCTACTTATATGTTGTTGATAATGAAAGTTTCTTCTTTTTTTTTTTTTTTGGTCAACTACTATTATTACTATTAATGTGATCTATTTCGTTAGAGATGTGTAATCTTCAAATCATTAGGTTATAAAGATCAAACTGAATTATATGCTTTTGGATGAAATTGATTTTTAGTTTTTTCTTATCCTTTATGAGACTTATTAATTGGTATGTAGCATACTAAAAATTGTGCAATATAAGTTGAAAAATCAAATAATGAATTTTCGATTTTGAATTTCCGATTCATATAGGGTTCTTCCAATCTGCAGAATATGGTTTGAAAAATCCGGAATTGCTTTAGCCATTTATCACCCGTGTTTCCATATTAATATGGTTTAATTTTCGCAACCTAAATTATTATATATAAAAAGTAATTTAATATTGAATATTTACGGTCTAACGTTTGTTGCCATAGTCAAAGTTTTTTTTTTATCTTTTATCAATTCACATTGTAGGTGCAGATGTCATAAAGTGGGGAAACAAAAAAAAAAAAAACAAAAAGGGGAAGAAGAAGAAGAAATCTTGATCCCTCCTTCGTATGAAGTCACGTTCTTTGAAGCAAGTTTTATATAATTAAATAATTTCATGAGATTTTTTTATAATTGTAGGAGCTGCGCTAAATTTTATAAAAAATCTTAGTCACTTTTTTGTTTTACTATTGGAGCGGGTATAAGTAGTGTGTTAATAAAATTACCATTTATGCTGTCCTTATCCAAAAAGTTAATATGAGCAAAATTGTACGTTGCCTAAGTAATCTTAGGAACAATAATATTAAAATATCTTCTTTCGATCTTTTACATCACGTTTGAAATTGCTGAATTTTATATCCAATCAAATTTTTAGTTATCAAATTTATTATTAAGTTTCTAATTGCTTACTCTTATATCTTTTATCCAATGAGTATTTTTCACGCCATTTTTCTTATCAAATGTAAGTACTGCCCTCAATCTCTATTATGGAAAATTATCATAATTTAACCGAGTGTCATATAAGGAATTGTTTTAGTAATTCTTAACTATGTTAAACCTAGGTAGTGATAGTGTATATCACAAACATAACTCCTAGGTAAACTCTTGGTAATTTATCAACCATGCATAATGGAGGACCTATAAAAAAGTTTCCTATAGCATAGCTAACAAAAGTCCTCCAATGCTTAAGTTAGCTAAGTTAGCAAGGAGAGAGAGGGTCATAATGAATGGGGCAAAGAGAATAAGAGAGTTCTTAATGGTGGGAAAAAAGATCTCTTATCCAGTGGCTTTACCTCTATTTATATGACCTACTGAGACATGTGGTAAATGGTAGTTGGTTAACATAGAATTTGAGAGGATAGCGCTGCAAGTAAAAGAAAAGATACCCACCCTTCTATCAGTTGGTGAAAGCTTGGAAGATGAGCCTATCACATTAGTTGTGGGTGGTCACCCTAATCTAGCGACTAGGTTTTATGCTGAGTATCAAGTGGTCAATCAACATTTAATAATAAGAGAGAGAAACACAAGAATTGGAGTGTACTTGGCTTACTGACTAACAAGCTCTCCAAAGGCAATCTTCATGATTAGAGGCAAGCCCTCTTCTCGAAGTTAGGGAGCGTTAAGGAAAGGTTTTCGACAATGAGCTCCTATGATGTTCAAGGCCAAGCCTAAGCAGGACAAATAGAGTAGGAGAGGCCTTGGTACCATCTTGGTTAAGTTCTCCAGTGGGCTCGGGCTGCTAGAACCTTAGGTTAAGGGCAGACTGTCAACACTAGCCTACTCGAGGGAAGATCGTTTTCTTTTTTTTGGGAGGTTTATGGATATTTGAAGTACTCTCACATATTTGTTCAATTATTGATTAACATATGTGTGAAAGGTAATCAACTATGGTAACTAGTAAAGGTAATTTTCGGTTGTATATTTAATATTACGAAGATACTAGATGGGCTTGGGTTAGGTTAGAATCAATTCTTTGTAAAGCTTAATAAAAACATGCCCATATACTTTTATAATATAAGCCTAAGGCTTATAAGAAAGCCCAATAAGGCTTTATAAACAAATTTCATCCTTTAGGGCCCATTTTCGCATGTGAGAAAATTAAGTAAGGTATGAGAATCCAAAATGACCCTCTACAATACCTGACATTAAATCAAGTTCGGATTAAGCTTGCAAGCTCATTAACATCATGTTTGGCAACTTTAAGTAAAGTGGAAACCTAAGGAGAGCCACGGAAAAGGAAATGGAACTTTTAGCCTTATTTGGATATGAAAAGTGGAAATGTAATGAAATGAGAAGAAATATTTTGTTTAAGTTGACTAAATCACCCTTTATCTCAACTAACCAAAGGAAATAGAACTTTCAAGCTTATTTTTTGTAACTTCATCATATTTCCATCAATTTTTATAACTTTCTCTTCAAAATTGAAAAGAAAATAGAAGAGCTCTTTGGTGGAATTGTTTCTGCCTATTTCCACTAGATTCATCCCATTTCCATCTCCTTTTCAATTACTAGAGTCTCAAACATATTTTTTCCTTCCATTTTCCTTTGGTTTCCATATGCTTCCACCAATTCAAACATAATATAAGTTAAACTTCATGATCTCAAGTCAATATTTATTTAATCAAATTAAAGCAAATAGTGAGTCAAGCTCAAATAGTTTGCACATTACCTTAGCTTGTTTACCCTTAATGTGGACAAACAATTATATCATAATCTTAATTTATTATTTTTGATAGGCCAAAAGTAAATTAATATAAATTAAATCCACAGCATATGGTCTACACTAGCCTGGAAACGGCGAGCTGCAATTCAAAATATAGGTCTTAATTAAGTAATCAATAGAAGAGGAGAGGGGTGAATTGATAAATTTGTTAAAAAAAATTAAGACTTTCTGCAAACTAAATTTGCCCTTTTGATTACTTAATCAGTATGTCATGTAAAGCAATACTCAATAAGTATAAAGAATAAAATTTTAAAATTAAAGAGAGAAAGGAAAGAAAATCAAGCAAAGAAATTATAGTTTTTCAAGCTTGTGTTTACTGTACTTTTTCAGTTTCAATATTGGATACTCGCTTTACCCTAACAAAATTGTTCTTTTTTAGAATGTTTTTGTCCCGATTGTTCACTGCTCGGTCCATCTAGCTTCTATTTAAGTTATCTCAAAGACTAAGGCGAAAAACTATCTCTAAAAAATTACGGTAAATCCTCTCCAATAAAAATGAGGAAATACAACAAATAGTGTCCTCTCAGATATTCACTCAAAATACGAATAACAATAAAATAAAATAACACTAGATTAGCTCTTATTTTCAAAGCAGCTTCGCAGAAATGGCTCTTCAAAGGGGATATATTTTTCTTTTTCTTCTCGTGTGTAACTATTCTTTTTTAACTCGAAGTTTTAGTCCTCATATTTTTTATAATTTTTCATGCGTAAGAAAACTTCAATGTTGCACGTATCCAAAAACATGGATTTATTCGACCAATAAACCAACCTCAACTTTTGAAATCGAAATCCCCCAAAAAAATAGGGAACAAATCTTTAATATTATCTTGCCATGGCTGTTCCTTGAATTTGAATTTTAATATCTGATTCTAATCCCATATAATCTGCACCTGAGTTCATAAAACTCTCGAAATCTTATCCTTCTATCCAGATTAAGATATAAATCTCGGATTTTTTGCCCGTGGAGTTTATCGCGTTAAACTCAAACTTGGAGGTAATATTTCTAACTGCGTGTAGAAGTTGAAGCCCCAGTTGTACTTACGAATTTTGCCATGTTAATAGCTGGCCATGAATCTTCACCAGCTCGTTAAAATTGCTTGGAGCTAATTCTACACTTAGATCAATATATTTTTCAAAGCTTCATTTCACTTCCTCGTAAAATCAATCATGGATATAAATCCTACTTGAATGCATTATCTAAATATATTCGATAAGTAAAGCTAAATTTTCATGAGATCACTTCTCTGACTTAATCCATGAATAAAATAAATTGTCCAACTTGCATATTGCACTATTAAATCTCCATATAAACTCACTTCAGAGTTCTATAATACATTTTTTAAGTCATCTTAAAATTATCTTTTGTTATATTAAAAACTTAAAAAACATGCACACTTAACAAAAATATTAGTATAAACTTAAAGACATGTTTTATTATCCTTAAAACCAAACTTGGAGACTTAATAGAAGAAAATATTGAATTGTTACAGTCTCCTTAAGGCTAATTCTGGGGCCTGTAATTCGGATTTTTTTTTTTTTTTTGGCATTCATTTTTATCCTTTTGCATAAAATATATCATATGTATTATATGCATATAAGTAGTTATATGTATTATGTTTATTTTATTTACATATCTAAAGTGTAATATGTAACTCATGCAAATTACACATGTAAATATTATATGCAATATATGCATATATATATATTATATGCATTTATATATATAAAATGGAAAAAAAGAAAAATACTATATATTATATGCATATATATATCATATATACTTATTTTTCCTTATATATATATTTATTTATTTAATTTTGTTTCTTGGACCTATGGGTTCACGCAGTTCAACCCAAGTTTGGTCGCAGTGGTTCACACGGGCCGGCAGGATTGACCCTGAAGATAAAAGTAGGATGCTCTGTCTTTGAGTCATGAGCAGCACTTTGAGCATGTAGATGAAAAAAAAAAAAAAAAATGAAAAATGAAAATGGAAGATGGTATGAATGAGAATCTCATTCTCTATGCACCAAAGCTTACCGATACTTTCAGAACTTTCATGAAGATGGTAGAGTGGAGAAAAAAGTGTCTTGTCTTAGCACAAAAGCTCTGGATTCTCAAACAAGCAAAGCATCATTTCTGAAATCAGCCAAAGATTTATGAAAAGAAACAAAAGGGACAGGCATCTCCTCCACCTTTCTCTAACATTCCTCAATCCGACATAAAGACATTCGCGTAAATGACATTCCCCCTAAACTTTAATTAAAACAGGGAATAACAAGGTTGATTGTCAGTTCCCTTTGTTCTTGTATTTTGTCATGAGACATGAACCTAGTAGCTTAAGTTTATCATGGTATAGCAACCGGAATCCCCGAAGCTATACAAGAAGATATTCCACACAAAGATATAATGTCTTCTACAATGGGGGAAAATGGAAGAGCAGCAAGAGAGGCCTCTTCTTGTGGTATCGTTCGCCGGATGGTAAGCTTGCCCCGGAGCATCATAGGAGGATTTTCAAGAGCAATGAATCAAGGCGTCGATCTCCTAGGAATGAGAAACAGGAGGCACCACCAACATTTACCAATAAACTTTCCGATTCATTATCCACAGGATCCTCAGCTCAATGAATGGTCTTTCTTGACCACTTTTGAGCATCAATACGGCACTCAACACCCGTTCTTCTACGCATGCCGGTTCATGGATGCACTCAACATAGCAGAGAACGATCGTAAATTCATGTTTGTGTACCTTCATTCGCCGGACCATCCCTTCACGGCTTCCTTCTGTAGGGAAACCTTGTGTTCCGAGCTGGTGGTTCAGTACCTCGATGCAAACTTTGTGTCCTGGGGTGCTTTCGCGGATAGAGGGGAAGGTCAGCTACTGGTAGCAACCTTTCGCCCTGCTGGCTTCCCTTTCTGCGCGGTAGTGGCTCCAGCTCCGGGGAATAGCATAGCCGTCTTGCAGCAGGTTTTGTCAAAAATTTCATGTGTTAGCTCCAATCTAAGAAGTTATTGCAATTTTTTTTTTCCCCGGAGTTTATCGGTTGTCTTCTTTTTTTTTTTTTTTTTTTTTCGCTTTGACGTTGAAAATTTTTAGATAGAAGGTCCGATATCTCCCTCTGAGATGGTGGATATCCTCCAGAGGACGTTAGAGGAGCAAGGATTGGCTTTCGGCAGTGCAAGGATGAAGCAGGAAGAAAAGATAAAAGCCGATCGCCGGATCAGAGAAGAACAAGATGCTGCATATCTTGCAGCTCTGCTGATTGACAAGGTAAGGCGTACAATCGACAATCTACATCTACAGGCTAGGATTTTCAGAATTAAATCGAGACTCCCTATAGCTGTGCAGATGATTATAGTATAACTGAGTTTTTGATTTTGTCAAATCTCAGGGGAAGGAGTTAAAGAATTCTCAAAATAGAGACAGAGTTCAGAATCCAATACAAGCTTCTTATAAAGCAACTCCTGAGAAACTGAAGAACAACCCTTCGAGGAAACAGTATCCAAAACCAAATTCCATAAATACAGAGTTCCAAAACAAGCTAAATGCCAATGGAGAAAAGAACCCAAAGGCACAGACCACACAGGTATGTCACAACCAAATTGTTCCCTTCCCCTTCCGTTTCGAATTTTTATGTAACTCAGAATCGAATCCTACATGGAATGGATGCACTAAAAATCTACCATTTTGATACCTCTACAGATATTAATGCGGTTTCCGAGTGGCGAAAGACGAGAGCATAGCTTCTTGTGTACGGACAAGATCCAATCACTCTACTTCTACGTTGATTCATTAAGAAATCCTAATATTGGAAATTACAGGCTGGTGTCTAGCTTTCCGCGAAGAATTTACGGGGTTGATCAGATGGGAATGACACTCAGAGATGCTGGTCTCTATCCTCGAGCAACCCTCTTCATAGAGCCAGTTTGAAGCTGTGAAACTTAGCTAGTTAGCTTCTTATAATGCACTTGCTGCATTGCAAACAATATGTATGGCGCTATAAAACCACAAACACATTTCATGAGAAATAGTACTTTTATCTCTTCTACATGAACGATAACAGCCACGCTATACTCAATTACACTCTTGAATTAGCTTGTTGCCATCTTTTTTTTTTTTTACTTGTTTGTGATAGTAGTCCCACGTAAGTGACAACACTTTATAGAGAATTTAATCTGGATTTAGCATTACATATCACTTAATAGACAAAGAAGAGAAAAGCGAGTAAAAATAAATAAATCCAAGAATTGGGAGAGTGGTGCATTGCGAATTTGAGCTTCTTTTATTTTCTTTTTTCCTTCCGTTTTATTATCCTTATTTCAAGCTGAAATGGTAAATTGGAACCATAAATATCCCATAAAACTTCGAGATGAAATTTTCCTGTCTTTAAGATTGTATTTTATCTTTGATAATTATATGCTATTACATATCAATAAAATTGATATTCATATTAAACATTTTTCGTATTAATAATATGCGATTTGTAAAGGATACTGATAACTGACCGAAAATTTGATATGAATTTATAGGCCAACTTGCATGACACCAGTCCGATTCACGTGGAAAAACTAAATGCAATCGATGAGAGAAAAAGTACTTAAATAGGTAAATATATATGTTACGACCTTGTAATCCGGTGCAAAATTATCTTTTGATCGATAAATTACTATGGTTGTCTTAATAAAATCTGATTGAAGGCAAATTGGGCTTTGCCGAGCAAAACTGTGAGACATTTACGATACGTTTACTTTGGGAGAATACCTATTTCATTTCTCGCTTATTCCTTGAAACACCTCTATTGTAGTGTTCACTTTAAGAAATTTCAATTCTTAAAGAATCTTGATTTTTCAAAACATTGAGTTAAGATTCTTTAACAAAATCAAAGAATACGGATTCTAAAACGAAAAGACATTTAATACCCTCCCTTCTTCTTCCCATAAACACCGTCTACTACACAAGCATGCTTACCCACCTACAAACTACCGTTGCCACCTTTGTCACTGACTACCATCGCCACTACTCATCATATCATTGTTGAATACAACACCGCCACCATCATTAACCAAGATATCACTACTACCATTACTTACTAACCATAATGACCATCTCCAATGAAGACTTCAAGACACGCTTTGTTACTCAACTCACTTTGAGTGTTGACCACAAGTCAAGTGCAGATCAGTGACCATAACACACTTACAGATTGGTAAGTGAAGCGCCCCTCTATTACTCTTGCGTTGCACCATGCACACAAATCGATAAGCTGAGCACCCACAAACACCAACCAAACATGTACTTTTTCTCTAGCAATTAGGGGTTAAGGTTTCTATCTTTTGAGTTCTTCTTGTAAAATTTGACTCATCTTTTTGCAAGATCTGCTTTAAATGGGTTAGGGTTCTTATCATTTGGGTTTTTAAAGTTATTGCTACATGACCTTTCCATGGCAAAAACATTTTGGTTTTTGTTTTGTTGAAGTCTTTAACAAAGAAACAACCATTTTGTTTTATTGATTTTATTTTTAGATTTCATGGGTTCTTCTTCCTATTATGATTTGGCTTTATCTTATTTTGTTTTCTGGAATTTTGTTAGCGAAGATAAGGGCAAAGATAGATTGAGATAGGGAGAGAGAGAGAAAGATGGAAAGGCAGAAAATGAAGGTAAGGTAGTTTTTTAAATTTTTATTACAGGTCTATTCTTATTGTCTTTTTTATTTTACTAAACACTGTAATTGGCATTCATTCATCCTTTATTCATTTCCATAAGAATCTTAATTCTATTTCCTCTTTATTCTATTTAACAAACTAAACGAGACATTACTATTTTTTCTTGGCAAAATGCGATATCAAATTATTTTGAGAAAAAAGGATAGGAGATGACAGTTCGAAGAGGGAAATTTAAGATAGCGATGAAAATGCCTTTAACGCTATAAACAAGTCAAGCGGTTTGTGAGCTATTTGACTTCGACTCACTTTAAACTCAATTTGATTCAAACATGATTTTAAAATGAGAGAGTTCAACTCTTGTTCAAGCTTATGATTCAGCTCTTTATGTTAACAAGTACATGACTCAAGAGTTTTATATTAAATATATTATACATAATTAAAATAAAAATATCTATATAATATATATTATAATATAACATGAGATAATTTATATATAATATATATAATTAATCTTTATTCATTATCCATTTGTTTATTTATTTATTTACTCAATTAATATATTTAACTTCTTAGGTTTTTTTTTTTATCTCATATCACATAGGACTGCAAACAAATTGAGCTATTTATGAGTTACTTTAGATCTAATTATAATAAAGTAAGTTTGAGCTCAAAACGAATTTATCTATTTAAATAAGTCGAATTTAAGTTTGTAAATTTTAGATTCAGTAAAAGCTTGACTCATTTACAGTATAATCGTTATACTAAAAGAGAAGAAATGATTATCACTGTTGTCTTTAAATCTTGTAGGTAGAAATTACAATCATTTGTTCAGTCTTATGGTACCTATAAGACAAAGAGAAAGTGC
The DNA here is from genome assembly GCA_024138005.1 of Lumnitzera racemosa. Lineage (NCBI taxonomy): Eukaryota > Viridiplantae > Streptophyta > Magnoliopsida > Myrtales > Combretaceae > Lumnitzera > Lumnitzera racemosa. The sequence goes on from JAMXBC010000004.1 coordinate 3,262,871, forward strand.
TACGAGGGCAAAATTGGAAGATATTTCAGTACGGTCACTCTAATACTTAAGTCAACTTAGGGTAAAAGAGAGAGAGACCATCATACTTAGAAGTTTTATTCTCTATTTATAGTAAATAAAACTAAACTATATATAAACTAAATTATTAGAGATAAGCCTTCATCTTGAACTAATTGATTTGGACTTGGGTGGCTTATGTTCAAAAAGACTTGTCAATTGTCATGATTGTAATAGTGAGGGAGATTTTATGATTTCGTTTTACATTTTGATAAATCAATCTTACTTTTTATTCTATTATTTACTTATATATTTTTAAAAATTATTAAATTTATAATTTATTTAATGATTCAAATTTAAAATAATATAAATTAAATATGAGATAAAGATATTAAAAAATCCTAATAAATACCGCTTGGAAACGAGAAAAAATGAAAAAGTCTCCATTGTTACTGTTATTATTGTTCTCCCGTGTTGAAAGGAATACTGTTTTGTTTCCTTATGCACCCTCCCGCTTTTTCTTTTTTTTTTTCTTTTTTCTTAAATTAATCATCTGACGAACAAACCGTCAAGAATATTTAGGATTAGCAATACGACACTAAGGTTGCACGAAAAATATTTAGGATTTAGCCTTAAAACTTCTAGACGGTAGAAAAGAAAAAACACCCGATTGATAAATTTAATATATATATATATTTAAGTAATTAAAGAGGATGATTTAATCCTAATTCATTAATTTGAGTTGACTTCTCTGTTTGTATCTTCTTAATACATTTTTATGTTTTTAAATCACGATTGGCTGTTCTCTTGTCTGATACGCTGGTTTTCCTCCTTAAAGAAGAAGACACCACCCAGCGAGTGTCTCCCGAAACTACGATACTCCGGCCCTAAAGAAAATGGATACGAGCAAGAACAATCAAGTAGCTTTAGCTATCTCTCTGTTCAATCTCATCGCTTTCTTAACCCTATGCCACGCGATCGAGTCACCCCAGTACACTGTTGTCCATGCAGAATCCGATTTTGAGGTCAGACTCTATCTAGACTCCGCGTGGATGTCTGCTCCTGTTCGTGACCTCTCCTTCGAAAAAGCCACCATCAATGGCTTCCACAGGTGATTTGCCTTTAGACCCATTCCTTGTATTTGTGTTTTCTTTTTTGCGTCGTCGTGATTATTGCTTTTCTGGGTTATATGGTTGTGTTTGACCTTGATTGATTATTTGTCCTGTCGTTTATTTTTCTTGGTACCCACTGTGTCTTCCGTGCTCAAAAGTCCAGTGAAAGTTCTGATTTTCAGGGATATTGCTTTTCTAGGGTTATACTTAGGTGAATCTTGATTTATCGTTTATTTTGTTTTGAGTTAGCTTATAGAGGTTGTTTTGTCGTTTCATTAAAACTGATTCTACGAGAATTTCATATGGTTGTGTCGCTATAGTGAGATAGTTGTAATTTAAGGTGGGTCGCAGTTATCTGTAGGCGGTTGCAGAAAGGTTCTAAGTTGCTTAGAATCCATGACTTGGGGAAGAAGAAATGTAATTTTTCCATGTAAGATCATGGCCACGAGAGAGCATTCATATGGTCTAGTTGAATTATTTCATACATCAGAGTCTAGCAGTGTGGTGGTATGCAATAGCAAGTCACCTGATGTTGTGTAACTCGTCAACCAAATGAGCAATCTGTACATTAACAGATTTCAAGTTGGATTACTTGTTTAACGTTCTCGGTCTCTGAGTTCGAGAACGCCAAGGAGTCAGAGTCACCGAATATCGGAGTTCTTCTATAATTCCTGCCACGTTGGTTTTGTGTTGCCGATTGCGGTCCTTGTTTTGTTTGTTAGATTAAGGAATTCGTTCTCTGGTGGATAAACCTCTTTCAAACAGATAATTATAGGCACTAGAACTACATAAGCGAATCATCTGAAGAAAATGTTTGATTTGCAGAGTTTCTGGCCTGTTGGTCGGTTTTGCTTTGTAAGATCTATTAATGAGCGATGAACATTGAGAATTTTCGCTTTATTAGCATTCTGTACTTAGCTTCTTAACGGACATAGCGCTCTTCAATCCAATCTGAACGCTGAATAACTTGTAATGTTTTTTTTTTTTTTCATCATAGGTTGTTCCAGTTCATCGAAGGAGCGAATCTGAACTACTCTAGGATTCCAATGACATCTCCTGTCTTGACAACCATTGTCCCCGGGGCTGGACCCCTTCATTCATCGGCTTATTTCGTGCGGTTTTACCTACCAGCAAAGTTTGAAGCTACCCCACCTACTCCCCTTCCTGAACTGAACCTGAAACCATACGAATGGCCTAGCCATTGCGTTGCCATTCGAAAATTCTCTGGATTTGCCCGTGATGACAACATCGTGAAAGAAGCAGAAAAACTTGCCCATAGCTTAAGCAAGTCTCCATGGGCAAATGCTACTTCTAATAGCACTTATGCTTATTCAATCGCGCAATATAACCCTCCTTTCCAGTTCATTGGGCGCGTTAATGAAGTTTGGGTGGATGTTGAGACATCCGGACTGAACGGCTGCAAAGCCAGCGGGTTTGCTTCATACTGAAAGCCAGTTAATCGGGTGGATTTGAACTGCCTTGGATCTAGCTACCATTCTGGAAGTATGGTGTTTAAATGGCTATAATTTATGGTGTCTGTATATAAGTTCTGTCATGTTCTCCATGGTGTAGTATTGCTCCTAGGGATGCTTGATTTACATCAACACATGTATAAAGCAGTCTAATGAATCCATCTCAGTAAAAGTATTCAGCATGGACTAAGTAGACTTAGTTAAGCGTGTCAATGAACCAAGCTAGAGCAAACTACTCGAGTTCTAACTCGAGTTTATTCGAATTCGATTCAGTGATAATCAAGTCAGTTCGAAGATAAGCTATTCGAGTAATAAATCGAGTTGAGTTTTAAAATATTAAATTTGTTGTTTAATTGAGCTTAGTATAATCTTCAACATATTTAAATATAACCGAATATAATATTGATTGGGAAAAATTTATAAAAAGTTTGAGTTAAATCAAGCTAACTGAGTCGAGTTTAAACTTGTTATATATATTTTTAAATTGAGTTCAAGTCTAAAATTTATAGCTTAATTTAACTTCAGCTAAGCTCAAGTTCAAGTTTTATACTATTAATTCAACTCGATTTGATTATACCCTTAAACTTAACTTTTGCTCATTTATTACATTTTATAACAAATGTTATCCTTTTTCTTATAATCCGGATAGTTATTATTTTGAATGAATAAATTTAAGAAAATACTTCCAATTGTATTTGTTTCGTGTTGTCTTGGTTTCCTTCTTTTAGCAATATAACCCAAAAGTTAAGCATTTAGCAAAATCGCTCACGTCAAGCTTAATTTTTAAAATGAGGCAATTTACATAGGATTTTATTTATAAACATAAGTTTATATTGTTAAACTTCGATTGTCGCATATTCTTAAAGACGAGATTGAATTAATAATGAAAAGTGCGATTACACCTAAAATTATGTATAAATTTTTCACAATGAAGAGGGTAAAAATTGCAAAAATCAACCCAACCAAATGGGCAATAAGGCCTAAAAATTTTCCCATTTTCCATTCATTCTAACAAGTTTGACCTCCAAAATGGCAAAACCTCTCCAAGAGTCATCTAAAAACTCTTGCATTAGATTAGATTAGACTTTTTCAATTTTCTGAATCCCTATTTTATTCGAAAATTTCACCAGATTTAAAACCACTGTTTTTAAACATAAATAACATCCTAATTTCATAATTGTAAAGATGGATATATATACTAATAGATGACGTATCTGTGTTATGTATGTATAAAAAGAATAAAATTATGTAATATAATTAAATATATTATAATATTGATAAAAGATAATAATAGATGAGGAAGAGAGAGAGATAAAGGTGATGGGAAGAGAAATAAGGAATAGTAGGAATATTGAAGGAGAGAAAGAGAGAGAGAGAAGGAGTGGCGGAAAAGTTGGAGGAGAGGGAGAGAGAGAGTATTATATTTTCTTAAAATTTCTAAATTGTCCTAAATCTATAATAAAATATATTTAAAAATTATTTATCAATAATAAAAATTTGTTTAAAATATTAAATAAATAAAAATAATCAAGTTGTTATTTTAATAATTACTTAAAGTTTCAAACGCTTTAATAATATAAATATATATACTGACTAACTATGTTATAACTTGGAGGAGTAGGATTTGAACTCAGTTCATCCTATTGAGGGATCAGTGTAATTATTAGGCTACAACAATCTTATTAATTTTTCTAATTAATTTATTGAACATAAATCTTCTAAAATTTGCAAGAGTTGGAAAGTTATCTTATTTCTCACGTGAAATTGGATTATTAGTGTTAATTATGTCTTAATTAATTCCATGAAGCTTGATTATGAAAAATTTAGTTTTAGGGTACATTTTTGCAATTTATGAGAAATTAGAGGGCCCAAAGTGCAATTTTTTGAAATTTTGGTGGAATGGGTTCAAATATTAAAATCCATATTTGATTCCATAATATTCTATGAATTTTGATTTGCTATTTGTCTTGATCAAGTTTGAAGGTCCTTATTAAAAATAAATAAATTTTGTCCATATTTGTCTTATAGATTTAGTAGCATTTTAGTTTTTATTTTTCTAAAATTTGAGTTTTTCTACAAATCATTTGGTTTGCAGATGGGTTCGGTTATATATAAATGGTTTATGGTTCAACTTAAGAAAATGAATCGAATCAAGCTATTTTGAACTGAATCGAATTGTTTGATTAAACAAAAGAATTCACACAATCATTTTGTGCTTTTTTTATGTTTTAATAAATCTTCATGGATTTTATCAAATTTTATATATCTTGTTCTTCTTTATTTTGTTTTTAGGTCAATTATAAAGATTAAGTTTAATAAGTTTTATCTAAAATTTCACATATAAAAATATTACTTTTTCTAAATTATTTTTTTCTTGTATGTTTTCAAATTGGTCGCTTGATCTTAATACTCTTTACATGTCTTTTGTCTCTTTTCTAGTATTTAGTGTATCGATTTTGTCTTTTTTGTATCATTTTTATATAGATAATTTTACTTTTCTCTCCTCATTGTTGTACGTTGTAATAAAGTCTTTTATCTCTGTCTAATCAAGTTAAGCTTGTTAAAATCATTTGCAATTTTTTGCTTACGTATGATAAATGTATGAAAAATTAATTAGAAATATTAAAAATTTATTGGAGAAAAAAAATATATTATTGGAAATAAAAATATTTAATGAAAATTTGATATAAACCGTTCTAACTATAGATTGAATTAATTTTAATTAAGTTTCGAAAAATTTACAAATCAAACCATGGTGGTTCATTTTTTCTTAAAAAAAAATCGATCTATCATATAATATTCAATTTGATAAATAGGTGAAACATACCGAATCGAACCACGCTTAGTGTTCATGGTAATAAACTATAATAATGCCACCACAATTTTAGGAGTTCAATGATATTAATACTGTGGTTTGAACATATATATGATTCTTTTTTTAGTGAAGAAATACTTCCATTGCCTAAAATCAAAATAACAAAAAAAAAAACCAACAACAAAAGGGCTTACTCTCTCTAAACACTGTTGATCTAGATGATTAACTCCTAATATGTTTTTTAATACCATCCAAAATAAACAAAGGAATATGTATCTTATATCTATATATACAATATTTAGGTCAGCAACTTTTTGTAACTACCATCAATTACAGTCTACAATTCACCTCTACTTTTTTTTAAAGATATGATAAAACAGTTACATTTTAATATTAAAACCTTATTCCTTTCTTTCTCTCTCCCTCCCTTTCTCTACTTTTCTCTCTCCTATGCTCTCTCTCTCTTTCCTCTCTATCTCTCGCATTTAGTGCACTGCTTTGCATTTCAATATTCTTTTTTATCCTTACTTTGATCTCCTCTCTCTTCCATACTATTCATTTTATTACTAATTAGTCCTTTATATTGTTAATCTATCCCATATTATTGAGAAAAAAATTTACTTTCTATTAAAAAATGGTCCACCCTAATGTGCTTACAAATGTATATAATCAAATGCATAAAATCTCAATTGTAAAGCAATTATATGGTAAGAAATTACATTTAAGAAACTTAAGAAAATAAATATTAAAAATTATCTTTAAAATTCATTATATATCACTACAAAAAAAAAAAGTCAAAATTATGTACGGTACATGCATAAGTTTAATACTTTTACAATGAGTTATCAAGCGAGTAATTTAAAGTATCAATAAAATTAACTCGATTAAGTTGGAAATTTACGATCAGACTCGAGACATTAGTTTATGAGACTTCTTAAACTCAAATATAAAAAATATAATAAAATAATAATATAACTAAAATAGTATAATTTTACAATACTATTTAATATTTATCGTAATTGCATGGAATAAGCTTAGTTAATTAGTAAATTTTTAGAGATATATTATATATCTAATAAAACTATTATATGACATAAAATAACATATAGAATATATATATGTCGCATGCAATTATTATACGTAATTATAAACCCGTAATTATCTAAAACACTCAATTTTATACAAATTAAGCTAAATTATGTAAGAAAAATAATAAAAATGTTAAAGGCAACTGGAAAATCCTTAGTTTAAGCGTGTAAGGCTTAGGAACCGCTGTTATAATGTGGATTAAGCAAAATGCCGCTTAAGAAATTAAGTACATAAGAGGTATTTACATGAAGGAGATAAAAATTAAGTTTCTTCAACTCAAATGCTCTCTAGAAATCTAGAAAAACACTACATGAACTCTAACATGCAATCTAAGATATAGGAAAAATAAGGTTATGTTTACAAAGTTAAAGAAGCAAAATTGGAAAACTATGGAAAATTGAGTGCAAATTTGCTGGAGATCAATCACCACCACTCAAAGACAAAAGACGTAGTATTTAGACTGTTCGATAAGGTAGTGGTAGTCGCTAGTGGTCGCTAGTGGGTGAACCATCAACTTTACGATTAATGTCCATTTTAGTTAGATTTTCGTTAAATTATTAAAAATACTAAATGTAGTAACAAAATTATAGAAAAATTTATTCTCAAATATTTTCATGTGTAGAATTAAGGAAAAATATTATTTTGTATAAATATAGTAGATATAATATACATCCTTAATCAATCGGTAAAATCGAGTTATTTTTAACGTTGAATTCAATTACCTTAATAACGTAGTTTTGACCTATAAATTTTATTTTTTTTTGTAAATTGTATTATACTTCTATTAGAATTCTATGATAAAACTATCTTCCATATTTTTAATGAATTTTTTAGCCATAAATTGTGAATAAAATGGTAATTTTAGTAAAAATTAATATATTTTTCTTAAGGACCTCAATTGGATTTTAAATTTGATTTATTATTAGAGTATTATTAGTATACTGGAGTTGTTGAATCGAGCTTATTTAGAAAAAAAATATAAAAACCTAAGAATGTGATCTTATATGTATAGCGTAGTAGTATGTGAATTTGATAATTGGAGAGTAATGATATATTAAATGTGAGTTTTAGAAGAGTAATGAAGTTGAATAGTGTGGATTGAAGTGGTAATGGAAGTGCTAAATTGATCCTATAATTGAAATTTAGTAGAAAAGTGAGCAAATTAACTAGTTATAGAAAGTTAGTTAAAGGTAAAGGCTAATTCAGGGGTTTTGTGAATGAGTAGCATATTAGGGTAATACTTAGAAGTTGAGTTAGAGGCAAGTTTATGTGTGAAATGAAGATACAGGGGAACTCGGGAGCTTAGTTAGAAGGTAATTTCTTAAATACTTTAAGATTAATTAAACCTATAAAGTAACTTAGAGGATAGCTTACTAAGGTACCTAAATTAGAGTAACTCAAAGGTTATCTTAGATGATAGAATTGGTGTAGTACCTTAGAGGATTTCTAGTTCTACAAAACAACTCAAAACCTAACTTAGGGGATTTTGTAGATTAAGATAACTTATGAAAACTAGTGAATTGGTTAAGAAATTATAATTTATAAGTAAAAATAACTTATGAAACTTATGTTAAAACAACTAAAATCATAAAAAAAAAATGAATGGATTACTATTAATTCAAGGGTTGAACAAGGATTAAAATCAATCTATTGCATATTGATAGAGATAATTAAAAACTAAGAGAGCAACAATCGAGAGTAGTGAACCAGTGGAATGCAAATAAGTTGGGATCTATGCATCATAGCATGTTGGAGTACTGTGTTATAGTATTCGGAGGCTTGGGAGTGCATTTGGTTGTATTTATAACTTAGTTAAATGCAAACATATTACATGTATGATTATTTATTTAGATCATGGACTTAGAGTGCTAATTTGTATGAGTATATTTAATTTGCTCTGTCTTGTTAATTTGTTGATCACCTTTATTTGGAATTAACCAAAGATTGACCCTTAACTTAACTAAACATGCATAATTACCCATTAAGGGAACGATTAAGTACGTTAGACTATATACCGACTCATTTAATGAGGATAGTTGAAATGATTATTTCCTCACCCTTAGTCGAAGTAAGTGATAGGAGATAAGATTTTGACAAGATTGAGAGCCGTGGTTAAAAGATAATATAGAGATGAGGGTGTCCTCAAGCCTAGGTTTAGTCTAATTTAAATCTCACCAAAACTCTTCTATCTAGGTTAAAATGGATGTAATTTCTCTAATTTTACAATAAACTGATTAATATTGTGTGATATCTCATTTCATTGTTTGCATTGCATTTCATTAATATCAAATGACTGGAAACCATGTTTGTATTTGATACATTATTTTATTTTCATCCCACTTACTGAATTACTTGTGTTTATATTCTTATAGACCCTTTTGTAGGTGTTGATTAAGGAATTAAGGATGTAGTGCTATAATCACCAATAAGTATATGTTAGGCTAGGAGAGTGAGGAGATTTGATGACCTGCAATAACCTAATCTTTTATTTTAGCTTTTCTTTTATCTTTTGTGGAAACTAACGATGATACCTTAGGATATTGATTAGTTTCCTATCTTGATGTACATGAACTTTAAAATCGTGGCTTTTGTAAACTTTTTATGAATACTAGTTATTTAGATGCATAAATACTTATGTAAATACTACTATGTTATTAAGAATGGTACTACGGGTCATCTTGATAAAGTGTTTTGAAAAGTTATTTCACATGTTATATTAATAACAGATTTTGCATTGGATGTTTCAAGCTAATTAAGTTAGGTATGCCTCGTAGAGGCTATATCTACAATAATTGCTCGTTGTAAGATTAGCTCATATTTTAGATTAGTTTATATGGTAAAACTGTCATAACTCTTAATATTTAGAGCATGATAGTATGGTTTAATACTAATGTATCAAAGTAGTCCCTATAAAAGTGTATAGAATTATTATGTGGAAACCCATTAAATTTATATAATTGTTACATAAATATAAATATAATGGTAAGTTATTAAAAATTAAATTAAAGCATGTACATGCATGTGCTAAAACGAATGTATCAAAGTAGCTCATATAAACCGTGTGTCAAGATTATAAAAATATTCTTAATAAATCTAAATTGGATGTATGTTTCTTTAGAATATTAAAAAAAAAAGAAAAGAAAAAAGAGAGAGAATATTCTATTTGTAAGATTGAATTTTTTCAGTTTATTAGTTATTATTTAGTTATCTATATAGTCATGTCAAGATGAAATAGTTTATTTATTCATTCAATTTTAAGTAGTTCAAATTCTAATGAGGATAATTTTTTTATTTTAAAATTTTATTATCAAGGATGATGAACCTAAATTAGAAAATGTGCTTTTTAATTATATAAAACAAATTAAGCAAAAAGAGAAATCTCTATTTATCTATAAATTTTTGAATTAATTTTTCGTTGTTTAGTTATCTAATAAATTTACATTATGTTAGATTATGAAAAAAATTTGCTATATTTAATCAATATGTTGAGATTATAAATATATTATCAACAAACCTAAACCGGGTGTATGTTTCTTATGAATATAAAAAAGAGTGAAAAAAGAGAGATTACTCTATTTTTGCGATAGAATTTTTTTAAGTTATTAGTTAGGTTAGCCTAGTTATTAGTTATTGTTTGATATAATTTCAAATCATAATTTTTTAAAAATAACTCCCCTAAATTATAAACAACTCATTGTATATTTTACTATTTTTATAGGCATACAACAATTTGTAAGATGAAGCAAATAATATATGATTGGCAATATTGTCATTATATTAAGAAAGACAAATTATTCATGCAGTTCATTGATGTTAATATTTTGCACTAGCTTTCTCGCTTTTTTTTTATTTCTAATTTTTACTCTTACATGTACTTAACTATGTAATTATGTATTTTCCCAATATTGAAAAACCTTAATTAATATCTCATTTGTTGTTGCTTAAGTTTATTTTTATTTCATGAATAATTAATGTATTATTGTCATTCTACATTTCATATATATTTTTTTCAAACATTTTTATGAATGTTTATCAATAGTTATATATAATGTTACTTTATTCCTTTTACATTTGTGAAAGTAAAAAAAAAAAAAAAAAGAGAACCTTTTTAAATCACAATTTCAATGTAGTAACCTAGTGATAATCACTTAACTTTACCACCATATAACTCCTAAAATATTAAAATTGTTATGAATAACATAATACATATTAAATTATATTTTAGGTTTTTAATTCAATAAGGGTCAATTATTAACCATAACTTCACATTCTTTATGCGATTACATCTTTTCCAGTAATGATGAAAAAAGGGCTATTCCTATTACTAAATACAAAATTCTTAATTATGTTTTTATAAGCACATTACTACATATTTGATCAAGCATATTAAAAATATTTGCAATATTTTTAGTTTGCTTATATAAGTAAATTGGTAATATATTAGTGTTATTATTTATTTCCTTCTCCTTTTATGTGCGATTTTAGTTGTACTCATGTGAAACATTTTCTTTCTTAGATTAATTACCATTTCTATAGTTTAATTAATCATATACCTTTATTCTATACTTTTTTTAACTATATATATTATATTTTTCCAATTTTAAATGTATTTGAAATCCCAAAATTATGATACATACTCTTCATTTATCCATACCACTTGATGGTAGTGGACAGATGGTGATGGAAGATGTTAGGATAGATTTGAAATGCCTCAAATATCTCCACATCAACATATATAATTTTAAGGATTTAAAAGAATTTAAAAATATTTGGATAACAATAAATCGTTTTAAAATGTTTCAAAAATTAAAATATTTAATTAGAATTTTTTATATTTTATACTTTCTATTTATTCAATTCTTATATGTTACTTATTTATACAATTTTTGTTACTTTTTCATTTCCACCACCCCTAACCCCAACCCTTAGTTTAGTCTATATAAAGGATATTATTTTTTAAGGATATTTAGTATATTACTATTGTTGCATTCTTTTAATTTTGATTATCCGTAGATTTGTAATGTATTAATGTTATTATTTTCTTTTCCCCCTTCTTTTTATTTTCATAGATATCATAGTCATTTATACATTATTTTTTTAATGTCAGCTAATTTAAGATTCCTTAACTGCTAATATCTTCTTGAAGTCCCCTCTTTGCCAACAAGTTAGCAGCCAAATTCTTCTCACACGCTGCAATATTTTAAAGCACTGCACCGTAGAGTTAAAGAGCCCGGTTGGAATTGTCTGGACCCCTGACGGGTCCATATCTCCAAGTATGCCAAGAGGACCGCGGCTTCTACTGTTGCCTGTTGGCTCGCGCGCACACATCGAACAAGGTTGCATCCGATTATCATCAGGTGTGTTTGTGTTTTTATTGATCCGTGTTCTAAGTATCTGCGCACATTCATTTAGGGTTTTTCCAAAACGAGCAAGTTTCCAGGAAAACAACGCAAAGGAGGGAATTCGATGGAAGTTTACTTTTTGAATCTTTGAAGTAATTGTCTGTTTCATGAACGAATTCGCTTTAATCGAATGTACAACCTTATACTGCTAACGTCTTACCAGTTCAGTTTTCTGATCGTGAATGTTAAATTTGAAATTCAGTAACATTCGAGACTTCCTTTTAAAAGAAAGAAAAAGACTACATGGGCAGTAAAAAGAAGAAGAACATTGCAAGTGAGACGGATTCAGATTCCGATTCACAGTCCTCGTTGTCGACGCATTCTGATGACTCCGACCGATCCTCCAAGAGACGTGGTAGCTCTAGTTTGAAGACGGGGAGGAGGAGGAGGATGAAGGAGAGAGAGAGAGAGAGGAGGAAGGATAGACATAATAGCAGCCGTAGAAGTCATGGAAGGAAGAAAGAGAGAGGGGAGAAAAGGCAAAAGAAATCGAGTAGAGACGATGATAGAAGGAGGAGAAAGAGAAAGAAAATTTATCATTCCGATTCTGAATCAGATCATTCTTCTTCAGAGGAGAAAATTGATGATGATCCTGAATCGGTGGTTAGGGAAATGTTAGCAGAGTTTCCTAACGTTGCAGAAGACTTGAAACAGGTATTGTTATTTCGATTGCATTTATTAATGTTATACTTTTACATCATTTCACAATATGTATTTTTTTTAATCCCTTTTCTCTTTTCACTTAAAATTGTCACAAGTCATTGAATTATATTTTGATGGAAGTTTTGAGCAAAGTAAAGATCATTAATAAAAACTAGCCATTGATTTCGCTTAAGTGCTGCATGTGTTATATTTGCTTTTGTAATTTTAATCAACTAATCAGTGATGTTAAGTTTTGGTGGTGGGATTGTTTGAGGTATCCTTTTACCTCAACCAAGCTATTTGCTCCTAATATGTGTATGTATCGTTATTTGCTTTGGAATGGGATTGTATGCTTTAGAATCAAAGATGGCGAGGATGCTTTTCCAATAGTTCGTTACTGAATGCTATTGGCATCCTGCTGCTCCAACTATGATCCTCCTGGCACTTGTTGGTGTAATGGAGTTGTGCACGCGTGTGTGTTGTGAGGGAGAGAGCTATATAGAGAGAGAGGGCCGAGAGTGAACAGTGAGTTTAGAGATAGGGAGGGTGATGAGGAAATGAGAGGGGAGAGAGAGACAAAGCGTTTATGTATCTTCAACTAGCCTTAGGATCAACGTATGGGGTTAGGTTTTGCAACTTGGGTATATGTCTATCTATGGTATGCATTGAAGTAGATCATATGAAGGTGCTTGAATACATGTATACATTGAACTTAGTCATAGCTGAAGACTCAGTGTGACGTGTAGGGAAACTTAGGGCTTAAATTGGTTATAATGCAAGTATAAAGAGTTCAAGATTTGCGTTACCGTAGCGTTTTTTGATTAACTTGATTCATTTTAATCTTTTGGAAAACCTTACTTTTATATTAACTCTTCGAAGCTTAAACTTGTACATTTTTAGGACTTTAAGATTTTTATTAAGTCTTATAAGCTTTCGGGTTCAAGTGGACTTACTAGCTTACGCTATTTTGAATTGACTTCCTCCCATCTTCCTAACACGTCTCAATAAACCTTTTTCACCCCACCACAATCCTCCCCCCCCCCCCATGTATCTCATTCAAAATCATCTAACATAGTAGAGGAGCCACTAACTTACCATAGTTTCATTAGAGTAGGAACATTAGAAAAACAAATGCCTATGCTTTTCTGCATAATTAATAGTAGACCTTTGAAGGGATGCATCTCGTGCCAATTATATATCCCTATCATGTAGTTTAGTTTGCATAAGCAACCGTTGTATATATAAATCGGGATTTTTTCTCTCTCATATCATGTAGAGAGAGAAAATCCTTTCTAGCTTTTCCCTCCTAACCTCTCCTCACTCCCTCACACAGCGTATCTCCCTTATCTAGACCTCCTTCTCCTAATCTACCTTACCTATCCCCATTCCTCTTCCCTAACCCCCAACCGTTCCCCCATCTTTCATCTTTTTGTTTAGATTAAGTTTAGTCAGGCTTTCTTTTTAAGGTTTCATTCCCCTGTTGTTCTTGTCTGTCCAGTAATTGGTGTGTTCCTCCACTATGAGAACTTTTGTTTGGAGAAAGAAAGAGGTATCATTTGGTATGCCTTAGGTCCCATTTGGGGTGATGGACATTCTAGGCAAACAAAAGAAATGAAGAAACAAGAAGTCTCAAACTTTCGTAGCCTAAGAGATGTCTTCCGATGAGAGAAGCGCAACGGATTCTAGCATGAAGGGAAAAAGTAAAAAATCGGTCTCTAGTATGAAGCCCAAGGCAGCTGATGTGACATTTTATCTCCTTTTTGAAAAGCTCCTAGACTAGTGCGATAAGGAAAAAGAACAGACAACTGGGAACAACACCCTTGTTTCCATTCTTAATATAGGGCATCTTCTCGAGAAACAAAAGGAAGGTGGACTCCCTTCCTTTTTTGTGGAAAGTCAAAGCTCCATAAGTGAATCTACTTTGAAGGAAATGACCAAAGTGGCAAATGAAGTTGTAAACTCTACACTTAAAGACAAAAGTCGAAATGTCATTAATGTGAAACAATCCTTGCCAAAACCATCATCTTTTGTACAGGTGGTATTGCAAAACCTCCATACGTCACCGGAGTTGCTCATCGACGTCTCCTTCTACTATTATGCTCCATCTAAGCTAAGAGACATGGCATGTGTCGAGCCTCTTATGTTTGTGTCCTAAGTTCGGCAAGAAAATTTGGATGAACAGTCTCATGGGCTACTTTCTTGGCCATGGCCTGTCTTTCCTCTTAGTTCAGAAAATTGCAAGAAGCTTTTGGAAGGATGAAGGCCTCGTGAAGTTTCTAGCAAATGGGTGCTGCTTCTTCTTCTTCAAATTTAAAGATGAGGCTTGGCTCAAGACCCTAAGCTGACGATGGATGTTTGCTAACCAAACCATCATCCTTGAGTGCTGGTCTATTAAAGCTGCTTATGACAAAGTGGCACTGGAGAAGCTTCCTATTTTGATTAAATTATGGGGTGTGTCAATGGAGTTCCTCCATTTAGATGGCATTAGTTACATAGTGAGCGTTATTGGAAGACCTTTTCAAGTGGACTTGGTTACAGCTAGAATCGAGAGGATAAGATTCGCCTGTGTCTTTCTAAAAATAGACGCCGATGCTACCCTTCCCTTTACATTTGCCGTCAAAATAGCAAATGGGAAGATAACCTTGTTAGATGTAGAATACCAAAATGTCCTCTCTTGCTGCTCCAAGTGCAAAAGACGGCCATGGTGTAAATGTGGAGACCACAAAGATTAAGAACGTGCCAATAGTTATGAGCTCAGACCCTGAGGTGAATAACAAACATAAGGAGTTTGATAAAGAGGTTCTATCAGTTACGAAGGGAATAGTAATCAGCGAAGGGGAACATGTTAAAACACATAACCTTACCACCCTAAATAAGAAGAAAGACAAACATGCCACCACAGAGGTCTTATCCTTCGAAAGTTCTTCAACAAAAATACTAGAGCATATAGGTGAATGCTCTCATGCCGCTGATGTAGAAGTGACCCTCAAATTAAAGGAAGAGGGGAAAGGTCATCTACTCTCCAACGAATCCAATGAAGAGGAAGGGTTCTCTTTAGAATCCACTCAATCTATAGTACCCGAAACCTAAGATGGCCATCAACCTGGGCAACCAAACTGTCCATCCCCATGGATTTTTGCAAAAAGGGAGAAAAGGATAGAGCTGGCTAGAGGCTACTCCAACGATGAAGCGGCTTGATAAAGCCTAAATCCTAGCGTTTTTTCTTTTTGTATCTTTATTTACATTTCAAATAAATATTAGCTCTTTAGAATATTAGGAGGCTCAATAACTCTTAAAAAGCTAAAGTTGTGAAAAGATTTTGCATCTCTAACAATATTTCCTTGATAGGTTTTGTAGAAACAAAAGTGAAGTCAAATAAAGGTTCCTTGGTTTGGGCACGAATTTTCCCGAATTGGAACCTAGAGTACCACCTAAATAGCCGAATTTGGGTGGCTTGGAATCCTATGATTTGGATAATGAATATATCCGTCTACAATAGGCAATTTCTACACTGCCATTGCCATCTTCTACGGGATGATACCAACTTCTGGCTCACCTATGTCTATGGCGCAAACTCCACTTCCGACAAGACAAGCTTACGGTCCGATCTCCTACTCTTGAAAGCGTCAATCTAAGGCTCATGGATTTTAGGAGGAGACTTCAATGAGTGCCGATTTATAGAAGAGAAAATTGAAGGAAATGAGATGACTACCCAAGGTATGAACCATTTCAACAATTTTTGCACTAAAGCAGAATTAGAAGAGCACTAGTGGCTTCATGCATACCTGGACAAATAAAAACCCAACTAACCTTATTATGAGATGACTGGATAGATTCTTGATCAAACTTAAATGGTTACAATCTTTTTTATTTTTTGAAGTTATGGTTTGCTTACCAAATACACCTGACTACAGCCCCATTATTGCACATATCCATCAGCATGATTAGGGAATGAACACCCCTTTAAGTTTTTCGACTTTTGGGGTAAACACCCTCTCTTCCTCCCGCTGGTGGAATGGATTTGGAATATGGCTGTGGACGGTTCTCCTATGTTTAGAGTGGTATCTAAATTGAAGCTGCTAAAAAAGGAATTGAGGGAGCTCAACGGGAAACAATACATCGACATTTCTGAGAGAGTCTCTCTTAGTCTTGGTGCCCTAGAGAATATCCAACTTGCTAATCGAGTTGACCCAATATAAGCCAATTGGGACATAGAGGAAAGAGGATTCAAAGAACACTACCTACTTGCAGCGGTTGAGGAATCTTTCCTAAGACAAATGTAGAGACAAACATAGTTAAAATTGGGTGACAAAAATACCTCCTATTTCTTTCGCTCAGTTAAACAAAAGCACTCCAAGGATGGTATTTGCTCTATATGCCTAGAGAATGGAGCTCGTACAACATACAAGCATAATATTCAAAAAGCGGCCATTAATTTTTTCCGCAACCTATTGACCACCCCATCACTTATCCTAGCAAATTTGGATTCCCTTCCCTCCTTGGTGGATAGAACGGTCCCTATGGAGGATAGGCATCACCTTATCAAACCGATGGATGATGAGAAAATAAAGCAAGCCCTGTGGTCCATCCCTAAGAACAAAGCGCAAGACCTGGATGGATATAACGCAAACTTCTTTTGAATAACGTGACACATTGTAGGAGAGGAAATTTGCCTTGCCATCAAAGATTTCTTTGCTTCGGGTAAACTCTTAAAGTCTATCAACTCTACTTCCCTTACATTGGTTCCAAAGGTGGCCACTTTACAATCGTTTACGGATTTTTAACCTATATTATGTTGTAAGGTGATCTATAAGTGCATCTCCAAAATTCTTGCAACCCGCATCCAAAAAGTTCTGCCAAGTCTCGTGGGAAGAGAAGAATCCGCTTTCATTAAGGGCAGGAGGATCATTGATAATGTTCTTATCATGTAAGAACTTATGCATGGATACCACAAGGAAGCTCATGGGGTTAGGTATACCTTTAAGATCAACATCATGAAGGCTTACGACCATATCAATTGGGCTTTTCTAGAACAACTTCTCGAGGTGCTAAAGTTTCCCTCATCTTTGTCACGTGTATATCTTCCCCAAAATTTTCTATATATTTAAATGGAGAGTTAGTGGGGTTCTTTCCGAGTAACCGATGACTAAGACAAGGAGATCCTATTTCCCCTTACCTCTTTGTCTTAGTTATGGAGATTCTATCAAGTTTTCTACGTAAGGTAACCACTGCCCAAGGTTTCAGACATCATTGGCACTGTAAAAAAAGCAATCTCACCCATCTTTGCTTTGCTGGCGACCTCCTTATCTTCTCTAGGGGTGACCTAACCTCAGCCTCACACATTCTTCAAAGCTAACAATCCTTCTCAGCTCTTTCAGGCCTCCAAGTAAGTGCATCCAAGTGCAACATCTTCTTTAGTGGGGTTAACTTAGCAAGCAAAGCTTAGATTTTAGCTTACATAGGTTTCAAGGAAGGTAAACTACTAGTAAAATACTTAGGAGTCTCACTTATTTCTACAACAATCAACCATACTCATTGTTACATTTTGACCAAACGGCTTGCTGTTAGGATTAACAATTGGTCCTCTAAATTTTTTTTCTTACGCTGGCCGGTCCAATTGGTCAAGAGTATGCTGTTCTCATTGCAAGTGTATTGGGCATCCGTTTTCATCCTCTCAAAGAAAATCCTCTCAAAGAAAATCTACATTCTAAAATGTTGCGGTTCTTATGGAATAGGACGGATGAGGCTAAAGCTAAAGCAAAAGTGTCTTAGGATGACCTATGCTTGCCAAAAAGGGAAGGCGGTTTGGGAATTAAAGACATTACCCTATGGAATAAAGTGGCCGATTGAAACACATTTGGCATCTGAATGTGGACCATAAAGGCCTTTAGCCAAGATGGGTATGTGATGAAATTCTTAAAGGTAGAAATTTTTTGTTCATACCAAACCCGACACAATGCTCTTGGTCTTGGCGCAAAGTTCTTCAAGCAAGGAATTGGGTAAGACACTTATTTTCTTAGAATATAGGAGATGGCACGTATATATCCCTTTGGTATGACCCGTAGCACCCGAATGGCCCTATTGCAAGTTGGATAGGCGAAAGGAGCATTTATGCCATAAAGTGGAGAAAAGAGACAAAATTGTGAGACACTATTGAAGGACCTATTTGGCGTTGGTTGGAAGGGAATACTTGAGACATTATCAGATTTATTCTACCTCCTTTGATAACACCTACATTAGGGACTAATAATGAGTTTATTTGGACAACTGACCCTAGGAGAAGATTCTCCATCAAGTCAGCATACAACCAAATGAGAAGGAAGTGTCCTACCACTCCTTGGCACGCAGTTGTTTGGAATAAGAGTAGCACTCCTCGCCACTCTTTTATCTTATGGCTTGTGATTAGAGAAAGGCTTCTAACTCAAGATAAGTTAGTCCATTAGAGTATAATATCTAGGAATTGCTTCTACCTTTGTGCAACTGAGGAAGAAAACCACCACCATCTGTTCATCAATTGCGATTTCAGAAAGAATGTATGGGCAAACATTAAAAATCAACTCTTCCCACATTGGACCAACTATCTCTAAGTTAGCTCTATGGCATCCTTCGTGGCAAACTTCAACACTCTATGCCCTCTTACACGTAAAAAGATTCCCTCCATTGTGTGCTATCATATTTGGAAAGAAAGAAATTCCAGGTGTACAGGAAGGGATCCTACCCCAGCGGAAAACTTAGTTAGGGTTATTTTATCTTATATTGATATATAACTTTAGGCTGTAACGCCTTTTTTATTTGTCATTCACATTCCTTTGTTTTGTAAATGTGGATCACAAACTAGGTTTCCTTGTACATCCTTATTATTCTTTTAATACAAATTTCTGACATTACCCAGAAAAAAGCAACCATTGTATAGAAGCATGGTGACCCTGTTGAAGACATCTTAGTTTGGCATTCCCTAAGGATGTTCCATGCTAATTTGATGGAAAAGCAGCACTAGCACAAGAGACTGGTTTACTTCAACAAAATTGGATTTATTAGGTGGTAGAGTAGGCAGGATTGTGGCTTTAATGTGGTCCCACATGCTGCTGGGAAGACCGCAATTGTTGCCTTCTCATAGCAGGAATAAAATCACATCTACCTAGCCAATGCTGCATATTTTAGAATTCCATATATATATATATATATTTGAGAAGGCGGGAGGTGTGTTTTGTGTGGTGGGGTGGGGTGGGGTGGGGGTGGGGTGGGGGTGGGGTGGGGTTGGGGTGGTGTTGGGTTTTGGAAGGGGGAAGGAGAGTAGGTCATCATGGCATAGCTTTCTGGATACTTCCGATGTGTCTGATGGAAGTAATTTGTTATATTTAGTTGATGTAAGTCATTGTTTTGGGGAATCAAATTTGCGAGTTCAGGTCCTGTTCTCATTACAAACATACACCTCAAATGGATGCTCAAAACCTTTTTGTATTCCATAATCAAATAAATAATGTTGGAATGCAATCATCATTGTTGTAATAGGAATATGAAAGTCACAGTTTTAGTTAACATTGATATTGGCCCATTCATTTTCACTCCCCATATCAAACTCACAATCATCCCGTCATAAGAAGATGTTGATAAGAAAAATGGGTGTCCATGTTGGAAGAAGTATAGCAAAGGAGTGCTTTTGCCTGTGGGTTTCATTAGAAGAAGAAGAATTGCTTTAGTAGAAAAAAGGAAAAAACAAAAGCATTGCAGCTGTTCCCCTCTCTACTTTTCGTCCTCCTATCTCTCTCAACATGTGCTTCTATAGGTGTTGGTGTCTAGGGGATGAAATTGTGAGTCAAAGTCATGGATTTTAGGCAAGCTATTCTTGGGAAACTCTTTGTGGATGCTATATTTAAGGGAGTATTACTTCAAAGATAACGTTTTTGTCCTTTCCCCTGCTTTGAGACTGTCTTTTAAAAATGTTTTACAATTTAATTTAATTTAACTGCAACAAAAATTGATTTAAGACGATGTATTTACTCCTTAAAAATTGACTCGGCGTATTGTATTTATTAACATAAGTGCATTCTTATTATTGAAATTGAAACATTCAAATATCAACTTGTGTCATTCCTACATCCAAATTCTTATAACTTAGCTTCAAGTAGAAAAAACGAGCATGCATTTTAGAGAGAGAAAATCCTCTACATTCTCTCTAGATTTCCCCCCCTAAGAGGCTACTTCTCTTGGGTTTCCCCCCACCTCCTCCCCCCCCCCCCCCCCGCCCCCAACCCACCACAAAAGAAACTCTCTAAGGAACTATCCATTAAGCAAAGCCTATGTGCTTGCTAGGGCACTATCGCCGTTGATCTGTGGCATAAAGTTGCATGGATAGGGATATTGCATCTGGACATGCCCTTATTTTTTGGCTAGTAGCCTAAGAAAAGCTCTACACTGGATAAGCAACTAGATGGGGTAGTTATAACCAAGACTTGCTGTTATTTTTGTGGAAGAGAGGCTGAGAAACACAAATGTTTATTTATCGAGTATAGCTTCAACAGACATCTTATCTTCTTACCATGGTTAGTTCATCAATTGATCTTTCTTTTTAATGGATGGGCTGCCTTAAGGGCAACTTGCAAGAAAACTATTGTTGTGTTGTGTTATCACACTACCTCTAGAAGGAGAATGGCTGTTGAGTTGGATCATTAGCTAAATCTGAAGAGGCTCTTTATAGGACTATCTTATCCTGTTTTTTGTAATAGGCTGGTCTGTATATTCTGTAGTTTGTTCTAGATTGAGCACTTTTGGACTTGATTGCCATCTCATGGACATAGTAGTTAGTACACCCTTTTGTTTCTTGGTGTTTAGTTCAACATAGGACTCTGTTGTGCTCATATCTTCTTATGTATTATGTATAGGGGTCATGTCCCAATTTTACTAATATAATGAGATTTCATCTTACTCAAAAAAAAAAAAAAGAAAAAAGAAAAAACCTTTACTTAACCTTCTTTTTAATAGACCAAAACTACTACTACTACTAATAATAATAATGAATAAATAAATAAAAATCTTTTAATCCCTTTCATTTGATCTCCTGCAGAACACATACTGAATAGCTGATGATCAGATGCTTGAACATGCAAACATTCAATTGCATTCTTGGTGTCTTATTGTTGCTTCTAGGCCCTTTATCAAAATTTACAACTGTTATGTACCTTTTATTTTTACATCCTAACTTTTGGGGCATCTGAACTTCATGTCTCAGCACCCCTATCCCCAAAAGAAGCAAGGAATTTTGAAGAGGCAAAACTTCTTTCTTACTCCCACGTGTTACATAATACGTATATGGTTGTCCTTTTTGACTTATCTGCTTTTTCTAGCTTCTAAGAATGATTGATGAGGGACAAGCTGTTGATATAAAGGGCATTTCGGAAAGATCTTTGGTTAAACATTTGAAGAAGTTGTTTCTTTCACTGAACCTTGACGAGAATGGTGGAGTGTTCTTACTGCCTGCAAACAGAAGTGCTGTCTTAACTTCGGTTGGCCCTCTGATTGAGGCTCATGTGCAGCATAAAGGACCTAATCTTGTGCATGATTCTGCAAAGGATTTGCAATCATCTGGTACTAGTGCAGAATGTGCACAACATCAGCAGGAGGATCATTTGGTTGGTTCAAAGGGTGATGCTCCCACTCAAAAAAGGTATTTGCCTCTTAAGGTGCTTCTTGCTGTTGCTGTTTTAGAATCATACTTCCGCATATCTTGGGAATTAGTCTTAAAGACTATCTAGGCTATAGATTAAATGCTTACATCTGCATTTCGTTGTCTATCTGTTTTGTTAGACTGTATAAGAGTGAAGTAGCAGAATAGAATGCAAAAATCCTTATGTTGGTCTTATGGCTCTTTTCATTTTTTTGGTAATTACCTTTCTAGAATGCCTACTATATGCTTTTTCCAGTAGCATGGGTTCTTTTCTTAGCCTTTGCACTTGAGCTTGATAATCTATAGATAAAATGGCAATAAGTTCTTAAATTTGCTTACCTTCAGTGGTTAGCCACACTTGGGCTTTCAACCTAAGGAGAAAAAATATCTTCTTATGCTGGAGTCTTGACTGCTATTGGTTTGATTTTGTTTTAGGATATTTTTGTTTTTCATGAAGAAAATTAGATATACCCCTCGCAAATCATAAGGATGTAACAAAGTTTTATTTGTAAATTTAGAAAAGGTGCAAGGAAGAGTTCTAAAATTGCTTATTTTTCTGAGCAGAGAGAAAGAACAACAATGGCTTGGTTATCTTTATATTATGAAATTGCCTGTATTGTTATTATAATGGGGACTATATGTTTTTTGATTGGTAGGATAATTGGCCCAGCAATGCCATCAGCAGAGTTGCTTGCGGCAGCAGCCAAATTGACTGAAGCACAAGCTGAGTTAAGGTACTTACAAATGTTGTTGGACCTGGGCTGGAGGTTGATCTGCATATGTATAGGGGTCAAGGGTTAAAGGGTCAAACCTTTGTTGGGTTCAAAATTTTTTAAATGTCTAAGTGTTGCATTTTAGAAATATGAAGTCTTTCCCTAATTTTTATAGTTTTCATGGAATGTCACTGTAATTTATGTGTTGTTATATTCTTTACCAGCCTAGGAAGATTATATATCTATGTTACTGCCAAATACAAAAGGAGATTTGCCGTTTAAATAAGGTTTGATTAGAGAATTATCTGTATGCAGCTAGAATTTTCAATAAGAGCTTATAGAACTCTTAATATAATTTAGATGATTGTCTTTTCAGCCGTTGTAAGATTCAACTTTTATGTCCAATTAAAATTGCTCTTTTCAATAAGTAAAACTGCTGGCAAAAGACGAGAGAAAGTAAAATTTATTTTGTTACTCTGGAAGATTAAACAGGAAGTGAAAGAATTAGTATTTCCTAAGTTTGAATTGATGCAAGGTAAAAGGAAGGGAAAAGAAAACAAAAGTATGTGTTTGATTGGTTAATGGATAAAATAATAATTTTATGTCAGATGTTGTCTGGGTTTATTGCCGGCTATTTCCTCTATTACTGGCTATTTCCTCTATTACTTCATATATCTGAGAAATAGTGCCACATCACCTGTTCATTGTAATCCTTGGGCTAGTTCTCCTTATAAAAGGATGATATGCATGGCACATTCTTCATATTCGCTCTTGAATGGGTTTTTGGCAGCCTTCTTAGTGGGTGCATTATCAAGCTTCCAACTGGGTTTGGAGCCCACATTAGTTCCAAATTTTTTTTTTAGTTTATTTGAAATTGCAATATGACCCATAAGATATAGCCGGGTTGTGGTTGGACTGCATGGACCGTCTGGTTCACAGTGGGTAAATGCTAATCTGGTTTTCAATGAAGGACCAGTCCATTTTCATGTAGGGTTCTGGTTGAACTGGCCAGGCCGGTCCGTGTTTGACTACATTAGCACTTACTCTTACAAAGTATATGTTTTCCAACTTCTTGTAGCAGTGCACTTTGAAATTCCAAAAAGAATAAGAAAGAATTATACTGATCAATTCTAGGTGGTTTCTTAACATGGAGAACTGAAAGGGTAGATTTAGGTAGTCCATGGTGATGGTCCGCACTTGATTGATATCTACAGCAGCTTCTGAAATGTAATTAAGCAGCTAAATTTTTTCTCAAGGTGTGTTAGCTTTTTCTTGATGGATTTATGCAATTAACTTTGCTTGCAGTTGGTACATGCTGGGTACCTTAATGATATAAGCTAATGAGTACAGATTTCCTGATATTGTCAACTCTTGGCTGGTGATGCTGTATATACATTGTACATCATCCTTCTGATATTATTTTGTATAAAGTGCTTATACAAAACACTTGGTGTCATGAAAGGGAAGCTGAGTTGGAGGAAGATGATGAAGTGTTCGTAGGCCCTGCACCACCAGCTGTTGTTGCTGAAGCAGAATCAGCAAATGAAGCTGAGCGCTTTGAGGAGGTGTGTTGTTTTAATTCCTTTTGTTAGGATAATTGTGACATTTCCTACTCATCATATTTTTTGTTGCTTGGAAGTGGTGTGTAAGATTTCTTAGTTGCAATTAATCTTCAAGGTGATGGGGAGGCAATTTGCATTTACACATCCAACCCTAACCCCAGCTGGGGGATAAAGAAAGATGTCATTGCCTAAGAAAGGTCATGTCACAAAATTTACCTGAAATCCAATTATGACGCTTGTTGCAACTTTATGCGGGTTATTTCTTTGAACACTTGTAAGCCTAAAATTCTATTGATATCTAAGGTATCCTTATAAATTATGCAAAATAGAAAAACAACGAGTGCAAGCAGTTAATCAATATACAATTTGCTCTAACCTCTCCTCTTGGCTCCAGCCACCAATTTCCATCTTGCGGAAGCAAGCTATAGGGAATTTAGCTGAATCCCAAAGTTCAACTTAGTTGAAAAGAACTCTTTCTTGGCCTTGTTGAGGCTTTCACTAAAGAAGTTGGCCATTATTGAGAACTTTGATACTTCTCGATGGTATGCTATTACATCTAAACACTGGACCACAGTTTTATCTTTTAGTTCAACCATATGGATGATTTGATTGTGGTGGGTCCAAATTATACATGACATTTGAGTACTTACTGCATATGTTGTTCATATTTAATTAGTTTTAGTTGATGCACTTTACTAATGTAATACTGCATTTGAATTGAGATATAATCCACAGTTTCACTTAAAAGTTTAAATTTGTCAATGGATTGGTCAGAATATTACTCTCAAAGCTTTCTGAGCCCCATAGCTAGTTAGTGTGTTTAATACACTTCATACGACTAATAGGCAGGTCCAGAGAAGATTTGAGAGAATAGAACATGGCTTTGCCTATCTTTTCAACAATTAGTGCATTTAATACACTTCATACAACAAATAGAAAGACAGGTCTGGAGGAGATCTGAGAGAATAGAAAATGACTTTGCATATCTTTTGGACAATTAGGACAGTTACATTGCATTTGCCTTCTGATTAAAATCTCTATGGCCTTGATGAACACATGCATCTAGAACCTTCTCATTTCTACATGTCCTGAGTCTTGTGTAAACCCCACTTTTGTATTCATTTTTCTTTTTTCTATTGATTTTGAATACTTGTCAAAAGAAAAGAGCTAATAGATGGGGTAGCGATTCTGGATCTTTTATGGTCTCAAAGCCTACAGGACATTGTGGAGCAAATTGAACTTAAACCTGCGGCTTTATTGGATTCGCAAATAAGATGGTGCACATATCCATTATAATATCTTGCATAGATGAAGAAAGCAAAGGGTTTGAGATGCTTTTGTGCTACTGGAAGGCCTTTTATTTACATCATTGAATTGAAATCGAACTAAACATTTTGTTATAAGCAATAATGGTGTTAGATGGTTTGTGTTGCGATTTTCCTTGATTGAAAAGTAAATCTGTCTGAAATTACCAAAAAAGGTAAATCTACCTAATCATTTTTGAATTTATGTTTTTGATCAGGTAACAAGGATCATGGGAGCAGAGGCTGATGACCACTATGATATCATAGGGGTGAACCATAAGATGTCCACTGATCAAATCAAGAAAAGGTATTCTTCTCTTGGATTCAAATACCTTGTCTCTTCTAATACAACTTTTGCAGTCTCCATGATTAATAATATGGTTTTGTTGTCCGGTAAGATATTGTTGCAAACTTTCTATACTTGTGAAAAGTCGTGAACTTGCTGAAGTTAAGAGATAAAACAGTCTTAAATTCTTTGTATGTGCTATATAGCAGTTTGGTGATATGGTAAAAAATCTGGCTATTTTACTGAATAATATGGAGTGAAGCTCTCATATATTCTATTAATTTGAGAAGATGAGAATATATATAAGAAAACTCTATCATTCGTTTTGGCATGAACAGTAAGCCAAGGAGATGCACGAGATAAAAATTAAATCTTAAATGACTGCAGTCATAGCAGTTAGCCTATATCCTAATAAAACTTAAATGATTAGAATTGAAGCAATTAATCTCTATCCTAATATAAAAGAGAGAGAGAGAGGAAAAAAAAATCAACCAAAAATATTAAACTTGAGTGGTTACTTCCAGCTGTTTGCATATTTGTTTTGTTGTCATTTATTGCTTTGCAATTTTCTTGCATATTTCTGTCATTTTTAGTTTGTGTTCCTTTTGCTTATAGGTACTGGAAGTTATCTCTTTTGGTGCATCCGGACAAATGTTCTCATCCACAGGCTCACCAGTCATTTATCAAACTAAATAAAGCTTTCAAGGAGTTACAGGATCCAGACAAGGTGCTTTAACAATGTCATTATCTTAAAATAGAGATGATTTTTGTGGATCTGTCTTTGCTCATCTAATTAATGTGAAAGAAAAAAGATGTGAAGAGGATAGATCATCCTTCTTGCAGTAAAAAAGTATTGTATCCTTTTTCGTTCAAAACATCCTACATAGATATTGTATGGAGCAAGCCTCTTTTCACATGGAGCGGCCACATGATCTTCTCTGTACCACCTATTGAAATTGTCGTATATTGTTTAGGAGAACCATGATGCACTTTGACTGCAAAGTAATAAGGATGTGGCGAAATCTGTCAATTAGCATGAAGTATGGGTGTAAGTCGAGCTACTTGAGTAGAGTTCAACATTTATTTGAGTTCGACTTGGTCATAATTGAGTTAAGCTCAAGCTATTTGAATAGTTGCTTGAGCTACTCGAAAAATTGAGCTTTTTGATACTCGGCTTGATAAGGTCATGAGTCTAATTGAACTTGAGTTGAATATAAATATTAGTTGAATTCGAGTTAAATTTAAACATTGTTATTATTTTAATTAAATTTATAATATCTTTAAAGATTATCAAGCCTAAACAAGCTTATCGAGTTTTATTTTTAGTCAAGCTTGAGTTTTATAATTTAAAACTCGATTGAGTTTAAGTTTCAAGTTTTTGCATTTAAGTTGAGTTCGAATTTAGCACTGTATCATTTTAACTTGACTCGTTTACAGCTCTAATATGAAGGCTTGGTTTCTAATTCCTTTAAGGACTCTTTTTAGGGATACCTACGTATGCAAATCTTAATTGAAACATGGATTTTGTAGGGTAGTTCATGTATGAAGAGATTTGGTCTAATTACAACATGCCCTCCATTAATCAAAACCAAAAAAACAAAAAAAAAAAAAGGATATGGCAACTTACAGGATAATGATAATATATGGACATGAGTTGGACTTCATTGTGGATGCTATTTTAGAAGTAGACATTAATTTATTATGTCGCATGTCAATGGAATTGCCATGGAAACTGGATGATGCATGAGTCAATATGAAGTCTAATTTCTAAATTTTTTATGTGGATCCTTGTATGATATCCCTTTTGTTTAACAAGTTGATGATTATCTTGATGTGCAGCGGAAAGCCTTGGATGATAAAATCAAATTGAAGGAGGAGCAAGAAAGCTTTATGGTGTTCACCTCTTTTTTTTTTAATTTCTTTTTGCCAGTGTAAGTTCAACTTATGCAAAATCTATTTCTCTAGGTTGAGTTAAAAGCTATGCGGGAGGCTGCTCAGTGGAGAAAATTGCAAGGTTTGCTGCATTTGGCCTTGATTTTCTTTATAGACTCTCTCTTTCTAATCCCTTTCCATGATGACAATAGAACTGATGGGGGGACCGGTTGAATTCTCTCTCTCTCTCTCTCTCTCTCTCTAAATATCTTTCAATCATAAACAAGAATGAGCTAAAATATAATGATACCATTCTGCATCCTCTTTTGATTCTTTCATAAGAATGCCTTTCTTATTGTTAAGGACTGAGTGAAAAGGAAAGCTCTAGCTGTTGATTTCATTTAACTCTCACCAGCTATATGTACCTGATGAGACAAAGCAAGGATGAGGATAAATCCCTATGGATCCTATTCTAAATCATACTAACAAACCAGCGTGCAGATCCATTTGTATCTATGCTGATGGGAAAAACTCAGAAAAAGTAATATCAAATAACAGTGAATTTACTAACTCCTTTTCTAATCAAGCTAAGGAATAGAAGTATCATCATTTCATGCTTGCTCGACAAGAATTGAAATATTGATTTCTAAAGTGTCTTTGTGAAAATATCATTGTCTTCAAATCGATTAGGGATATACTGTAGACTGACTTCCACCACTTTTAATCTCAGTTTGAATGTAGTGTCGATCAATTCTCACTTGTATCATCCTATCACATCTTGCTGGATTCTTCACAGTGCTGATAGTTGATTTATAACCAACTTAGGTGCTTTCATAATTCACATTTAAATTGTTCATTAGCCTTTATGTCCACACCAATTCACACAGCCCCAATAATGATGCTTGAAGTTCAGCTTCAATCCTATTTATTGCCACCACAATTTACTTTTTTATTTAGGGTGGTTAATTACCACGATTCATTTCTTGCTCCTCCATGTAACCAGATTTCCCTATACTTTGGTATAGAGCCAGTTGTAGATCTGCTATCTTCATCATCTTAAGCCCTAGGGTGAATAGATAAAAACTAGTGAGAAAAATTCACTCTCCCCTCTCCCCACCAAACCAACAAAAAAATAAAACCTTCTTATTCCTTTTCTTAGTTTTCTCTAGTTATTCTCAGTTCAGTTCCAGTTTCTTTATGGTTTTTCGTAAGTCCAAGTTCCTCCCTGGAGATGCTTTGGTTAGTTTGTTTGTGCTTTTGTATTAGTTTGAGTTCTCTGCTGTTTTTAGGTGAAGATGCTTGCTCACCATGGTTCTCAAAACCTTCTCCTGAAGGTACAGGCAGACTCCGGCTTTCTTTCCAGTCTTTCTTCACCACCCCCTTGTTCAAAGCCAAGAAATGCAGTGTTCATATGCATTCTTCAAAGGCCCCTGCTAAGAAAACTTGGTTTTGCCTGTTCTAAAACCACCCTCCTGAGAGAGAAGTGGGGGTGGGGTGGGGTCAAGAGATGATCCTCTGCCTTTTCTCTTGGTTTCCCTTCTTTAAGGACCACTTTCTTTAGGTTCAATTTTTAAAAACTTATCTTCTTATAGCATTCATTTCTTTTTTTCCTGTTTTCTTTTCTTATATCTTTGTGCTTCATATCTTTGTGTTTTGATTCTTCACATTTTGAGTTCCATCAAGCTCAATCTTTCTGGTTTACTCTTTGGTTCTTTCACCTCCCTTAACCATGGTTTTAAAAACGTTCTTACAAAGGCCCAAAAAAGCCTTTAGCTCTTTGAAACCAACCGAACCTTCCTTCTCTTCCAAAAACAAGAAACCTCTACCTTCTTCAAACCATGAATCAAAACCATCCAGTGCTTGTACCTAAAAGCCATTTTCTGCTGTTACTCAAAACCATAACCCAGAAACCAATCCTCCTTAGTTTCTAACTAGGACTAATTGGTAGTAGGCCAGAGTAAGAAAAAGGGAAAGGCCTTGTGTAGCCTTTGCTAGTGAGAGTCAAAAGTGACTCAACCCTACAAACAATGATAAATGTGGCAAACCACGTTACATTAGTTGGGAAAAATTTGATTAATCCTGGAATTTCCCAAGATTTTTAGTGAAAAGAAAGATAGGAGGCTTGAGCGAGTGCTTCCTGAGGAGAAGCACGACCGAGTAAGCTCTTAAGCTCACTAGTGGTATGATTGAGGAGTCTTCTTCCTTAAAGCTGCTTACCATTTCTTGTGCAGAAGTGGTTTCAAACTCTCCACCAGCATCTAAGCCTAGAGTGGATGTGTCACAATGGGCCAAACCAAAAAAATAGTATGGGCTATAGGTGAACAAATTTGGAAAAAAGAGAAACATCATGGGCTATTTCTTGGGGCATGGACTCTCATTCTTATTGGTGCAGAAGATTGCTGGTCTCTTTTGGGAAAGGAGGAGCTCATTGAAGTCCTTAGCAACAGATGTGGTTTCTTCTTCTTCAAATTTGCTAATGAAGTCTTGCTTCTTAGTATGTTTTTCAGCCTTGTTATTTTGAAAATTGGTTGCTTATTCTTGAGAGATGGAAGATTGGCATGTACTTGTCCAAGGTTCATCTTAAGAAAATGCTAGTATGGGTTAAATTGTGAGGGGTTCCAATGGAGTTATTGCATAGGGAGGGCATTAGCTATGCAATCAGTGCGCTTCGTCTCCCTCTTCAAGCTTATGTGATGATGACAAATGGAAGGATTTGTTATGTTAGATCTTTGGTTAAGAGGGAAGTAAAATGTGGATCCTTGATGAGGAGCAATCAACCTTAATATTAGGTTGACACATCTTAGATAACATTTTTGTTGCCCAAGGGTTATTTCACTGGTACCATCTTAGTAGGTTTCCTCCTAGATGTCTTCTAAAGGTAGATATAATATAGGCATATGACACTTTAAAATGTAATATATTTTAGAGAAGTGATTCATATAATGGGATTCTCTCTACACTTAAAGAGTCCTTATACCTTAATGCTGTGCAACCTCGAAATTATCACTTAATGTTAATGGTGAACTTGTGGGCTTTTTTACAAGTTTTAGGAGATTACATCAAGGTGACCCTACTCTCCATCTCCTTACCCCCTTTATTTTTTTTATAAATTTTTAAACCATTGGGGTCATATTGGGTCGTTTTTGCAAGATTGTTGCCCATCATCTCTTTTCCTACCATTGGAGATGCAAAGAAGACTTTTGTTGATGACCATGTATTGCAAGGATTATCCATGATATGTTATTTTGGTAAGAGAGGTTCTTGACAAGTTCTACTTTTTGGTTTGGGTGAAAACTATGGAAAAAATTTAAGTTTTTTGTTGTAACATTCCTTTTGAAGAAAAGCTGATCATTTTGGATACCTTGGGTTTTCTAGAGGGTCTCTTACCTTTCCAATATTTGATAGTGCCTCTTGTATTCTCTAAACTTAGGAATCCGATAGTGAGGCCCTTCTAGTAAAATCTTAGCACGGATCAACTCCTAGACCTTAAAATTCTCCCTTTCTTAGGTTGTTTGCAACTTATCAAATACATTCTTTTTGTGTTACAAACTTATTGGACCTCCCATACTCATTCTACTAAAGTTTTAATTAAACATATGGAAGGGCCTGATGCATAACTTTTTATGAAGTGGACATCCAAATATTTACACAACAGCTAAAGTGAAATGGGACATTGTTTGTTCTCCTATCAAGAATGGTGGCTTGGGCATTCATAAATTAGATTCTCCGGACAAAGCTACTCTTATGGAACATTTTAGGCGCTTGTATAACAATAGTCAACATAATATTTGGGTTGAATGGGTACACTCCAACTTACCTAAAAGGTCGTGGCTTTTGGTTCATCAAGACACCCACCTCTTGCTCTTGTATTGGAGGAAAGTCCTTAAATTGAGAAATCTCTTTTCCTCTAGCGTTTGTTGGGAAGTTGGTGATTGACTATCTATTTCTTTATGGTCAGATTCCCCATGGGCTCCTTAGATCTCACACTTAGTGCTAGAGAAATTGCTTTGTCAGGCATTCCTTATAGAACGCGCTTGTGTTCAATTATCAACTCCTCCTCTTGAAATCTTCCTATGGGATCCTTTTAGAATTCCTTCACTATTCCCCTGAACATTACACGTAATTCTCTACACTCTAATAAGCTCATCAAGCCTCATCACCCTTCAGGCATTTTCTCTATCAAGAGTGCTTATAATTTGCTCGTTAGCAAGTCATTTGGGAAAAAATTGTTCAGTGTGAGAAATCCATTCCTAGACATGTCTTCCCCCTTGGCTTGCTTGGTTAGAAGAGCTTTACACTTAGGATAAACTTGTTGCTTGGGGCATCACATCCTCATCAACCTGCTACTTTGTATAGTTGGCTAAGAGACCTAGTGTCATCTCCTTTTTGGATGCACTTACACTTCTCTCATACGGTAAGAAGTCACTATAACTTTAAAGTGGGCAGCAAATTTCTCCACATGGCAAGGAGGTACTAATGGCCTAATATCATAAGTCTCATCTTCAAACCTGCAAGTCCACGTGGAGAGTGACACTAGCTGCATTAGCGTACTGTATTTGGCATTCTAGAAATGCTATTAGATTAGGAAATCCTTTTTCCCCCCTCCAAATGTTGTAGCTCTAGACACATTCTAGCTTATCTGGGTCTTCATTATTGTAATTAAGAGTAGTAGTTTTTAGTTTCTTTTGGAGCCTTGCGCTCAACAGATTTTGTAACATTTGTGGTTGTACATTTCCTTACATTTAATGAAATCTATACTTACCTGAAAAAAAAAGAAAGAAAAATTCTGGTTCCTTGAGACCTATCATGCCTGTAGCAGATTGTGTAGAAACAAGAGGTTGAAGAGAATGTTCTTCCTGTTCATCTAGCAGTGAGAAAGAAGGAAAGAAAGCGGAGGTTATTGTAATCCAAGAGTAGGGTTCTATCTTGATAGTAAAGGTAGAGCTCTAGTTACCCTCTAAGGGTAAGGGAAGGCTGAATACCTATAATCTTCTGAATCTAATAATTCTCTTCTCTCTCTCTCTTTCTCTCTCTCTCTCTCTCTCTCTTTTTTAAAGAAAATATTATTATTATTATTATTATTAGTGTTTTAATAGGATCGAAAGCTGTATACCTATAATCTTCTGAATCTAATAATTCTCTTCTCTCTCTCTCTCTCTCTCTCTCTTTTAAAGAAAATATTATTATTATTATTATGTGTTTTCGTAGGAATTTGTGTTGGTGCTACTTTAAGTTCCTTTGGAACTCAATGCTTCCAGAGTTGCTCTACTAATCCATCCAACATTGGTGATTGTTCTGGGTCAAAATAGTCACCACCTTGCTGTCTTGCCCATTCCTTTTTTCAGGAAACTCAATTGGATGAGCCTTCCCATAGGCCACATCCCTTAAGGGCTTGATGGTGAGGAGTCATCTTGGAGTATGGTATAGTTTCAATTGGGATGTGTCCTTTCCTTCATACATAGTAAGTTTGCATCTTGGAATGTCAAAGAGCCAAATGACCCTCTAAAGAGTAAAGTATGTAAATTTTGTTCAAAGCATAACATATCTCTTTTTAGGTATCCTAGAGATAAAATTTAGACCTACGAATGTCCGTAGTGTACGGTTTTGAACTTGATGTTCTTAATAATCACATCTGAGTGGCCGTATTTGGGTAGCATGGAGCCTAGAATTTTAGAATAATCGGATTCTAGCTTGTTTGGACTAGGTAAGTATTGCTTATATTGATTAATAGAGCAGGACAATACTTGTTTCATTTCTTTTGTTTACGGTTTTGAACAATGAAGTGAGTAGAAATGCCCTTTGGAGTGATCTTTTAAGATTCAAAGAATCCATCAACAACTCTTGGATTATTCTGGGGGATTTTAACGAGTGTTGAAGGCTTGATGACAAACTTGGCGGTAACAAATCCTTTTCTAAGGGATTGAAAATTTCTAAAGAATTTTATGTTGAGGCAAAGGTTGATGAAGCTTGTACTATTGGAATTACTCATATTTGGATGAACAGCTGCATTTCTAACCCTATCCTTTGCTGCATGGAGTGCACTTGTAAATTATGTGAAGTAATTGCACTTCCCCTTGGTGGAAGTTGATGTTGCAAGCCCTGGGTTGTTAGATCGTTGTCCTCTAATCCTACATCTGAACTTTGAGGTAGAGGCTCAGAAATCCTACTTAAAATTTTCACTTTTGGATTAAGCACCCTGATTTAAAGCATGTTATTCAAGGTGTTTGAAATAGACATATCAAAGGTACACTTACGTTTAGGGTGGTGATAGAATCGAAACATTTAAAGAAAGAGATAAGAAAGCCGAACAATACATATTAATCTGAAACTTTTTAGAGATGGGTAGAGAATCCAAGTTACTACCGCTCGCCCTAGGCATTATTGGACTAGGTGAGCACTTATGGAGTAACACACAGGTTGGTTATTTTTAAAGACCTAGTCTCCTTCTCTTTTTGCTTTAGTTGGGTAAATCTCACTTCAAAATATTACATCGTCAATCATCAGTTCCAGATCAAATTCGTATGCTTGTCCTTAAGAGAGGGATGGATGATATTATTTGCTTTTTCAAAACATAGTTCATCTTGACTTACAAAACTTTAAAACAGCTATATTGTTAGGTTGATTTTTGCAGCTTGCTGTCAAATTATTCTAAGAAGCACTCCAGTTTTATCATTTTCTTTTGTGCAAAAAAGAATGTGAAAGTGCTCACAACTGAGTGAGTTTTGAATTGGGCAAGTTGTGATCTGACTTGCAAACAACTTGTCTGGTACTTCTTCTTTTTTTTGTTCTTCTTCCTTTTCTTCTTCTTCTTTTTTTTCCCCCTTGGGGCCAAGGTCTGGTACTTGTTTATTCTCTCTATTTATGTGCTTGTGCGATGCTAGTGCCTTTGTGCTACTAGTTTCAAGGACAATCCAGAGGAGATATGTGGTCGCTCTGCTTTGAAGTTTAATGAGGTTCATTATAGATGTATTTTTTTGAGCAATATGTAATAGATAAAGCTCTTTTCTGTCAGGTATATCCATGGAGGGAGATGATGAGCTATTGGCTGAATTAAACCCCAAGGTCACATCGACAAGAGATGAATGGATGACAACTCTTCCTCCAGAAAGGAAGGTATGATCTTTCGTACCTCAGTCTGCAGCTGCTTTTTGCATTTTAATGTTACTTTGCCAAAATGGTTGCTTGTTTAACCTTTGTTCTCTTGTCATTATCAATTCTTTGCCACTAGTCTTCAATTGGGTATGAGTTTATGCTTCCTTCTTGTAAACCCATAACATACATGATGACTCAACTTCTTCTTCCAGCTTTTTTTGAGTTAGAACCATTGTCCTCTTTTGATTGCCTCACGGGGTGTTGTAAGATTTATAATGAATTATATACCGTCTTTTTCCATAATGACCCACATAAGTTGCTGTTACTAGAATCTCCAAATTGGACTGGACACTTTTCCTTGAAGATAACCTGGAAAATGGAATATTTGGTTGTTGACATGAAGTAAGACATAATATGAGATCCATCAATTTTTCATTTTAAGGATTTTCCATTTTAATTTTTCTTAAATATGGAAACCCTGTTTACCTACACTCATCTATTCATGATGGAAACTCGAGTTATGTTAGTTATAAACAGGTACTTAACTTTTTTTCCATTCATTTCAACTGCCACTGATTTGTCTCGTGGCTGTCCTTTCTCAAGATCATCTTGTGTTATTTGTCAGCCTGGTGTAACTATGCAATCGACAAAGTTTAGCAAAACGTCAAGAGAGGGCCGTGGCGACACCAGTGTTTGGACTGATACTCCATCTGATAGATCCCGGAAGGCTAAGATGAAGTAATGCACTCCATCATCTATTTAAACAGTTAATTTTTAAATTAGCTCTTTGGTTATTCGAGTAGCTAAGCTAAAAAACCTTTTACACGGCAGCTATTTGGAAGCATATAACGAAGCTGCAGCACTTGCTTCAAACGAGGAGAAAAAGAAGATGACGAGTGCAGACGCAGAGCTGGTGGACATGTATAATAAGGAGAAACGATCGAAATCCTTGGTAGAGAAGCACCGAGAAGAGTCTAGTAGCCGTTCAAAGAAGAAATCCAAGCAGGAACAGCCAAAAGAAGACTGGGTGGGAAAACATCCATGGAAGCCATGGGATAGGGAAAAGGATTTGGTTGCTGGGCGGCAAAGTGTTAACTTTGATGCAGAAAGCATGGCTCAAGGATTGACTTCCAGGTTTTCATCTGGAACTTTCCAGAGGGACTTCTTATAGGTTTGTGTAGGTTAATGTAAATATATTGTTTAACAGCTTTGTTGGCTATCCATCTCCTGGCTGTGTAACATAGTATTTATACACAAGCGGGCAGAAAGTATCGCCAATCTTTTGATTCCCTATCCCTATGCCAATGTTCACTGTTTTTGTTAGCAGTGAAATCTCTCCAACATCAGATAGTTTAGTTTGTGTTTTGTAGGTGCTGCTGCACCAATAATCCTGCTTAGGGTAACTTTGTCCATCATGTGAAGTGGCTAGATTCAGATTTCCAGGTCACTCTTTCTATGCGAGAAAAGGAGAAAAGATTCACTAATCATGATATTATGGCCGAGCTGAGACAAACAGACCTAAACGTCAAAAGAAACAACTATAATTGTAGTGATATCTAAATATTTACACGTCAAAGAACAATAGAGGAGTGCTGAATTCCAAAATTAGATAGCTAGCTCAATCGTAATAGACTCAAGCTACAAAACCAGACATATATATATATATATATATATATATATATATAAACCAATGATAAAATAGGAAATTTATACATATATGAATAAACAACATTAAAATCGTTAACCCTAAGTTGTTTTTGGAGATGAACGTGAATTGTTAATTCCTATTATATAAATAATGTAGGTGATGATAATAATTTCTATAGTAAGAGGCTAGTGAAAGAAGTGACAAATAGCCATTTGGGTACCTACCTATATGTAACGGGAACTTTGGAAATTCAGGGGGAAACGTTTTGAGATACATAAGTGATCGATTCCAAGCAATAACTGTTGTCAATACAGGTGGAAAAATTTAAATTATAATTATTTTAGGTGGTGATTGAGAAGAATTTTCATGAGTTGTAGGTGAGTCTATTGAATAGTAGGAGCATGAAATGGGTCATCGAAGTCTAGCATATAATAGAACCCTGAAAAACCATAATGCACAACGAAAGCAGTAGATTATCAAGACCGAGGATTAATTTGAGTAAGAATGAAAGACGACAAAAGAATGACAACCACTCGAATTTATTAGGGATCTTAATTGCTTATGTTATAGAGAAAAAAAAAATCTAAAAATTTCAGATAGGATGAATATATGTTTGATTGCGATATGGTTATATATGGGATATTTAAACCATATAGCTATTCAACAAAGATGGAAGAGATCTTGAATAGATGTAATTTTTTTATTGGTCCCTCAAGAGAGGGCCTTTGAAATGGAAAGTAGAAGATCATGTAGAAATAAGTCCAAATAAAGAAACTTAAGTAAGTGGAATGGGAAATTGAACTTGATATGTTTTCGAGTTAATTGACTTGGAATTGGAGCAAAATATAGGAAATATAGAATTTTGATGGGCAAATGTATTTTTAAGCAAAAGCAAAAGGTATTAAAGAGGTTTGGTGCGAAACAATAAGTGTAGAAGGTACTATAGAACATATTTTGACCTAGTCAATAAAGGATCATTCAAAGTAAAAAATCCTATAGAGAGTCTTAGGTAATAAATCGATTTAGAAGATAATGTAGAGCCTTTTTTAACTTAACAAGTAAAAGTTATTCAACTAAGGAGCTAAAGTAGAAGGTCCTCTAAGCATAAATCTCAATTGAGTTAATATAGAAAGAACTATAGATGGCCTTTGATTGTAGGTCTTAACTGGATTAATATATGAAGAACTGTAGAAGGTTTTTTTGGTATAAGTTCTCCTTTAAACAAACATAGAGGAAAATGTAGAATGTCATTTTATAAGAAACTTAAGCAAAGGCTAAAATGAAATGAAGTGTAGAAGATATTATAAACTTATATAGAATAATAACACTTAAAAGGAAGTATGGAGGATACCATACACTTATATATAATAATAACACCTAATATTTAACATAACAAACTCTTAAACATATATATATATATATATATATGTATATACATACATATACGTACCTAATAAAGGACTAGTAAACTTAATATTAAGTGTAATGATCTACTCAATGATATTAATGTTACTTGTATGGAAATTGAAGTGTGAGTGATAATATAGGTTTCTCTTGCCACATGAAGACCAATGATATGGAGAAGTTTGAGCATTGCCAATACCTAGTAAGTGGGATCAATAATTTAATGTTTTATCATATTTTGAAATATTAGATAAACATACTTGGAGACTAAGGTATATACTTGCTTTTGGTTATAAGTAGTTAGATGT
This sequence comes from Lumnitzera racemosa, assembly GCA_024138005.1. NCBI lineage: Eukaryota > Viridiplantae > Streptophyta > Magnoliopsida > Myrtales > Combretaceae > Lumnitzera > Lumnitzera racemosa. Next base: position 3,301,253 of record JAMXBC010000004.1, read on the forward strand.
GCACTTGTGTGCGTCTTTAGATTATGCTGTATTATTTGGTACCTGAGCCATATGTTGTAGCAACTTTGTAATGATTTGTTTTTTTATTGGATTGTTTGTAACCAGTTGGTCGCTCCTATAATAGATTAAGCTAAACTTAGACTGAAATCTTAACTCAACACACATTGCAAAATACTAGGGTAAGATTAAGACTTTCCGGCCAAATATCGACCATTTTGAAGAGATAACTAAAACGATCTCTTCTTACTCTTAATCAAATTAAACGATAAGAGAGGAATTCACCATAACGTTAAGGGCGCTAGTTCGAAGTTGGTCACAATAAGAGCCAAGTCTCCATTGCATAAATCTACATTTGGTCGAGTTCTACATCATACTAAAAACTCTTTAATTTGGATTAGAGTGGATGTAATTTTTGTAATATGATGATGGTCAGATAATGTTATGTAGATGATATTTGTTTTTGTGTGTTGCATCTAACTAAAATGATTAACAATCCTACTTGTCTTGTTGTGTTGGTTATGCTTCTCTCTTGTCCCTCTTACTAAATGGTGGTTGCTCACATCCCAATACACTTCTTATGCAATTCTAGTGGATATAACTACGACTACCTAATCTATAGGTGTAAAGAAGATGGGTAATGGGGTTTAGAGTGAGAAAATGGAGTTGTATTATTCTTTTTGTCTTTTGCTTTTAGAGTTTGCTGAGCCTTTTCGACAACTTAGTCTAATTCATAGTATTAGTTGTAATCAAAGATTTAGAATTTCTTTTATAAGAATTATGTGTAAAACTCTTGTGTAAATCTAATATTTTTAAAGAATTGAATGAAGAAAATGTCTTTACATGATGATAGTTATTAAACTAGAGATGCTTTAGATCAATTTAGTTGCATGTACTTTGTGTCTACCAAATTTATGATAGCAACTAAGTGGCTAACTCTGACATAGGTTGGTGTATACAATGAGATTATAGTGGCTATACCACTTTTAGGACGTGACATAAACTATAGTGCATCATATTTCTAGCAAAGTTTTGAAAGTTTTCCTAGGTATAAATGATAAATTTGGTGTAGCATATTTTTGAGAGAGAAAACTATTTAGGGTTACAATTTTTTTACCTTCGCCATTACATGTGATACGGATCGTCGGGAAGGTGATATACGGCTATTGATATCAAACGAATCGAGGGTGGGTCCAAACCTTAGGACAATCTTAAAACTAAATAGAAGTCAAAGGTTGAGTAGGGGTCTTGTGTACCAACTATGGATATTATATATCAGCACCTCACATGAACTCAAGTTGCACTTAATATTACGTATAACTGTGGTCAGAGGTTATTCGCCACTAATCCACACTCATAATGGATTAGATAAGAGTAAGTAAGGGATACCTAACTCATAAAGGAAAATGTTTGAAATTCAATGTTATTCATTGTGTGGCTATTTCATATTACAAGTATTTATATGGCCTAATTAAGACAAGTTATGGGTTAAAATAAATTACAAAAAGGATTCTTATCAGAAAAAGAAAGATACATAGTTTACAAGAGTAAATTCATAAAGAAAACAAGAGAATATTCAGGTAGAGAAAGGATAGTACGGATATTAAAAAAATAGATGCATGTCAATTGCTCTTCTTGTGGTCCCAAATGGTATGGATTGTCGAGCAAAGTTAGATTAGCTATATTTACTTTAGGTTAGCAGCTCGGCATCTTTGTGACTTTCTACTTAACAAGAGGGGGACATCTAATTACCTGGGCTTAGAAGGAGGTACGTTATATTGTCAAAGAGTTGAATAATGAAAATAGATGGCGAATGTCTAATTGAACTAATCGGTCGGCATTGGTAGCAGGCTTGGTGACTGGGTAGGTTGGCCTTAGGCATCATTAAACTCAGCAGTGTTAAGGTCTTCTTCTCTCTTCAACTGTACGAGGATGAAGTTAAGGAAGCTTGGGAGATGTATCAGGTTGGCTCGAACGAACAACTTCTCCTTCGAAGTTAGATTCTTATCAACTATTCGATGAACTAAGGAGACCAAGCTAGGCACTCAGGATTGAGTTGTTGGTTCCTGATCCCTGTCATCCCCTTCAAGCTGTTTGAGGTTTACCATCAAATTTAACTCAATACTAGATAGCTTATCCTTGAGGACATAAGGTTAGAGATTGGCAATGTTGAAGGAGTCGGAGACCCTATACTCTTCTAGCAGTTCAACTTTGTAAGCATTTGGAATGACTTCTTCTATCACCTTGATCGATTCATCTGCCCTTAGAGATTACTTGCTCTTCTTAAGGTGAGAAAACCGGTCATATTGAGATGAATCTACACTAGATCTCTAGGCTAATATCTTCTGGCTCTTTTTTATTAGCTCTTTCTTTTAAGTTTGGATGTAGCTCCATTTAAGTGATCCACAACTTTATGATGCATGGCTCAGATGGCTTCAGATCTTTCAATATCTTGAGGGTCTTTAGGTTGACTAGATGGAGCGACCAAGTCAAGCGGTAGCTCGGGATTGCACCCATCGACTACCTCCAAGGTTGACTTCTTGGTGGCTCTATGAGTAGTCTTGTTATAGGTAAACTCAATGATTAGTAGGTACATGTCCCAATCAATCAGGTTTCGACCAATAGCAACTTTGATCAAGCTTCCTAATGTTTTGTTGACAACTTCAATTTATCCATCTATCTAAGGATGGTAGCATGTATTAAAGAGTAGCTTGATTCCCAATCACTTCTAAAAAGTCTTCTAAAAATGACCACTTTCTACAAAAACAGAAAAGAGATAGCTGAAGTATTGTTAATTCGCTGATAAGATACAAAGTGTGTCATCTTATTGAATTGATCCATGGCTATCATGATGGAATCATTCCCTTGGGATGTCTTCGGTAATCCTAACATAAAGTTCATACTTAGCTTGGACCATGGTTTGGTCGGGATGGGTAGCAACATATAAGGTGCTTGCTTAACATGGATCTTTATTCTTCGGCAGGCCATACATCTCTTTAATACCGATTGCACGTCTTTCATCATTCTAGGCCAAAAGAATCTTGAGCTAAGTACTACAAATGTTCAAGCCTTTCCAAAATGACCAGATAGTTCTCCTTCATGTGCCTCGCATACGAACAACTCTCTTATAGAATAGGTCGGGATACACAACTTTCCTATCCTAAACAAGTATTCGTCTTCCTTATGATAGTCGTCAACAGCTCAGTAGTCGTCACATCAAGCATAGATTAGTCCAAAGTGTGGATCCTCGACATAAAGACTCTTGATTATGGAAAATCTTAGAAGTTTAGTTTGAAGTTCAGTCAAGAGGGAATGTTGTCTTGATAGAACATTGGCCACTACATTTTCTTGCGATTCTTGTACTTAACAAAAAAAAAAAAATCAATGAATTTTACCCACTTCCTTTACCTCTTAGATAACTGAGTTGGCTCTTCAGATACCTCAATGATTTGTGGTCAGTGTAAATCACAAATTCTTTGGGCAATAAATAATATTACCAAACTATTAGAGTTTGGATCAAGAAGTATAACTCTTTATCGTATACATAATAGTTGAGTATGGCTCCTCGGAGTTTTTACTAAAGTAAGTAAGAGGTCGGCTCTCTTATATCGTCATGGCTCCTATGCCTAATCTGAATGCATCATACTCTACCTCAAACACTTTATCAAAGCTCAGAAGAGCTAAGATAGGAGCAGTAGTCAGCTTCTCTTTCACCTCCTCAAAACTCCTCTGCTCCTTCTTTCCCCATTTGAACTCAATGATCTTTTTAGACAGTTCGGTCAGTAGGGCTATAATAGTTTTAAAATTCTTAATGAAGCGGCGATAAAAGGATACTAAGCTATGAAAACTTCTCACCTCTAAAGAATTGGATGGCACCGGCAATTCAGTAATTGCTTTCACCTTTTTCTCATCCACTCGTATACCTCATCTACTTATAACAAATTCAAGAAAGACAGCTTCAGATCGACAGAAGCCACACTTCTCCAAATTAGCATAAAGCTTTTTAGGTCAGATCTTTGGGAGAATAGCTCGGAGATGTTCATGGTGAGTCTCCAAGTTATGTCTATAGACTAGAATGTCATTAAAATATATAACAACAAATTTCCCAATTAGTTATTGGAGCACATGGTTCATTAGTCTCATAAATGTGTTCGACATATTTAATAGCTCAAATGGCATTATAAGCCATTCATACAACCCATTACTGGTCTTGAATGTGGTTTTCCACTCATCCCTCTCCCTTATTTTGATATGATGGTATCTAGATTTGAGATTAATCTTAGAGAATATCCTTGCTCCATTCAACTCATTGAGTATGTCATCAAGCTTAGGTATAGGGCACTCATACTTGATGGTAATACGATTTATTGCTCAGTTATCTACACATATCCTCTACGTCCCATCCTTTTTTAATACTAACAGAGTTGGCATGGAACATGGCTTAGGAACTCTCGGACATACCATCTCTTCACTGATTCATCTACCTATCTATATAGCTCGACAGCTTGTTTTAGATTCAGCCTATAAGTAAGTAGGTTTGTTCGGTAATGTGGCTCCTAATTGTAAGTCTATTGCATGTTTGATGCATCGGATGGGAGGCAAACCTTCCGGTAGTTCACTTGGGAATAAGATAGAAAACTCATCCAGTAGGGACTTCACTTTGGCAAGCAATTCAACATTTAGTTCCTTCATTTTAAGTAACCTTTCTGACAGTAGGTAGGTTAGCTCTTCAAGCTTCATCTCCCTCTTCAGCTTGGCTCGAGTCATCACTAAAGTCTCCTTCTTCAAACTCGGCTCAATTGAGTTTGCATGGTTTTAACTTACTCGGTTGTCATAGGGTTCAAGTTCATCTTCCTCCCTTCATACTATAATGAACAGGTGTTCTTCTTACCATCATACATAACCCTCTAATTAAACATCCATCTTCTACTAAGTAGAATATGAGATACACTCATAGGTAATACATCATAGAGCAATTCGTCTTAGTAGTTTCAATATAGATTAGAATAGTAACTTGCTTAATTACATATAATGCTCCTTTATCACTGAGCTAATGGAGTTTGTATGGCTTGGGGTGGGGTAAGGTTAGCAATTACAATTGCTGGACCATGAAAGCAAATGTTGCATTGGTACTGCTACCATTGTCAACAATTAATGCACATAATGACCTATTTACCTTACCGTTTATGGAACAAATTCTCTCGTTGCTGGTCTTCTAGCGTTAGGCTCATACTCATCACTTACCTCAATACTGTGGTTGTAGGCATAAAATTCCCTTCTTTAGTGTAGATAATCTCCTCCTCTTCCTTGAATAGTTCATTTTGTTTGGCCTTTTTCAACTCTTCCTCTTCCTCATCAGTGCTATCGACCTTAATGGTCGGCGCTTCTCTTCGGATCACCATGGTTCTTCTGTTTAGACATTGAGCAACCTTATGTCTAAACTCTTAACACTTAAAGTACTTGATCTCACTTATCTTTCAACTAGAGCTTTATCCTTTCTCAAACTTCCTTGAAGCCTTTTTCTCCTCTGTTCAGGAAATTGGAGCAGGTTGAATATCACTTGTTTAGCTTGGTTCCGATTGCATAGGTTTGCTTGAAATAGGCTGGTTAGTTGGGGTTCAGAATCGGTTAATCCAACGTCACTCGATCTTCTAAGCAACTCAGATAGCTTCATCAAGTGAACTAATGTCTATAGCTTCCAAAATATCTCTAATCTCATACTTCAACCTACTAATGAATTAAGATGCAGTTATGGTATTTAAGTTTGACTATTTGATAACGGATCATCAACATTTGAAATTTCTTCACATACAAGTCAATACTTGATCATCCCTACCTCGACTCCTATAACATCTTCAAATAGTAGCTCGAAACAAATCTTTTTCTCATCACTCTCTTCATTTCATCCTAATCCCTTACCTTACGTTCTCCTTCTTCACTTCGGGTGTCACGCCCCGAAGTGGCAGAGTTGTAATAGCCCCGCCGTGTAAACCACCCTAAGATAGAAGTTGGCCTTACAACCGCTATCTTAGACCTGATTTACACAAGGCGTCAACGACTAACCCGCTTTGAAGTAAACAGTTTGTAATTTAAATAAATCATTCCTCTAAGAAAGTGAGGAAATACATATATTCACTATAATTTAGTGATTATAATTATCGTTTCCAATGTTTCTCCGAAATATATTTCCTAGTTATTACATTATTAAAAAAAAAAAGAGAAGTTCTAAAGTAAAAGCTTAAACCTTAAAAATATATGTTCGTTCTTCAATATTTTTCCTCACTCCCCAGGATCCAACAATTGCTAACTTCAGAGTAGTTGTGGCCGCTTCTTAGCCAGCACCTGCACGATGTCTATAGGGATGTGAGCAACCACAGCTTAGTAAGTTAGGACAGAGGACTTAAAACTATACCATACACATAACAAGATTTTCAATCACTTATTAAGTGCAATGCATGTGCAAGCAAATGCCATCGCACGACGTTGTCTGGCCCGTCGTGAGATTAGAGAAATTGCGCCCGCTCTAATCCGGGTTGAGGAGTTGCCGTTAATGCAACAGCTCACGACCAAACCCATGCTTGTGTAATGGAGACCTTGCTCCTCCCACGACTACCTTCAAACCACTGTCTTCACCCTCGCCGTGACCTCCTCTCCTATCACTTAGTTCGACTGAGGATAAAGAAGGGACCATTTTACAATCTTGCGCTATCCCTTTCGAAGGGGTCGGTATTTGGCCGGAGAGTCCTAAGTTCCCCTAACGGGTTTCCATGCATGTCCGATTATGATTGCTGGTCATATATTTGATTAAGTCCAGTTTAGGGTGATCAATCATTTCATGTAAATCATACAATACATGCTAGAGCAACAAACAGAATCATAGCAACAAACAGAATCATAGCATCACCCATAATCAAGCACATGCGCACATCTAACCATCTAACAAGCACAACCAAGCATAATCTTAAGCCTCCCAAAATACAACATTGTATTAATCCCAACTTACCTCGACTCTTCGCTCATTCACTCGAGGTTCGATTTGATCAGGCCACCGCCGATCATCCCTATAACACAAACGTGATTTCAGCTTTTCATATAACTATTATAGGTTCATTTTATCCTATAACACTTATTGTTACGTTTTGTTTAGGGTTTAATATGCCTAATTATCTAGGTCTTACGTCTTTTACAATTATTTAGGTTTGGGTTAGGTTCGGGTTCGATTTTCGCATCGATTTCTAAATTAGGTTCTAGTTCGATTTCTAAATTAGGTTCTATACTTTAACCCTAGAAATTCGTTTCAACCCATAATGTGAAATTAATCACATTATTTTCCGATCTCCTAAATACCATCATTACCCCTAGTTAGTATTTTATTTCACCCGGTACACTTATATCCTTATTAGTGTACCGAATTCACTCCTAATGTGAGAAATTTTTACATTTTTCATATAATTACATAAATTCAAATTTCCTATTAGATTTATTGTACATTTTTATTATTATCACAATATCAATTTTTATTATAATATTTCCTATTTATTATATTTCCAATAATTACCTATTATGTATTATTACCTTTTATGTATATATTACACTTCTAATATTTATAACACTCCAATTATCATCTCTAAACATCAATTATCATTTCAAAATGTCTAAATTCATCATAAATCAGATTTTACTCCTAATTACCCTAATTTACAAAATTAACTTAAAATGTATTGTCTTTACATATTACTTATTTACTACATAATTAATCTAATAATTACATTTAACACCCTAAATGCTACAAGTATAATTCTCCATCATATTTCAACATCCCTAAACATCTACTTATTCACTAAGTCAGTAATTAATAATTTAATTACTTAATTAACTCCAAATTACTTAATTTTTTCATCATTTTAGGGCTAAAAATTAACTTAAAAATTTAGAAAATTAATTTTAAAAAAATGGCTTCATAGAACTATTCTATATCATATGAGCATCCTACAGAAAAAAATTAAGCTCCAAACTACACTCCTAAGGTCATTTATTTCTAAACCGAAATATGCTCGGTTTTGCATGATTTCTTAAGGACCATATATTACAGGGCATGTTTTCATCAAACTAATATTTTTCCTACAAACTACATACAAAAATATCCCAGAATAAAAAAATTCATAATTTTCTAATAATATTTACTATTTTTACAAAATTTTACAAAATCGGGTTGGAAATCGGACTCACCGATCTGGGTAGCTCCGGCCACCGCCGGCCGCCGTGGCCTTGTCGTCCGGCCTGGGCGCTGCCACCACCGTATGGTGGTGGTGGCCGTCCACTCCCAGCTCCTCGTCTGGTGTGGGTTCGCTTTGAAAGCCCTAATTGTACAGTTTTTCTAATTTTTTTTTCTAAACCGAATTTTTCTCTCAATTTTCGTCTCTCCCTAAGTTTTTTTTATTTCTAACTGTCCAAATGAGTTCCTTAATTTTTCTTGCTATTTATAGGGCTTTAGGGGATTTATTTTGCATTAAATGGGACAAGACAATTGCCTTATCCCTTAATTTTTGGCTTTTATGTTGGCTTATTCTAATTGGCCGAATGTTTTCTTATTTTTCCCAACTGCCAATACCCAATTCTGGATGATTCATGATTTTTACTGATTTTTCTTGATTTTTCCTTAATTAATTATGAATTTTCTTTAAGCATTTAGTATTATTTTAGCACATTTCGCGTATATTAAGTAATTACGCGTATTTATACTTACATGTAAATTCATATATAGTACAAATAAATATTCTTAAATATTATTTAAGTCATTCTATTATTTTTAGTATACATATAATCTATCTCTAGTAATTTATTAGTTATTAGATTACACTTTTTGCCTTTTCAGTAATTAGTAATTATTATGCTTAAAATTTGAAAATTTTATAGTCTCTTATTTTATTACTTATTTTCTTAAATTCAAGTTTACGGGGTCATTTTTACTAATATTTCTCTCAATAGTTTATAATTTGGGGTTTAATCGGATTCCTTAACTGATCATCCAAAACTTATGTTCTAAGTTCAATCCTACGGTCAATTGGCTTAGCTTTAGGGCTTACATCGGGTAGCTTGCAGATTCTTCTACTATAAGGTAACATAGCCAGTAAATTCCAGCGCGACAAGTGGTGCGAATTGTGACCAAGAATAGGTAAGGCCGGTTGTTAGATAGGTCCAAGCTGTACGAAAAGGGTGACAAAGACGAATAAAATAGTAAGCAAAAATCAACGAATAGCTCTAGAGGATATGACACACCAATGGAACTTCTGAGGACTTACTGTACAATTTGATATGGCGTATGAATTGGTTCAGTGAGGTTACTCGCCACTTAACCTTGCTTAAGGGAAAAGATAAGAGTGATGCCGAGAGTAAATAAGCAGTGTTTATGTAAGGAAGAAAGTATTCAAGTGTATTGAAGGTAATTTAATAAGTTATAGCTATAAGTATAAGGGTATTTATACCTTTAAGTTAGGGAAACTTGCTCAAAAGGGAAAAGACAATAAGGACATTTCTTAAAGAAGCAATGTGCATAATACAAAAAGATAAAAATGAATATATAAAGAAAACAATCTTGGTGCTACAGATTTTCCATATGATACTGTATATGTGGCGATTAATTGATAAGGTTGTTAGGGGATGTTGACAAAAAGTATGGACAGGTGGGCTTGTTCGAGTAAGGATGGTCTAGTTAGCCCGAATTCTCTGTCTCTTGGCTTCTTGGTAAGGATGATGTCGAGTGATTGGTCGGTTCGATATTAGAGTAATCATCAACTTAGCATAATATAGAATAATGGGTGGTCATACGGTATGGCATTAAAAGTTACTCGACAAGGAAGTACTTGGCCTCGATAGGGGTTGGTTATAACATAAGGATTCGTTATGCCAGCCCCTCTAATCCTCAGTGTTACGCCCCGAAGTCGCAAATCGCAACAGTCTCGCCGTGTAAACCATTCTATGATAGTAACTGGTTTCACAGTGCCTACTATAGAGATAATCTACACAAGGCGTCGACGACTCCTCGCTTTGAAGTAAACAGTTCGATTAATAATTATACTACAATTATGATAATTATCACAAAGTTCTATAAAACATAGATAATTATAAATAAGTCTACAGAGCTTCCCAGGAAGTTTTATACAAACACGACAGTTCACTAGATTACATAATAACTATTAGTCTTTCCTTCCTAATTACATGGTCATTCTATTAGGTCGTAATTTTTGTATTCTAAACTATTCAGTACACGCTAACCCTAATTAAGGTATCAGATTTATTCCCGGTGTGTAAAAATCTTACATTTTGAGATATTTACTTAAAATTAAATGTAATTTCAGATTTATTATTTTTTTATTTCTATTATAATATTATCTAATAACCTTATTTTTTTTTAGATTTATTAATTTACATTTTCACATATTACTAATTTATTATATTACTTACCTAATTTCCCTAATTAACCATACTTAGTACCTAAAGGTTAGGATTAAGGTTCCACTGCAGAGATTAACTTTCTTAAACCTCTAATTAAGATCAAAATCGGTAATTAACATCCTAATCACTTAATTAACCCTAAATCACCCAATTTTACCATCATTTTAGGGCTAAAAATTAACTTAAAAATTTCGAAAATTAATTTTAAAAAAATGGCTTCATAGCACTGTTATACATTATATGAGCATCCTACAGAAAAATTTTGAACTCTAAACTACATCCCTAAGCCTATTTATTTTCCGGTTTACTAATGCTCGGTTTTGAACAATTTGTTAGGGACCCTATATTTCCAGACATAATTAAACTAAATCAATATTTTTCCCTAAATCTACATACAATAAAACCTCATAATAACAAGTTTCATAATTTTTTGGGCAAAATAAATAATTTTACAAAATTATACAAAAATCGGGTGAATAAATAACTAACCGGTTCGAAGCTTTTGGGCCGTCCAAACCCAGTCCAATGTTATTGGCTGGTCCAGGCGATGGGTCTAGTGTAGGGTGGTGGTGGTGGTTCGGTCCCAGGTAGTGGTGAGTGGTGGGTTTATCTTACTTGCCTAATCTGTACAGTTTTCTTTTCTTTTTTTTTTTCTGGATTTTCTCTCGATTTTTTCGGTGTTTTGATTTTTCTCAAATCCTAATTTGACCAAAGGACTTCTGGAATTTTTTTGCCCTATTTATAGACAATTGTAGAATTTAATGTGCATTAATTTGATGGGATTTTGCCCCAATTCCATGATTTTTGGCTTTTTGTTTGTCACATTCTTATTGGTTATTTTTTTTTCTTGCTGACCACGACCTGATCTTGTTGCAGCTTATCCCCTTCTGATTTTTTCTGATTTTTCTATAATTATTTTTTATTTTTCTTTAATTATTTGCTTAGTTTTAGGCTAATTTAGGTAATTACGCGTATTTTTATCTACACGTAAATACATGTGGGGTGCACGTGAACATTCCTAAATATTATTTTGGTCATTCTAAAATTTTTAGTATACATATAATCTATCTCTAGTAATTTATTAGTTATTTCATTATACTTTTCGCATTTTCGATAATTAATACCTATTATGCTTAAAATTTGAAAATTTTATAGTCTCCTATTTCATTACTTATTTTCTTAAATTCAAGTTTACGGGGTCAGTTTTACTAATATTCCTCTCAATAGTTTATAATTTGGGTTTGATCGGATTCTTTAACCGATCGCCTAAACCTTGGGTTCTAAGTTCAATCCTACGGTTACTTAGCTTGGTTTTTGGGCTTACACTCAGGCTCGACTGCAAGTTAGAAGTCCTGTAGCTTAATTCCTATCAGCAAGTCTGACCTTAGCATTCTTAGGCACTTCATAACACTTAAACTATTTTTCAATTTTGTCCATTTGATCTAGATAATCCTTTACGTCATTACTACTAGAAAAGCTCAAGATCTATAATCTTAGCCCTTTGAGCCTAAGAGCTTGGGTATTCCTTTCTTCGAGTTCATAGTATACTCCTTCCTCATCACCCAACTCCTCATCTCCTTCTTCTTCTATTTCCTCCAAGGTAAGACTTCTTTGTACAACTCTTCCCACTCTTCTAGGTCGGGGTGGTCGAACAGGGACGTTTGCTCGGCCTGGTCGACTATAGCCTCCTTTGGGTAGGTCATTCGTTTGGACTTTGTTTAGAGCTTCTCTTACCTGCTGCCTATCTTCATTTATGGAAATTATCAGCTAGTCACCAAGCCAGTGAACATGTTTTATTTATCATTCGTAGATTAGGGTGTATAACTTCCTTATTAACCTTGGCCATTTAGACCATCGCTCTCTTAGGTTTTGAGAGTTCAGTGAATACTAGGTTTAGATACTATCTAATACTTATGAAATTAACACAAAATCCCACTTCAAATAGTCTTAATACAACAAGCAATTCCAATAATCACCATAACATCAACATTACCTAATACAGTGGTAACCGATCACATACATTCTATTTTATAGATAACAAAACAGGGGAAAACAGAGTACCGGCTTCTAATTCCCAAATCAACACTCTAACCAATCATTTACAACTCTGTAGGAAACTTCAATCCTTGACTAACTAATCAAATGTGATGTAGTATAGTAGATCACGCTAGAGCATAAAGTACCAGAAACTCATTTAAAAGTAATTAAGCTCTGGTGCCAAAATGATATAGATTACTAGTAAGGTGACATACATCTACCGATATCACACGAATTGAAGGTGGGTCCGACCTAATGACAATCTGAAAACTAAATGGAAGTTGAAGGTTAAGCTAGGGTCTCATGCATTAACATAGGATATTACACATCAATGCCTCATACGAACTCAAGTCGCACTTGATATGATATACAAGTGTGGCCGAAGGTCACTCGCTACTAATTTACACTCACAATGGACTAGATAAGAGTAAATGAGAGTAAGTAAGGGATGATTAACTCATAAAGGAAAATGCCTGAAATTCAATGTCACTAATTATGCGACTATTTTATATTATAAGTATTTATATGGCTCAATTAGGGCAAGTTTTAGGTTAAAGTAAATTACAAAAAGGAATCTTACTGGAAATGGAAAGATACATAGTTTTCAGGGGTAAATCCGTAAAGTAGACCAAAATATTCGAGTATAGAAAAGATAATACAAATATTACAAAAATGGGCGCATGTTAACTACTCTTCCTATGGTCCTAAATGGTATGGATTGTTGAGCAGAGTTGGATTGGCTAGGTCGGCTTTAGGTCCCTAAATGGTATAGATTACCGAGCAGAGCTGGACTGGCTAGGTCGGCTTTAGGTCTCAACAACTCTAGGACCCCAACTTAATAAGAAGGGGACATCTGATTGCTTGAGCTAGGAAGGAGATAGGTTGGCATCAGCATTGGTAGGTCGACTAGGTGACTGGGCAGCTTGGCTTCAAGCATCTTTCAACTTAGTAGTGTCAGGGTCTTCTTCTCCCTTCAACTATAAGAGGATGAAGTCAGGGAAGCTCGGGAGACATGTTAAGTCAACTCAAAAGAATAGCTCTTCCTTCAAAGTTAGATTCTTATCAACTATTCAGTAAACCAAGGAGAATAAGCCACACGTTTGGGATCGAGTGATCCGTCCTTGATCTCTATCATACCATCCCCTCTTGCATTTGTAGAGTTAACAAGCCTCTTACATTACAGGCCATTATTCTTATACATTATAGGGATTAGGGTCTAACATCCTCCATCTGCAATGCTATTGCTCTATGTCATGTTGGTTCCGCCTCGCCTAATATTGTGACTTTCACTTAGAAAGAAAACTTACTTAGACTTGAGTCAATGTCTAGCATAATACCATTGGTATTGGTATCACTTTTGAGTTTATAAGAAATCAAAATCATTATTTGCAATGCTCTAAGTTCTTATGTCTTGAAGATTTGTTTGACCGTTACTTTGAAGTCCTCTCTTACATCTACATTAGAACATATGGAGGTTGGTTAACATGTGATTTTGGTACTAGAATTATTGCTACAAATTCTTTCTTCATTCTTATGAGTAGGTTAGACCTAGTTGTCTACACATATTGATGTTCCTATATTTTGATGACCGTTAATAGCGAAACCTAGCTTCTTGCTAAGAAAGCATCTTCTGCATAGCTCTATTAAACCAAGTGAACTACAACCCTCTCATGCTCATGATACCTCTCCACATACCCGAGTTAATATTTAGGATCCATCTATGGTAGGTTGGACTTCAATCTCAGGACTCGAATGTGAAATGTTGACATGATTTTTTGGTTCCATTTCCAGTTACTTACCTTTGTAATTTTTCCAGAAGTGTAATTCTTCTTTGTATTTTAATGTTTTCTACCTTTGAGTCAAATTAAAATTCATTTTCCTTTTTCATATTATTCCTTTAGTTGTGATTGGTTGCCTCCTTTTTATGCACTATCAATTTAGTTACATATCAATTCACTTCTCTAAGCACTCCTTCCCTTCAATGATCATATCCATCTGATCCTTTAATCCATTTTTTTTTATTGTTTGACCGTTGAAACGCTCCTTCGTACTAATGGTTATGTTCTTCTCAACTTTTAATCCTTTTTTTTTTTTCTTCAATATGTCACTTGGTTGTCGTTTGTTAGAAATACCGCTTTGTTATTTTTTATGTCTCTTTTGTAAATGCTTTTGGCAGCTTGGTATAACCATTCCTCTTCATTATTAACTGATTGTTACCTTCTATAGAATCGCTTAAGAGATTTTAGTGCTCTTATGTATTGTATTTCTCAATTTGTGGTAATCCTCAGTAGTTTATGGTGCATCGACTTTTATACTTATAACGGTGTAGGTGTAGTATGTCAAATTTCGGTAGTCCTTATAAGATTTTGCTCTAAATACATATTAATCTATATTACCAACTTTTCCCTTGGTAGTCCTTAGCAAATTTTGGTATACCATCTTTCTACTTATTCTAGTATAATTTACTGCCTTGTGGTGATGCTTGATAAATTCTGTACACATACATATTTGGTACGATTTTCATATTATGGTAATGCTTAAGAGATTCTAGTACACATACATATTTGTCTCTATTTCTAATTCCCTTTACAATTTCTCAATTTGTGATAGACTACAATAGATCATGGTATAACATCTTTTGACTTATTCTAGTACAATTTGTTATATTGTGGTAGCTCTTGAGATATTCTAATATATCATATATTTGCCTTTATTACCAATTTTCTCTTACAAGTTGCCAAGTTTTGGTAAATCATAGTAGATTCCTATACAAGGGATATTCTAGTACAATTGCTACATTGTGGTATCACTTAATGAATTCTATTATATGTACATATTTGTCTTTGTTACTAATTCTTCGATATAATTTGTTAGATAATATTTTTTTCTATTCTAGTATAATTTATCGTATTATGGTTTCTATCAAGAGATTTTGATACACTTGTATATTATGATATAATTGCCAAATTATAGAAGTGGGTTTTTCTATGATGACGATATGTTACCATAATGTTATAACAAATCACACTCGATTTCAGTATATTATGCCATAAATAATAAAATTGAATATATCAACAGCTTTATTTTTACAAGATTTTAGTAAATTATATTATGAACGATAAAATGAAAAACGTTGATAGTTTTGTTTTTATCGTTGATCAACATGATTTACTAAAATCAAATATAATTTACTATAACATTATAGTAACATAATGTTACTGTAGAATTTTGTAGTGCTTTATTGATTTCGAAACCTATATATATTCTAGTATTATTTTTGTATTGTGATGGTGCTTAGGAGATTATGAAATATGTATAGTTGCTTCTATTACCAATTTTCCTTATAATTTTTTAAATTGTGGTAGTTAATATATTCTAGTACACCATATCTCGACTTATCTGGTGAAATTTCTCGTTTGATAGTTTCTCTTAAGAAAGTTTGGTATACATACATATTCACCTCTATCACCTATTCTCCCTTACTATTTGGCAAATTGTATAATCTTTCTACTTATTATGATGTATTGTTTCCTATTGTGTTATCCTAAGAGATTTTGGTGCATGTGTTACGCTCCAAAGCAGTAGAGTTGTAACAGTTCTGCTGTGTAAATCAACTTATAATAGTAACTTACCTCACAGTTCCTACCATAGATATAATTTACATAAGATGTTTACGACTCCTCGTTTTGAAGTAAATAATTCAATTAAAATTTAAGCTAAAATTTATATAAAAAGTTAGAACCATCGTTCATATTTATATATATATATATATATAATTACATCCATGTTATCTTAAAATCCTAAGAAATTACACATACTACAGTAGTTAGCTAACTGACATCTCACATATTAGTTTATAAACCTAAAAGTATTATCAAGACATTAAAAAGACTCGATCATATAGTTATTTGATCCTCACTCCCCATAGCTTCAAAAGAGAACTGACCTCGAGATAATTGTATCGTAGCATATCAGTTAAAAGTCAAAACCTACGAGAGAATCTATATGGGTGCGAGCAATTATAGTTCAGTAAGTTAGGTTGGAGACTTATGAAAGTATAACAAATACAAATAGGGTTATCAAGCAATTAATTATATGCAATGCAACAAGCAAGTACCATCATACAACATAGTCCTATCCATTGTAAAATTGGAGTAATTTCACCCGCTCTAATCTAAGTTAAGAAGTTTTCATGTTTATATAATGGTTCACAACCAAACCCAGATTTGTATAATGAAGACACCACTCCTTTTATGACTATCCTTTGAACTAATACGCTTATCCTCACTGTAACCTCCTTTCCTATCACTTAGTTCGGTTAAGGATGAAAAAAAAAAAACTATTATGCTATCTAGCATTATCTTTTTCGAAAGTATCAGTGTTTAGTTGGAGAATCTTAATGGACCCCTAAAGGGTTGCAATATATGTTTAATTAGGGTATTTAGGTAAGTTATAATTAGGTACGGTTTAGGATGATTAAACAATTTCACATTATTTTATTCACATCAATCACCAAACACAATACATAATACAGCATGGAATTAGATACCCAAGTACATGCGTACATAAATACTTACAAATACAGTTAAATACAATCTTAAGTTTCTGAGTACTTTAAAATAATACTTCAAAATACAATGAAATATTAAACTCAATTTATTTAAAATCCTTGGTTTGCTCACTTATTTATCGCAACTCAACTTGTCTTCATGTGTCCTATAAGATAAATACTCTTTTAATACTTATATCTTGATGATATATATATACTTTAGGGTATGATTTAATTCAATTCTTCATATATACATATTATTTGTTACCAATTCATTCTAGGTTAGTTTAGGATTCGGTTTCTGAATCTAATTCCGACTCAGGTTCTAACTCAATTCCAATCTACGAGTACTATACATAATTTCTAAAAATATGTTTCGAACCTTGATGTAAAATTAATCACATCAGGCTCGAGTATCCTAAGTATCACTTTTGGTCTTAAATTAATATTCTAGTTTACTCGGTACATTCTAATCCTCATTAGTATACCAAATTTACTCCCAATACGAGAAAATTTTACATTTTCCTATAATTATCTAAATTTAAGTTTCGTATTAGATTTAATACCTATTATTATTATTATTATTATTATTATTATTATTATTATTATTATTATTATTATTATTATTATATTATCCATTTTAACCTAACATTTTATATTTACCATAATTCCAATTCTACATATTATCAAAATTAATTATATTTACTACTTAATACCCCTAATAATCATCTCTAACACCTTAAATACCACAATTATTATACCACATCAGATATTAACATCTTGAAATCCTTAATTACATACTAAATCAATAATTATTCCATTAATCATTAACTAACCCCAAAAATCCATAATTATATACATATTTTAAGGGCTTAAAAGTTTCAAATTTTTAATTTTTTAAAAAAGGCCTCCATGGCATTGTTTTATATCACTCAAGTGGTCTACATAAAAAAAAAATTGAGTTTAAAACTATACTCCTAAAGTTGTTTAATTTTTAAATAGAAACATGCTCGGTTTTGTACGGTTTCTTAAGCCCCTTATATTTCCAAATGTAATTAAATCTAACCAATTTTTTTCTTAAATATACATATAATAAAACATCATAATAATAAAATTAATTATTTTTTGGATAAAATTAATAATTTTAATAATTCACACAAAATTGAGCTGAATTGGGATTCACCTAACTATTGGACTTCTAGCCACCAGCAATGGTTCTAGGGGTGTCTGTTGGTCCAGGTAGTGGGTGTGGGGTATGGTGGTGGCGGCGGCGGTTCGTTTCCAATTGGTGGTGGTTTATAGGTTTAGTCCAATTGCTCGTACTGTATAGATTTTTTGTAATTTTTTTAGAAAACGTAATTCTCTCTTGTTTCAATCCTCTCAATTTTCCTTACTCTACAAACTGCCTAAATGAGCTTCTAAAAAAATTTGGCTATATATGAAGCTCTAGGGAATTTTTGGTGTATTAGTTTGAGTTGACAAATGCCTTATCCACTTGTAATTTGACTTTTTAAGTGGGTTAATTTAATTAGTCAATTTTTTTTTCTTTTCTTCTTGACCTGCCATGACCTAAATTCGGATCATTCCCCACTTTTTTATTTTTTCCTTAATTTTTTAAATAATTTTCTTTAATTATTTAGCATTTTTGTAGCATTTTAAGTAATTTCGCGTATTTTCACTTATGCATAAATACATATAGAGTACAATTAAATATTCTTAAATATTATTTATGTTATTCTATTATTTTTATTGTTCATATAATTTATCTTTAGTGACTCGTTAGTTATCATAACTTGTTTTATGCATTTTCAATAAATAATAGATAATATACTTAAAATTTGATATTATAATATTCTATTATTTTATTACTTATTTTTCTAAATTCAAACTTACAAGATTACTTTTACTAATATTTTTAGATTTTTTTTTATAATTTAAACTCAATTGAATCTTTTAACCGATCGCTTTAAACTTTATATGCTAAATTCGATCTTATGGTTACAGGGCTCATAGCACGTACTCTAATATAATTGCCGTATTGTAGTAGCTATTATAAGATTTTAGTGTACGT
Organism: Lumnitzera racemosa; assembly: GCA_024138005.1. Classification (NCBI taxonomy): domain Eukaryota; kingdom Viridiplantae; phylum Streptophyta; class Magnoliopsida; order Myrtales; family Combretaceae; genus Lumnitzera; species Lumnitzera racemosa. The sequence continues at coordinate 3,320,362 of JAMXBC010000004.1, forward strand.
TCATATTTGCCTCTATTACCAATTTTCCAGTACAACTTATTAAATTATGGTAGTCTTTCATATATTTTAATTTACAATTAATATTTCTTTTTCTGATACAATTTATCACATTGTGGTATCCCTTAAGAGATTCTGGTACACATATTCTGATACAATTGTCAAATTGTGGTAGCTCTTAAAAGATTTTGGTAGTTGATTTTTGGTATCTTTTTTATATTGTGATAACTTTCAAGAGATTTAGGTACATGCACAAATTTCACCATATTACTTGTTTTCCTTTATAATTTGTCAAATTGAGGTAGTCTGTAATAGATTTTGGTATACCATTTTTAGACTTATTTTAGTACAATTTCATGTATTATGATATCCATTAAGAGATTCCAGTGCACCTATCATATTGTAGTAGCTATAAAGAGATTTTGATAAATATATATATTTATCTTTATTACCAATTTTCTGTCACAATTTGTTTAATTGTGGTAGTCCTTACTATATTTAGGTATATAATCTTTTTCCTTTTTCTGCACGATTTATTGTATTGTGGTATCCTTTGAGAGATTCTTGTACACTTACATTCTCTAAAATACTATTATCAAATTGTGGTAGGTAGCATTTAAGAGATGTTAATACCTATACACATTTAAGTATCTTTTTTGTATTGCATTAGCGCATAAAAGATTTCGGCACATACAAATTTGCCTCTTTTTTTTATCAATTTTCTTTTATAATTTGTTAAATTATAGTAGTTCTCAATAGATTCTGGTATACCATTTGACTTACTTTGGTACAATATCTTGAATTGTAGTATCTCTAGATATTCTAATATATGTTCATATTTGCCTTTATTGCCTATTTTTAGGGATTATTACATGTAAGTCCTAAGTTGATTTAATAATAAGTTTTAAAAATATGTATATTTTTCAAAAACATGATGAGAAAACATACTACACCAAAAAGTACAAAAAGTTGGTAGGTAGCAAAAAATTGGTAGTTACAAGATAGGTTTAAGCAGAAAATACATGATGTTATAAAAAAAAGTACAAAAAAACACGTTAATCTTTTGATGAGGCCATAGGTTTCACTAGAAAATACATAGTGTTTTAAAAACACGTTAATCTTTTGAAATGGATGGATTATCTTAAATATTTGGTTGCCTATTTGACTAATCATTTGGTTGTATATTGGATTGAGCATAAAAAGGTATATAGATTATTGGTGGAGAGTTTGGAAGGTCTACAAATCTTCTAGAGGAAGATAACATAAATCTTATTTTTAAAGGCCTTCAAGGTTGATCAAAAGATCTTCTATTGAATTAGATGGTGACTTTACCATCAGGGTTTTGAACTACATTTGATGGTTTGATATTGTAAATATGTTGTTTTGGAAGTGGGTTTTCTATTTCCCAATGTTCAGGTAAGTTGACTTGAGACCATTGAATCATTCTAAGGACAAAAACATTAGCTTTGGTTAGAACCAGAAGCAGTTTTCATTAATTTGAAATACACTCTATATATTATAACCATTGGTATTGATCCTTCTACTATTTAGTAATTATGGGTTTTTATTTGAAGAATTAAAGAGCTCATTATTGTCTTGTCTCTAAGAGCAAGAGTGATATTTGGATGACATTCAAACTGGATTGGTTCACTACTAAGACTAGTTTCAATTGTTGTATGAAATACCTTTTATACACCAATTTTTTAGCATCTCTTAGGACTACGAATACAGAAGTATCTAATCCTAATTTAATAAGAGGTTTCGCACTTACTTAAACTAAACTTAGATGCATATAATTTCATTCTTTAGCATATTTTTTTGTTGAATCATAATTTAAAAGTTTTATTGTTGTTAAGCCATTTGAGACAGGGATATTCTTTTTTTTTTTTTTTCTGTGGCTATAACATAATTATTTTTCTCAAAATTTTCCATTTAGCAATTTGATATATTTGAATCTGAGCTTGATCCTTGGGTTGATTCATTGATGGTGGCCAATGCTTGTTCCAAGATTTGCTTCATTTGATCAAGATAACTGGTACTTACCAAAGAAGATATTAAAAAACTTTTATTCTAGATCGATTGAAACTGATGCTTCTGATTTAGGATTCGGAGAAATACTAAAACAAAAAGAAAATAATAAAGAACATGTTGTTCAATATGTTTTAAAAAATTGGAATGATTGTCAACGCAATTATTCTACAATAGAGAAAGAAATTTTAGTAATTGTTTTAACAATTTCTAAATTTTAAGGAGATTTGTTAAATAAAAAATTTCTTTTACATATTGATTGCAAAGTTGCTAAAAATGTTTTAATAAAAGACATTCAAAACATTGTATCTAAACAAATTTTTGCTCGGTGGCAATCAATTCTTTCCGGATTTGATTTCAAAATAGAGCATATTAATGAATCTTCCAATTCTCTTCCCGATTTCCTTACTCGTGAATTTCTGTAGGGAGATGCCTCCCAAGAAAGAGAAGGATAAAAGAAAGGAAAAGGCTTCTTTAGTCTCTAGCAAGAGGTTGACCAATATCAAATCATAGTTAGATGTTTGTGAATCATCTAATAGCCCATTAACAATAAAAGAGGAATATTCTTCTAAGACCTTAAGACCAATATCTTCAAATAATCAATCCTCTTTTAATACTTAAATACAATCTAATGAAAATTTGTCCCAATTAGCCGATACGACAATCACTCTAGAATTGCTAAAAGCAATTTCAATAGCTTTATAAACAAAAAATGAACCCCCAATGATGTTTGAAATTCCTCAACAAATAGAAACTTAGAGGAAAAATCAAAATATTCAAATCATTGAAGTAACATCTTTAGTAACTTCCATAACAACACCTGTAAACTAAAGGTACAATTTTTTCCCAAAATCCATTTCTAGATATGTTTTCTCTATTAAATAAAACCTATTTGAAAAAAGATTCTTTTGAATTTGCAAGAAAGATTTTTACAAAAGACTTCTATTATGTTCCATATGATATTTACAAACCAGACTTGGTTGCCTATTATGTCTAAATTTTTCCTAAAACCCATTTCCAGATATGTTTTTTCTATTAAAGAAAACCTATTTGAAAACGACCCTTTTGAATTTACACGAAAGATTTTTACGAAAGATTTATATTATATCCCGTTTTAGGATTTACTCTTCTTCAAGTTTATTCCATATTTTAAAATTGTCCCACCATTTAACCTTATACATTCTGACAAGATTAGTTAGATTTGAGGTTCGATTAAGTTTGTAATTAAACCACCAAGTTATAACCCAAGATACACCAATATGTATAAAATATATCATTTCCTTTTGGAAATTTTTCTCATACGGTGTTAGATTATATTTTTTCATGAAAGTATTAAAATCATTCTTGCCATTTTCATAAACATTTTAAGGACTGCTCTAAATTATTCCTACCAATAGGCAAACTGGTTCAAAAGAACAATTATAAAAAAAAAATTAGCCAAGTATGTGATTTTTTTGAATTCATTCGATATAAAATATTTTACTAAGCCTGTTTATAATCATAGTAATTATAACTAGCTCGGTAATATGGTTGGGCTAAAAAAAGATTTGATATTGAGTTTTATTGGAGTTATTGGATAAGTTCGCCATTCCTTAGGACTAAATACTGTTAGGATTCTCACTGTAGAATAACTAATCATTTCTTTTTTTTTAAAAAAATGTTTGAATTTTATTGATCCAGTTTCAATTAAAATTTTCTCATAAAACTGAATTGGTTTGTAAACATTATATGGGACATAATAGAAATCTTTTTGTAAAAATCTTTCTTCATATAATCCATATTTTAGCAAACTATGAGCAAATAAATATCATTTGATAAGATACGTTAACCTTTTGGTAAGACTTATTTTTTAGTCCATTGATGGTGACTATCAACTCCTACTATTTTCCCTTACAATTTGACAAATTATGGTAATCCTCAGTAGATTTTAGTATACCATCTTTCTAATTATTCTTGTACATTTTATCGTATTGTGGCAACTATTAATAGATTCCATACACGCATTGAATTGTCGTACCATGACAGCCCTTAAAGATATTTTAGTGTACGTACATATTTGCTGCTATTACCAATTTTCTCTTACAATCTGTCAAATTGTGGTACATCTTTGTAGATTTTGGTATAAGTAGAGATTTTGGTACAATGTTCAAATTATGGCATTTTTTAAAGAGATTTTGGTACATATACTTATTTGCCTCTATTACAAGTTCTCTGATGCAACTTGTTAAATTGTGATAGTGCTTTATATATTCTGAGATACCATCTTTTTGCTTTTTCTCGTACAATTTATCGTATTTAGGTATCTCTTAAGATATTTTTCTGTACATACATATGCTAATATAATTCATCAAATTGTGGTTTTACTTTAGAGATTTTGATGCTTGTACTTATTTTGGTACAATTATTGTATTGTGGTAAGATTTAAGTACATGAAAAATTACATATAAGAGTATAAACATTTAGAATTAAGTTTAAATAGAGGATCGAACCTTTAATTGATTCAAATAGATGATCAACGTTATATTATATGATCTAAATAGAATAATAAACATTTAATTGGTTAAAATAGATTATAAATGTTTGAATAAGTGGTTCAAATAGAGAATTAAAACCCTAATTTTATTTTAATTTTAATACTTTATTTACATCATTTATCATGACATTGATCTTCTATTTTAATCATTTGAAAGTTTAATTATCTATTTGAATCACTTAATATAATATCGATTCTCTATTTAAACCACTTGAAAATTTATTACTCTATTTGAACTTGATCTTAAACGTCAATCTCTTCATATGTAATTCTTCCTTTAATACATGTACATATTTTACCTTATTTTAAATCTGATACATGTTGTTAAATTATGGTAACACCATGATAGATTTAGACACATTAGGGCATCTATCCTTGGAGTTGAATAAGCGGCCAAAGTGAGCCAACCTAACCTACCTTGTATTATCTCGCTTGTAAATGCAGGCTAGAATTTCCAACCTAACTCACTTCGCTGTAGGTTGCGGATTAAGCTGGCAAACCTACGAATTAGATAATTGGAAGGATGCTCAGCATTAAAGTTTACCATTCAATTTTAGTAAAAATCAAGTAGATTTTTATTTATTATTAGAATTATTCATTAATATTTAAAACTTTGAAAAATTAGAAATTATCTTGATATAAAATTCTCTATGTGTAGATCGCTACATCAAAGCTATTAGCATTATCAGTAGAGTTCTGTTTAGTGCATCGTATTAAGAGTTGCAAAATGTTTTTTGTCCTATGAAAATCCTTTATGCTATTAGGCTATAATGAGGATGAGGATGAAATATAGTTTATATTTGATATTTAATATTTACTAAAACTTACTAATTTTTCTTTTTAGTATCTATTTTCCTTTATTGATATTTTGGAGACCTTAATGTTACATTATTGATAGAATTAGATCATGCTAATTCTAATTCTATCGAAACTTTCATGAAAGAGAATATTTTGTTTATTCATATGGTTCACTATAAATAATAAAGAGTATTGATAGGATTAAATTAAAAAAGAAAAAGAAAAAGAAAACAATAATAATAATAAATTGAAAAAGTGTCGGCTGAACCTCCATACTCTTCAACGTACCCAGTTAGGATTTAGGAAAATCAATTGTAAGTTTAATAGTTAATAAGTCAATAAGTCAATAACCCATGTTGATTGGTGATTACCTTGCTGTTATACTCATATGTGAGTGCGATATGTCTCTCTTTTTTTGTTTGGGGGTTGTAGGCCGACTTATCCTACAATTAGTTGGTTTGTTTTTTATTACGGATTAAGTAAGCTGAGTTAAAAAAAACCTACTTTAAATTGTTCAAAATTTATGAGCTTGACTTGTGCAAGTCGGCTTGTTAAACCCACTTTACTTGCATAGCTTTATCTGTACTATTCATGGCTTGATGAGGCTATGGAAACACGTTTTATGTTTTTGCAACGTTAGTCAGAGGTTTTTATATTAGAACCCTTATCAACTTTTTTTTTATTTAAATTTTTTATTGGTTGAAATATATTTTTTGGACAAAAAAAATGTTAAAAATACTAAAAAGTTCTTATAAAAAAATTAGGGGTAAAATAATAAATTATTAACATGGTATTTATGGGTATGAAATAGATTACTTAAGGATGAGGTTGGTCTTACTAGCAACCCGCGCGAGTTTATTTAATGTAACGGACAGGCGGCTTACCAAATTAAATCCCCCAGAAACACAGCTATAAAAGCCCTAATTTCACCCTCTCATTTATCTCAATCTTCGCCCTTCTATTACCACTGTCCATTTCATGCTTCCATTACATACTTGAGTTTCCCATTCACTGTATGAACAGATAAGGGTCAAAAGGTGGCCTTTTTATATTCCCTAAGTTTCAATTCCACAATAACTTGTGATTCCTCATAAAGCCTATATGAGTTCATGCCTTCAGGTTAGTTTTTCACTTAATTTTCATGTTATCTTCTTCAAATTTGCAATTCATTTAGGCTTTTACACGTGTAATGCGTTCCCCAATTTTTTGGGGGGTTTTGTTAGGTTAAAGTTTGAAGCTTTACTTGATTGTAAAGATGTAACTGTTGGTTTTGCTTGCTTAGGGCTTGAACTTGCTCATGTTTCTCAATTATTGACCCCAAAAGTTGTATTGTTTGGTGCGAGAGAAAATTGAGCAGAAGGAGATGGAAAAGTTTGAAACTTTAAGCTTACATTTGGAATTGGAAGTATGAAAAAGATGAAAACAATAAAGGGTGTGAGTGGATACGTAGGACATGATGTTGCTTGTAGTTAATTTTTCAACCCAACCCTTATATAAAGGAAGGATGATTAATCGCAAATTTTGGGAATTTTTTTGAGTATCCATGTTCATATGTATTGCATTAATTCGAGAATTTGGGGTCTATATTTGTCTATTTTGGTTGTTTTAGTAAGATTGCTACAAGAGTGCATTGGTTATTAGCTGGAGTAATGTTTTAGCATGGTCTGCAATATATTTTACTTCTAATTCTGTTTGATATGTTTGTATGTGCGGAAAATGAAGCAAGTTTTCTAGGACAGTTCTTCAATCTTGTGGTTGGATACTCTCTTTGTTCTTATTGCCGGGACTAGTCTGTAAATTTCAAACAGCCTCACTATTGCATTCTCAAATTTTCATGGCATTTTATGGAGACAGTTTTTAATGCAAATTTGTGATATTATGTTGGTACTGGCACAACCCATCCTCACCTGGCAGATTATTGCATATATTTTGCCTTCCTTTGTCAATTCTGCTTGCTTAATCATTGTGTTTCAGGTTTTCTATGTATTGAACACAGAGGAGTTGTAAATCCAAGTGAGAGGATTGGAGAGATTATGAGTTCTATTGAGATAGATAAGCGTGTTGATCTCTAGTTCAATCAAATTGAGTCACTGTGGGAGGGGATGGTACTCTATATGTTCTCCAAAGAGTCATGAGTGGAATATTTAGCAACTTCATTATGGAAAGATCCTTTTTTTTTTTTATTTTTCTTTGTGCTAAGTGAGATATATTCATCACTCAAAACTTGTACATAAGATGTGTACAAGAGATTTGGTTGAAAAGAAAAAAAATGATGTGAACAAGAGAAACTCAATAGCCTTCTATTTGAAGCAAGTATCAAGGAAACTGGAAAGATCCTTTTATTTTTTCCTGCAGGCTGTATTTCCAAGCATGAGAAATAGTTGTGCCACAGCAGCTGCTACTGAAGTATCATTAGAGCTGATAGGTCCCAAAAATAAAAAGTATCGTAAACTGGCAGCAACTTACAAATTTAAGCTTTAAGATCTTGTGAAGCTAAATTTTAGATGATATCAAGGCAGAAAGTCCTTTTTTGAAATCCTTGCTCTGTCATTTCAGTCTCATTCACGTTTTCATTGTCCAGCCCTACATATGATAGTAAGTGATAAAATATGAAATAGAAAAGCCCAAACCAATCTACAAGTTTAATTTTGTAGGCTGGTTGGTTGTGAAGCTAATTTTAACCGTTTTGTACTGTAAAAGATGTAAAAAAAAAATATCTTATACCGAATGCAGGGTTCTCATACTGCATATTTTTCGAGGCCTTCATGGAGCAGAGGACTGTTATCAAAGAGACGTGCTACAAAGGTTCACATGGTTGGGAAAATGGATAGTCATTCGTTGAGACGAAATCTTTATCTGAGGTGAGAAATGATCTCTTTCACTATCTTTTGGCTTTATCTATCTCATGGATGCATAATCAACTTCTGATTCCATGAACAATTGATAACTTTAATTTGCCCATTCTCCCATGCTGTGCACACTTCAAGTTTCTGGTTGTGGATTAAGAATGAAAAGGTTAGATCTAGAGAAACTTTAGTGTAAATAATTATCACTAAATCTGAACAATCATTTCTAAGTAAGATGCATACAAAGAGTAGCTCAAGAAGAAAGAGGCAGCTTGCAGTTAATTAATCCTTGAAGTTGAATTATTGAGCTACAATTTAGTCTGTCATAAAGATGTATGAACACCTTCTACAGTGTAAAAAGTTGTTGCGGAGATGTATGGATAGGTTGGCCGATGCTCTCTGCTGAAAGGTATGAGACACAGGAAATGTGAAGTAAAATCATTCTTTGGTTTACTTAAAGGCATGTTGAGTGGCTGTCGATTGCATCAGAGCATAGATACTGTTGAAAGTTGATTGGGCATCTGAATGCTTTTAAAAATTTTGTGATCCTTTTTTCAAGGATCTGCAGTTTATTCGAATTTGAGTAGTTGGGTGAGTACAAAAGTTCAATATAGGGAAAAAGGAAGCACTGTACCATCACTGCACTTATTTGAAAGACCGGTAGATGTGGATGCTTGTCACTGTATTGGGTTTATGCATTGTGATTAATTGAATTGCTGGGATATATCTCCTGTTTAGTAAAACATTCATGGGGCAATTAGGAGGAAATGCATCTTTTGATGTATAGAATGGTCTGCTCATTGTGAATACCCAGAACCTCCCTCTCCTCTTTCTCAGAGAATGTGGGTATAGACATTTGGCTGAAGCTGTAGATGCGTTCCATGATTGAATGAATGTTTATAGAGGTTGTTTTGGTTATATCATATTGTGTTCATAAATTGATCAGTTGATATATGAATTGCCAAATAATATTTACTGAAATATTGGGTTTTTAAATGATATTCAGCCATGGGAGACATAAAATGCCTTATTGCGCCTTTAGTATAAGTACACTACCCAAGTATGTTTACTTTCAGCATTACCAGTTCATTTACATATTTGTTCTGGTTCATTTGCTTTTTAGGTTTGTTAAATTTGATCTTCCTGTTCCTTTTATGTTTGAACTTGGAAAATCAGACTACTTGTTTTCTCAGTGTAGGGTCTCCATATTTTCGAGGTCCGAAAGTAAAATCCTTAAGAGTTTTGTCCTTTAAAGGCAGTGCCCGAAATGATGAAACAGGAAGTGGATCTGGTGGCTCAAGGGTTTCCAAGAATTCTATTAAACTTTCTTTTGTGTCAGACAAGAATGAGGATGCTGCTAAAGCATCAGAGTCGCATGATGTTGCTCTTTCTTATGATGCAGAAGAAAACAAGGCTGTTGCAGGTTCAGCAGCTATTCAGAAATTCAGAAAATGGCTTACGATGTTGGGTTCACAATCACCATCTCCAGTGATGGATGTTTTGGGAGAAGAAGCACCATTAAGGCGGGAAACCAAAACTGAGGACATTACCCTTAACAAGGGAAAAGGGGGTGCTCTGAAGTCGGTATGGCAGCACTTTTGGGGCTTCGATGCAACAATGAAGTTTCCACTGCTTATATTGTAAGTCGCCTGCACTTCTGCATTCATTAATTTTTAAGCCTAATGATATCCCCTATAAAATATCAAGAAATGGCTGAAAATGGATATGTAGAGCTTCTGATTGCTTTTGCTGTACTTGCAGCGTCCCTTTATACCTTGCAGTTAATGTTGCTTACGGAAGTGAAGTTTCACGAGAGTTAACACCTCTGTGGATCTTTGGGCCCTTGATAGTTGCACTTTACGTGAAGATGCTTCAGTGGTTGTGTGCACTTTACGTGTTCAGCTTCAAGCAGACGGTTCGAATAATTAAAAGCTTACCGTCTTACTATGTGGTGGCCTATAGCTACATTGCACATGGGAAGCTTAAAGAAGAATTGCGAGCTTGCTTTTGGCAACCTATTGTGGACATGAAGAATGCAGATTACAAAGAGGTATCTAGAAGAAAACTAAAAGTGCTGCAAGAATGGATGATGGAGAAGTACCTGGATTACGTTGAATCAATATGGCCATATTATTGCAGAACCATTAGATTCCTAAAGAGGGCTAATCTCATTTAGATCGGATACATTGTTGTGAATGTAGTTCTTTTAGAGGATGAAAGCTAGGGTCTCAAAAAAAAAAAAAAAAAAAAGGGGTTTAGTTTAAGGGTATAGAGGTGGAGAGCCCTATTTTGTGCGGGGGTTCTTTCTTTTGGGATCTTGAGCAAGTTGAGATCGCAGCAAGCAGGCATATTCTGCAGTCTCTATAGCTCTTAGAGGCAGTCTTTTGGTTATCGCATGAAGTACCCATTTTTTCCCTTGTTTTTAACCCCCTTGATCTAATTACTGCATACGTTCTATGAGTGGCATTCTGTAACAGATTTCGATCGATTCATTATTTGTCATTTCCTGTTGTATTGATTCAGTCTATGGCCTGATTAATCTTGTTTGCTTGAGTTTGCTGCGTTGTCTATTGATGGAGGACGTGTTTTTAGAATCTCGTTTCAGAAAGCTAATTTCAATGCAGCCTTGTTTGATCTATTTGCAGATGTCTCAGGTTTTATAGAAGCCTGGTTGAAGGGTTATTATGTTTTCCTCGGGAGGATAATCTTCGTCCTATCTTGTGGCATTCATCAAAGGTGGGGATGGTAAGCTACCTACCTTAAATTAGAAAACTGAAAATGTGGATAAGCAGTGCCATGAGACTCACTAAAAACGTGATGAATGTGGCAAACGCAGATGACAGACACAACATATAGAACATGTTTATGAACTTCTCAGCGTTTTGGCTTCTAGCCTGCTAGTCGCTACAAAAGCGTACAAATGAGCTTGCAAATATTTCAGGTGAACACATAGAGACTGACCAAACATTTTACTTTCTACTTCCTTAGTATGCATACATATATATATATATATTAATTTTTTAATGTTTGCCTTTCCTTTCTTGTATCTCTTCCAGTCTGTTGGATGTAGATTGTTCACGGATTTTTCCATAAAACAAGTGCTCTTCCCTCAATATTTTTGGGCAATGGGATGCTATTTTGCTTTCAGTTTGGGGTAAAACTATTCAAAGAAATTATGCGATGTGCCAATAAACGTTTAAATGATGACTATAAACTTTTTTATTTTTTGAATAAAAAGGTTAGGGAAAAGGAAATAGAAATATTGCCAAATTAAAATAAAAATCCTAAAATTATGGTCGTTTTGAAAATAAATGCAAAAATGCAGCATATGCGATGAAATCGGTTTTCCCAAAATTGAATTCATTTATTTAAAGTAAAGTCGGGTTTTTGAAAAAGCTAATTTTAGAAAAGTTTGGTATGATATGTGAAAGAAAATAATAAAGTAATGTAATGTGGTGCAGCCGTTGGGAAGGTACGGATCCTCTGTGAAGGAACTTTCTTTTCCTTTTTTTTTTTTTTGTTTTTACTGTTAAAAGTTTAATTTATTAACTACAGGTTTATAAAATAATATAAAAATATTGATAAGAAATTTTATAAAGGAATTTAAGGATAAAGTATATAAATCCAAAATAGGAGAATTTTTTGAGATGTTGATTTGGTGTCTAGATACTCCAAATAGAGTTCTTAGGGTTGAAGATAGCCTTATATAAAAGCTTAACATCCCTAAATCGCTGTATTAACTTTACTAATAATTTTGAAAAATAAATAAAAATTTGCTTTTGAAAAGCCAATTTTTTACAAATAATAAAAGTGGCTTTTCAAAAGCTAATTTTATACTAAAATTTAAACACTAAGCTTTTTAAAAACTAATTTCAGTTTATTTTAAAATCACATTTTCAAAAATCGAATTCATATGCTATATTTTTTGGTTTATTTTCAAAACAACCATCTTTTTAGAAATTTTTTAAAATTTTGCAATATTAATTTCCTTTCCCTAAAAAGTTATATATATAATTTAAATTTTTTTATTTATCATAAAAAAATAAGTTAAAAAATTATGTAATTAATGTAAAGTTCCAAAAATGAATGAATTGTTATATATAATTTATTAAATATTCAAAGAGAAAAAATAGTAGAAAACACACTCACTTTCTTTCTTTAATATGTTTTTATCACCAAATTATATAATATATATAAAATTATAAGCAATATATAATTTTCGAAAAAAGAAAAAAAAAATTCTAAGAATATTGCTCTAGGGAAAATAATCTCAAAATTACAGTAGATAAATTTGACTTTTCAAAAATCCTTTTAAATTACACTAAATTCGGCTTTTGAAAAGACAATTATATGTAAAAATATATAATAGACTTTTGAAAAGCTGAATGCACATATTGCAAAGAAATTGGCCTGTGGAAAGTCAGTTTTATTGATGTATTAAAATTATCTTCCCAAAAGCTTATTTCTTTGCAAAATGCTAAAATTAGCTTTTGAAAATTTTTTCAAAAGTTGTTTATATCTTCAGTCAAAGCAATTAAGATCACAAACTTCGTCCATGATCCTAGATATAATTGTACTACATGATATATCTATTTTAGAAATCTATTATAACACCAATGAACACATCTACTATACGGTATATTTCACTTGTAAATCTAAGTTTTTTAACCTATAACTCTAATGTATAATGTTTATGAAACTTTTGTAACTCAAGAAAAATTAAGGTCCAATAAAAAACAACCAACAAATAGAAAACGGAAGAGAGAATAGATAAAAATTTTAATAAGTATCCAAAGTTTTATTAGCTTAACATAGTATTTTTCATTTATATACAATATTTGTCCAAAATGAATAAACAAGTAGATATCAACATGCCTATTTGAAGGTGTCATTGTCGACGATGCCTATAGGCATGTATCTCATCCTAATCATTCGTTTGAGTACTAAACTGAGGTTGCATTAATTGATTGTGATCTAACCGAGCAATACATTAGCCATCCCTACTTAACAAGCTTTGCAGATAAGGTATTTGCATAGGTATTGAAGAGGGGTTAACCTATGAGTTATTCACCCATGTCTTGAGCCTAATCCGCAGTTCGTCTATTAAATGGTGCTAGAGGAGGTTAGGAAAGATTGCTAGAACTCTTCCTTATAGTAGGTGTTTAATATTGGAATACAAGCTGGATTATGAGGTGAAGTTTTAGGGGGAGTAGTGTCCGAGCAATCAATTATCTTTAATCTATAGTTGTACCTACCCATGTTGTGTCCTTCCTTATCCACAACTTCGAATACGATACATTGACATCCTCCTTAAGGCACATCCTTTTAGTGGGGAGTCATCTTCCTTGGTGTCATAAGCTAACATTGGTGCATCATTCGGTTTTTGAAGAGTAACCCCTTGAAACTACTAAGAGATCCTATTAATATTCAGCTGCTCAATAATGATATCTTTGTATGTCATTGATGGCAATTGATCAATAAAATCCGTCTATAAAAATAGAAGATTAAACGACTAACTCATAATACAAGATAATATGAAACAAACACATTACAAGTGACAATGTGTCGAGTATCCCATCATGGCCATAGTCCAACCAATGAATCACCTAGTCTTTGACTGGTACGAGGTATTGTGATTTGTATCCGCTTCAACATGTGCTCCCTCTAAGTATGGTATTTCCATAATCCTGCTTCGATGATTCGTTTACATATCTAGCCAACGTAGGGGTTTGGTAGCTCAATTCATCGTAGTTTGGTCATGCAAATCTATATAGTGGAGCTGAATAAGGATATCAATATACTTAAGTACTTCTTGAACATTGCCAAATTATCAAGTAATAGCATAGCACAAAAATTGATTCTAGTATATTTTCTCTGGAAAGCTGAATTTAGCACAGTATAGCACAAAAATGGCTTTTCAAAGGTTGAACTTAAGTATTGTATTTTTGGGATTTTTTTTTTTTACAATTACAATATTTTTGGATTTTTTTTTATTTTTTTTGCAATATTTCATTCCTTTTCCCCATAATTTTCATATAAAAAATAACTTAAAATGAAATGTTGAATAGTAATTTACTATAATAAAATATAAAAGGTACGAGCATTTGAAATTATATTAAATGAAGAGCTCGTACAATGCGTTGAGTAAAAATTTTAATAATGATTATAAATTTTTTTGAAAATAAAAAATTGGAATATAATCTAATATTTAGAAAAAAAAAGGGCCAATAAAAAAATATTAGCAAGCGTTTTATTTATTATAAAAAATGCATTAACAAATTATTTAAGAAATATAAAATCATAAAAATGAATGACTCTTTATATATTATTTATTGACTATTTAAAAGGAAAAGAAAAACCTAAAAAACTTTCTCTCTCTCCTATCTTCACATTAACATGTTTTTATTACCAACTTATATACAACATATATAAATTATATACAATGTAATTTTCATATGAAAATGATTTAAAATGAATTAATAAATAGTGATTTACTATAATAGAATATGAAATGTAAAAGTTTCTAAAATTATATTAAATATGAAATAAAATTATGGAAATGAATTAATAACACCATTCCATGAAATAAATTCACTAGCACAATAAACAAAATTGTAAGAAATTTTATTTAAATAACTATATTGATTTTTTTTTTATGATGAGAAAAAATCTTAAATATGTTGTTTAAGAAGATATTTGAAGTATTACGAAAAGATAATATATCGGAAAAGGCACTTTATTATATGTTTTTATATATACTAATTTTTGAAAGGTGTGACATGAAATAATTTTTGAAGTAATTATATAGTGGTGAAGATATATAATATTTTAATAGTATAATGTTGGACGATTCTAACTTTTAGAAAAGAGAGGTTATAGTATAAGTGGAAAAGCACGTGTTGAGAAATACGTGAAAAGGATGTGAACAATAAAATTAACGATAGAAGAGTGATAATGTGAAAAGAGAGAGAGTGATTGAAAAAAAATATATACATAAAGTAATTGGTAAATATATCCTTATTAAATTAAATTATAGTTGATATGAGAATTGGTTTTATTGTTATA
This sequence comes from Lumnitzera racemosa, assembly GCA_024138005.1. Classification (NCBI taxonomy): domain Eukaryota; kingdom Viridiplantae; phylum Streptophyta; class Magnoliopsida; order Myrtales; family Combretaceae; genus Lumnitzera; species Lumnitzera racemosa. Next base: position 3,335,629 of record JAMXBC010000004.1, read on the forward strand.
TATTATTAAATTAAATGGTAGTTACTTAACTTTTAGTTTTAATAATATAGATAGTATGATATAATTTTTTAATGCACTTGCTTATCTCATATAGTCTGTTTTTGGATGTAAATTTTAAATATATAAATTTGAAATATTAATTAATAAAGAAAATCACTGGTTCAAGAAAAAGCAAAAATGTAAATAGGTAGAGAATTGGAATATTTTATGAAAGAAAACCATGGATCATTGATATTCTCTCTCTATATAGCAAGTAGAGAGCAATCTGCTGCAAACTTTTCTTCTTTTTATTAATGCTATATCAAATGGAATCCTTACGGCTAGATGAAAGAAAAATCTCATATGTTTAAAGTTTTTCTCTTATTTAAAAAGTAAAATCATAAAATTTTATTTCTTGTGCTGTGTTAAGGTTTTTTTTTTTTTCTACATCAAATCGTAAGAAAATAAGAAAAGAAAATCGGGCCAATTTATCTCATTTTAAAGAATTTATATCATTGAGTTATGAATACCTTAATAACTTTAATGTAATTTTCTTATCTAATAATGTAATATATTTTATTTATTTTGGATACATATATGATGACAATTGCATCCCTTTTTAATTAAATCAAATCAATTCAATTGTTGCAACCTGATTTAACCTTGTAATCAAGGCCATCTCTTATTTAACCCATTTTAGTTATAACTCGAAAAGACTAGATGGATTTTATATATCCAATTTAATTCTTATATGACGAAGTTAGGTTTTTCAAATCAAAATGCAATATTTTTTTTTTCTTTTATCCGAAATTATATCAATTTATGAAAACCTATATTCAAGAAAAACAAAAACAAAATATAAAAGCTTTCAAATTTAAAATATGGAAGAGCGGATAATTTTGTTAATTTTATAAGTAAATATAAATTATATTTTAATTCGATATTTAATGCATACGACAAAACCAAAAATCTTGAGCAGGGACAAAAACATTAACATAGGCACCCAGGCACTCAGCTACATCACATCCTCTCTCTCTCTCCCTCTCTCTCTTTGCGTACTCAGTCAGTGGAGTCTGCATCCTCTCTTGTACAAGGTACTCCAGTACAACAAAATCCATTTCATACCTCAAAATCTCCGAAAACTTCCAACAGAATTAAGAAAGGAAGAATCTTTTCTTGCTTTCCAATGCAAGGAAAAGTTATATGGGTCTTCACTAAATCCCATTATGAAACATGAAACTGCGTGTCTGTAGCAGTACTGAATTGCTCTTTTAAAGAAAGATAAAAAGAAATGGGTGTTAGAATTGCTTCTTCTTCTTCTTCTTCTTCTTCTTCTTCTTCTTCTTCTTCTTCAGTTAGTTGTGTTGCTACTTCTTCTATTTCTTCTCTCTTCAGACCCATCTCCACCACCAAATCCCAGGTAAATTGCTCTCTCTATTCAAAGTCTTGAAAAGATTAGGTTTGGAAGAATTCCTTATGGAAGAAGAATTTTTTCTTTCATCTTCCAAACATCTTATTCTTCTTAAATGTATTATTACTTTCTCATGTGTGAAAAAATTTAAACTTTTTGGGTAATTTTGGTTTTTGTGTTCTTTGCTTAAATTGCATGCTTATACTTTCGCCTTGCATTTATGTGTACATTGGAAAATTTCTCGGATAGACCGTGAATGTTTTCCCATTATGTGTTTTAAATCCTTGATTTGTGGGACCCGCGTGGAAGAATTGTGGGATTAGTTTCTGTACAAATTATCCATGTGTGTGTGTGGATAAATGAATATCCATAAAAATTAAATTTCTCATGTCAAATTGAATGAGGTAATCCTGAGCACAAGTGTTAACATCATGACAGAAGGCTTTACTCGACGCTATGGCAACAAAAGAGAGACACATATATATGTGACCTTACTCTTGCATTTTACAAAGAGTCTGTCTTCATGCCTCAGTCTCGTGACCTATATAAGCCATTGAAGGAGCAATCTTAACGGTTGTGCAATGCTTTGCCCTCTTTAAAGTCATGAAAGGTCTCACTTAAAACTAGAGGGAATTTCACACTTTTCATACTGTGCTAAAATTTGTGGGAGTGGGGTTAAGATATTCGATGCTACATGTTGTAGCCTATTAGGACAGACTGATTGGTTATCCCACGTTATGGATGCATCTGAAGTTCTATGTCGGGGGAGTGGATTATCCCGGATATGGAAAAATATGTGCATTTGCGATCATGAGTTGATTCTCGGCATGTTGGTTGTCATCATTTCAATTAATCTTTCATTGATATCTCTGAGATGCAAATAATAGAATATCTCTAGTAAAATGCTCAATATGCTCTCAATCGGTTAAATGGATGAAAGTGAGAAATTTATTCATCAAAATAAGAAATAAATAAATAAAAACAAAATGGGATGGAGCTCATCTGGTTAATATTCTTGCTTTGTTGTGCACTTGCGTCCCATATTTCTGTGCTGGAGTGGGTTTCAGTTATCATTGAGGTACATGTGCTTACAAGCTTTCTCAGGCTGGAGAGGCATCACTCTTTGAGCACATTCATATTGATTCTAGAATTGTTTTGTACAGTTTTTGATAATAGAAGTCCTGGCATTAATTTGAGGAGGAAACAAGATCCATTCAACACTTTTTAAGGATTGTTATCTCTTCATGAATATGATTTCTCCTTCCATCATGGGAAAAGTGTGAATAAGGGAGGCATATAGATTCTATTTCTCGTGCACCATATCTATCTATTTTAAACTGCAGCTATAGAAAATATTCAAGCGCATCACTATGATTTTACAGTTTCCCCTTCCATTGCTAAAGGTGTTCGAACATAGAGCTTAACATGTTTGTTATGGGAACTGCTATGCAATGAGAAAATAAAGCAATCGACACATATCTTAACCATAGAAACAAGCTAAAAAGGATAATTGCTTTTCTGCTTCATCTCATTCCTTGAGATGTGGTGCATGAAATTCATGTTGAGTGCAACTATACTGTGTAAGTTATTGCTCTTGGGTCCTACCCTTGTAAGCTATAGTATGCTGGAATTTTACTTTTTGAAACTTGCCTGTTTTCATACTTGTTTTAATTAAACATTGAATTTTGAGTGGTTATTCTTTATTATCCAGCTGACATTACTAAGGTTACCATGTGGAAGGATGCAATGCAGTGCTCCTCAGATTAGCAATATTAAAGGTAGTGATTTCGTGCTTGAAATGCTGGCTTGGAAAGAACACTACTATTGAAGCCTAAACCGTTTATCCTATAAAAAGTTGGTCAATGAACCATGAAGTTCATTTTAGCATGACTTGAGCTCTTCCAACTTTATTTTTCGCTTAGGAGATGTTTTTCTTTTCTTTTCTTTTTTTTTTTTTAAATTATTATTACAGATATGAGCTTTAGTTGCGATATTATTTTTGATATTGTGGTCGGGCTAAGTAGATTTTTTTATGGCTTTTTCCAGGGGCCAAATCATTCTATGTACAGCATAACCTAACTATAAAAAAGAGGAAGTTCCAGGGCAAGATCTGTGCTGCTCATGTGGAACAGCCTCAACCTAATGTAACTTCAGAAGATGAGAATGATCTTCCAAGTTCTGATGGTACTTCTTCCAGTAGTTATGTCCAATTTGAGGGGGGAGATGGAAAATCGGGTTTTGTATCATTTTATAGTCGCCCAAGTAAAGCAGACAATAAAATCATTACATTTTACCCACAGAAGAATCAAAACAGATTGCAATGGTTCCTTGGGCCAACAGTGCTTGTGACCTCTTTCATTGTTCCATCACTTTACCTGCGAAAAATATTATCCAGCATATTTGAGGACTCTCTACTGACAGGTGAGTAAATTCTAGCCTTAGCACATACTTAACTTTTCTGAAAATATTTACTTGTATTCACCATCATTTACATGAGCTTCTTTCTAGTAAATAAAACTTTCAAATTCGTTAAGAGTACATGAGACATATTGCTACATGTGATGCTTGAGTGCATATATTTACTGAAGTGTTTGAATATATACTTTCATTTGAAGAAGCTATTTTCCTGGTTCTTTATCCACATTCGTTAACATGGCAAATGTTCAACAATACTTGAATTAAGTTATTCTAGACTCTCATTGTTTTTGTACGATCTCTCTTTTCTCTGTAGATACATAATTTGATTCCAAACAGGTATAAATCAGACATTCAATAGTTGACCTTTCTCTATTTCCTCATTGGAGAACATTCATGTTATTTCCACTATCATGAATGTGAATTTCAAAATGTTTACTTATTAAATATAGGCCAATTGTCAACTAACCCTTGAAATTCACACGTTCGTATAATGCATCCTATTCTTATATGAATGGACATGTTCAATCCACCCCTAGAGTTTAAAAATGTTCAGTTGTGCTAGTTACAAGTAGTTCAAATTTCTCTTAAAATATTCAAGAAAGCAAATCTAGAACCCAAACTCATATATTCTTACAAAGTTGTAAATAACATCCAGTGAAATATGATGAAATGACATATTTATTTAAAATGTCATGTCATTGACTATAAACAGATTCCATTGAAACCTTTTCTACAAACTTATATGTTTGTTGACGTTATTTGGGTATATTTCTGTATTTGATTATTGTAAAATAATCCACTTTATGAAATCATTATAGGCTACTTCAAGGACAAAACCAGAGTGGCTATTGCAATTTGCTCATGAACTTGCTCATAAACCTATAACGAAGTACTGAAAGATGCACCAGGGAGACAAAAATGTGGTGCACAATTCGAGACTTAAGAAAAGCTAGATGGTTGGAATTTCAAGATTCCTGCCTCAGATGCCAGCACTTTGCTTGCTGCATCTTCTGCTTGAACTCTAATGCCACCTTCTTCTTGCTTATAAACCTATAACCATGCAAATTTGCTTACTTGAAAAACAAGGAGTGCTTTCTTTTTGCAAGCAAATGGCAAATCCCCTGGAACTAATGGGTATTCAGCTTGGTTCTTCAAAGTAGCTTGCCTTTGATTGGGTTTGATGTGATTCTGAGAATCAAGGAGTTCCTTATTTCTGGTTTTCTGTTGAAGGAAGAAAATAACACTATAATCTCTTTTGTACCCAAAGCGACCTACCTATCCAAGATGACAAATTTCAGGCTTATTTCATGTTGCAATGTCAGTAACAAAGCCATCTCTAAACTCCTTGCATCAACATTAATGTTAGCCTTATCTTCCCTTGTGGGTAAAGAAAAATTAATTATTGTTGGATGACGATCACTAATAACATGTTCATTGTCTAGGAGTTAGTGCATGGAACCGTAGCTATGCCCTAAAGTTTGACTTACTAAATGCCTATGATATATTATGTGGTGTCTGATGCCAAAACGGACAATACTTTAATGGGAGGAGTTTCGGTTTGGTAGTTATAGGTGATATAAAAGCGCTCTACTAATTGGAAGGGCAAGTCTGTACTTGGTATTGGTAATGGTTCTGAACCTATATAATGAAATTGATGAAAACGTTCGTTCTGTAAATGTTTATGATGTATCATGTGGCGTTTGATGCTAAAGTGAATATTACTTTGATGAGAGGAGTATTGGTTAAATAGTTATAAGTGATATCAGAACACTCTACCAGCTGGAAGGATAAGTTCCTACTTGGTAATGGTCCTTAACTTGTATAACAAAATTGATGAGGACGTTAGTTCTATAAGAATGATGAATTGTAATATCCCTTATATGTTAGGAGAAAAAATTTTAATCATCGAGGTGTTTTTTTAGTATAGCGGTTTTTTAGAATAGCGGTTTTTTAGAACATCGAAATTTTGAAGTTAAACGTGTTCAGGCTGGATCAATCTCAAGATGAGTGATCTCTTGAAAAACTGCTGTACAACGAATAAAACAGTGCGTCGTCTTGCGTCAAAGTAGACAATATCTCAATGAAAAAAGTTTTGGTTGGGTGGATATTTTTTTGGAAATAATTCTCAATTCTTGAATTTCCCCCCACATTTTTGTAAGCTCATAAGCTAATGTTTCACAACTCCTAAGCCTTTCCTAAATATTAATGGTGAACTTATTAATTTCTTCTTTAGTTCAAGGAGTTTGTGCCAATGCAAGTACTCTTGGGTACTCTTAGGAAAATGGCTAATTCACCTATGACCTCTTTTCATTGGAGATGCAAAGGGGAAAATATCACCTACCTAAGCTTTGTGGATGATCTTATGTGTTTTGCACGAGGATAATCCTACTTCTATTTATCTAATTCATGAAGCTCTTTTGACTTTTGAGTAAATGTTAGGGCTACGTGCAAATGTGAGAAAGATTCAAATATTCCTGTCAAGGTTCAATCCTTTGACAAAGAGTCTGTATTAACTATACTTGGTTTTTAGGAAGTCAACTCCTAATTTGTTACTTGGAGTACCTCTTATCTCTTGAAAATTGATTAGGGAAGACTATAACACCCCAATCACAAGAATTATGGCTTGTCTAAACCTTTGGATAGCTAAATTTCTCTCTTTAAATTGGTAGACTATAGCTCATCAAGTTTGTAATTTTTTTTTCCATGCAAATTTATTAGGCTTCAATCTTTGTTTTGCTTAAGAAATTGGTCAATGAAATTAAGTAGTTAATGAGGAATTTTCTCTAGATTAGCATATTAGCCATCCCAACTTATCCACAAAGGAAAAGGTTTGATGGGAAGTTGTGCGCACTCCCTCTTAAGAAGTGTGGCTTGGGAATCCCTAAATTCGATACTTTGAACAAGGCTACCAAATTCAAGCACATTTAGTACCTTTTCTTCAAGGTGCATGGGTGGATTAGGTACGCAGTTTCTTCCTTAAGGGAAATAGCTTTTGGATAGTCAAAGCTCGTGCCTCTTGCTTTTAGAACTAGCAAAAAGTTGCTCAAGCTCCATAATTTGGCTCAATTGTGGTTCTTTTGGGAAGTAGGTAATGGAGTTTCTATATCCCTTTGGTAAGATTATTGGTTGCCTACTAGCTCCTTAGATGCTAGCCAAAACATAAGAAACAGTTAGTTCATGCATCACTAGAAATGCAAGACTCTGCTCCATCGTTGATAACAATGTGTGCTCACTTACCGAAGGTTTGGTTTGGGATAATTTAGTTATTTTTCCCAACATCTGACCAAACCGAACCATGGTAGTTATATTTATGTTAATCCACTCCTCTCTAGGCACAATCAAGGGTGTGCACACAGCTTTAAGAGCACATGGCTAAAGAGTCCAATGGATAGAGTTTGGTGCAAGAAATCCCTCCTTAGACACTCTTTTATTCTTTGGCTAGCATGGCTTAGGAAAATATAACTCTTGACAAGCTCCAACAGTAGGGTATCATGAACAACACCTTCTGTTATCTCTGCTCAGTTGTTCTGAAGATCGTGATAATCTCCTTTTTGCTTGTGACTACTTGTCCACAGCATGGTATGAGGTGACTAGTGTGGAATGTTCACCCTCTCTATGTTTCATGGCATGGAGCAACTTCAAGCCTCCTTGTGTCAGTTTCCTCGAAAGCTTCCCATATTAATTTTTGGAGAGTTGGATTAACTTAGTCTCTTGTATTACTAGGATAAGGAATTCTGTCTGCCTTGGAAATGCTGCCCCCTCCTCTGAAGTCCCTTGCTAGACAAATCCTTGCTTATATGAAGTGAACACATATCTATCTAACATTAGTTTCCTCTAGTTTCTAGATTTGTTTTTATAAACTTTCTTGTAATAGACTAGAGTTTGCTGTCTTACCTTTCTCCTGTTCCTAGCAGTTGTAACTATCTTTCTCTACAATTAGTCATTTAATAAAAAAAAAAAAGTTATTCAATAAAAGGGCTATATTGAACTTTTGTGAAAGAATAGTAAAGTACACACCTATTAGAGAACTTAAGTTTCTAAATATATTAGTTGTGGATCCAAATTTCATATTATTGTACGTTGAAGATCTTAACTTTGAATCCTCTTTTCCTCCTATCACTTCTTACTAATTATTTCACATAGTAGGCTGAATTGTGGAGTATTAAAGTACAAATAGAAAACAGCGCAAACTTTTAGAGGAGTTGGTTTCACCATCAAATTTAACATGTATCTTTATGTCTCCTACATATGTGTGGGGTTCATTCTCGCACCAAGTTGCTCATGCACTTTACATTGAGAAAATGGTGGTATTTCTTATTTAGAAAATTAGTGCTTTAAGACAGTACTGTCTAAACATGTTTATCACAAGATGTAATAGGTAAATGCATTAAAAAAGCATAAAAAATGTTAAGCTATGAGTATAAAATAAATGTTAAAAATAATGTTAGCTATTAGATATAGTTAATAGTAGTATTTGTATTGCTAGTATTAGTAATAGTATAGCTAGTCAAAGAGTCCAATGGGATGTTGCTGTGTGGCATATAAATTGAAGAGTAGGAATATAAACTGATGATTACTACCAAGGGAGTAGACGGTCATTTTTCATATTTTCTCTAATACAGAGTCTATGAGAAGCTGTGAGCTCGGCATTAAGGGGCATTTGCTGTGGAATGCATCTATCATAACCCTAATACTATTTAATTAGGGTGTGTAACTATTTTATATTCAATAAAATCAATCTTTGAGTTACCAAGTATGCATCATAAATTGCCCTTGCAAGGTGGCTCATGTACCCTAATTATAGTTGTGCCCCTTCATTATCAAAGAATCAAATATATTGGAAAGCTGGAGTTTTCTACTCTCTTGTTGCATGAGCTTCCATGACTGAGCCATGGACATGGCCAACTGCCAAGAGTAGTAAGATGCATCTTCATTCGTACAACTTTAAGTTCTAGGACAATATTAACAGCTATCCACCTTCCTCTAACCTCAACATTACAATAAAGCTCCTGATGGGACAACCCTCCATTGAGCTATCACGCAGACTTATAAAAGGTTTTTTGGCTTGTGCCTTAAGTGAGATTTTCTTTGTGGGTAATTCCTTAATTGAGATTTCATGGTAGAATAGAAAATGAAAGATAGTTCTAGCAACCTTTATGATATTGGAAACATTATCGCGAGGTTATACTGGAGGATAAAGTCCTTTCTCTATTCAATACCTCCTCATCCTGCTTCTTTCTGATCTCCCTACTAGTTTTTTCCTTTCATAATTATGATATTTGTCCATCTCAAAGTTTATTTGTTCTACCATATGCAGATTTCCTTATATTGTTCTTCACAGAAGCTCTATTCTATTGTGGGGTTGGAGTTTTTCTTCTGCTTGTAGACCGGACAAGGAAGCCAACTGCAATTGATTCTGTAGAATATTACCAAAACTTAGCTCCTCAAATTGGACAAAGGATATCTTCAGTTGCTACCCTGGTACTTAGTCTTATCATTCCTATGGTCACAATGGGTTTTGTCTGGCCATGGACTGGACCTGCAGCCTCTGCTGCACTTGCTCCATATTTGGTTGGTATAGTAGTCCAATTTGCATTTGAGCAGTATGCAAAATACCGGAAGTCCCCTTCATTGTCAGTGATTCCTATCATATTTCAGGTAAATGCAATTCTATATATTGGCCAATGAATTATATTTGATCTACGTTTATAATATTTTTTAACTCCTCTTGCCTTTGTAGTTCATTATTGAATCTACATTCTATCTGTTAAAAGATCCATTATCAAACACTTATGATGTAATTGGGGAACATGGCAGTCACCCAAACGAGAATTGGGGGCATTGAGTTGTAATTGTTCATTAATCTATAAAAAATATGCCTGATTATGTTGACATGTTGAAAGAACTAGTGACCCAGTTGGTTTTGTCAGAAGAGTTTTGTGTTTTACATGGTCTGCTATGAAAGGAATAGCATAAGCTTTTGATAATTTTACTCTCTTCCACTGTAAAGTATCCAATTATTTTCCATACACCAGCAGAGAATCTCTCGACATTCTACAGATTGGCTGTGCATTTCATTGCTGTAAAGAGGGATTTAGTTGTTTTGTATGACTTATTTTACTATGATGACAGGTTTACAGATTGCACCAATTGAACCGAGCGGCACAATTGGTAACTGCTCTGTCATTCACGGTGAGGGGAGCCGAAATGACTTCTCATAATATCGCAATAAGTAGCTCCTTGGGCACTCTTTTAAGTGTCCTTCAGTTTCTTGGTGTCATCTGCATCTGGTCACTTGCAAGCTTCATAATGAGATACAATCCTCCTCCCATCATCGCTTCTGAGTGAATTAGAATACCACAGTAGAGGGCTGGAATTTACACTTCTTTTGATATATCCAAAAGAGCATTGGTCAACCTCACAAAATCTAATATTTTAGCTAATGCACAGGCATCCTTAATATTTAGACATATCAAAAAGATATTGCAGTACTTAAGACCACAAAAAGGTATTATTTCAGCAGTCCGTGAAATGTTCCGTAGGTGGAGATGAAAAGATGAATCCTTGCCGTGGCTGCTGTAATTTTGGCAGTGCCGAAAATGGTTCTAACATTAATTAATTTCATTTATCGCATTCATATGTACTTCAACCCTTCACCAACCTACATTTTTTCTTGACCAATATTGCTTCCAGCTCCTTAATGCCGAAAGTCATATTTTGTTATTACTTTGTGGAAATTTTTCATGAATTGATACGACATTTCTGTGCAGTATATATGTCTGAATCAATATTATCTCTATGTTTTTTAAGGCTGTTGAGGCACTGGGAAACTGTATCTGATTGCTTGTCTTTTTCAAAAACTATGAGCTTCTCTTTCCCTGAACAAGTTTTGCTCTCTCCATGCTGGTTGAGTTTTGCAAAGAGAACCAAACTGCCAACGTTGTTGTTTAGTACTGTTGTGAGTTCAGGAATAGATATAATCTTTTGCTAGGAGTTTTCGCTACACCCTCCCATTTGCATTACAGTATGGGAAAGTGAAGAGTCCAAGCATCGGAGGACTGAATAACAATTGTACTGGTTCAGTTTCTGCTCTGCTTGAGAGGATCATGGAGTGAGACTAAGGCTCTAACTAGAGGGAAGTAGCCATTTTAGGGTTGGTTTGGCACCTTTTGGAATTAAGGGTCCTAAAAGGTATTTAACATGGACCAGCAAGCTCAAATTGCTTAGTGATAGTGGGCCTCTCTGCAAATAGAAGTACTTATCTAATCTTTGTAAGCTAGATGTGTACTGGCTCCACGAGGAACTTCTGATGTGAAAGACGTTAGGCTTTTTGAATAATTGTCACTCAGCTTTCATATCTTTAGGTTTTTATGCACATGTTTCCTTATTTTCCTTCTTGTAAAAATGAATGTCTGGATGGCAACAAGTGGATTAAAATTTACATGCTCATGATCAAATCCTCTATCATTGACAGTTTTTTTTTTCCCCTTCATTTTATCTATCTATCTATTAACTCATGGGTTACTTCAAGGGAACAGTGAAACCCTCTAATCAAAGAATATCAAATTAACTTGACTAGTGAATACTAGTAGGTGTTACTTTTTCATGAAGTGTTCTGTAAAAAACAAAATAACCAATTTTTAAGGGAGAAACAGTACTTGGGTTCAAGATTGATTTAGCTTATTAACTGTTCAGCTTAGGCATTTGTTAGATTTTGGAAATTCCCTTCCTAACATATATCTGAAATAAGAATTTATTCACTGATTATATAGTTTTGGTACCATTCAGCAGTTAGGAATTTGTAGCTCACAAGGTAGACATCCACATATTTAGTTACAGAAATCCTCTAATTGTTATCCTTACAGATCAACATCAGAAATTACTGTTATTCCAGGATACTACATGCCCTTGCCCAAGAAAATCATCTTCATGCTTATCAAAAACTGCCAAAATGTGGTTTTTGAAATTTTGAATTGAGTCGGTAATCGATCCATTTTTGTAGTTTGGTACATAATTGATTGCCCCGTTGCTTTTGTCGACAAAAATTCTGGTTTTATAGTTAGTATTCCTTTTCATTTTAATCAATCAATTTGATAAGAGCCAAATCCTTTAGAATCATCTAAACATGTAAATCCATCTCTCCCCTTTAAATAGAGGATATAACAATTTATCTATATCTCACTTGGTAGATTTTATTGAAAGTGATGTACCAAGTAGATTATTCCGCAGTGTGTATGGATAAATAGAAAAGTAATTTATGAGTTATTACTTTTTAGATTTTACTTCTTATTTTCTTTTCCATTGACATTTAGATATCATGTTTCTTTTCCTTTCCTCTTCTCTGGAATGTGTGATTTAACAATCCACTTGTGATGCACCTTATCTGCACTTTCACAATGAACTAAAACACTGCTTCAACTAGCCCACTTTGACATGACCTCCTGCACATTGCATTTTGGGGTAGGAGGAATATTATGTCAAGTCAAGAAACCCTAAATTACATTACAATCTATTGTCTTCCCTAGCTACTGTACCTGAAAACCAAAGCCAAAAAGTTGGCAAAACAGAAGTCAACACCTAAATTTACTAATCATTGAGAAGGTGTAACCAATCAGACAAATTATTATGAATAAAATTTACAAGTCAATGCCATTTGAAAAATTCATATACATGCAAAAAAAAAACAAGGCAATTTGACTCCTCCATCCAAAGCAATTTTCCATTAGGAAGTCAGCAAGATTCTTCCATGCAAACTAACTTAGTATTTAAACTAAAAGGGGACCATATGATTATATAAGAAGATAATTTCGTTCTGATCTATTTCTTTAAAGCCGCCGGTCTTCAATTATTTACCTTCCACTTTGGCCGCATATCTTTTGTTTGTTCCCTGTGTGTGTTGTGAGGCTAAATTTTCAAAGTTATCTGTTCCTCTCATGATCTTTTTTTACTCCCCTGCCTTAAAACCGTAAATAAAAACCATAAAACTCGAGATTAGGTGCAATAGTAAATATTCACATAATTTATCAATTTCGATCAAGGAATAAATTATAAATAGGAATAATACATTTCTAGTCCCCATATGAAGAGTAAATGTTAAACAAGTCATTTATATTCTTAATGAGTCTTTTTGTCGATGTGCTCTAAAGGATGGTTTCGAGATGTTCTTTTAAATAGTATTTGATTGTAAGAATTACATTGAACAAAAGAGAACTAAATAAGACAAATATAAGTAGTATTAAATAGTATAAGTTTATTATATCATATTTGATTGCATAGTATGTATATAAAATTTATATTAAAAATTAAATTATTTGTATTATAAAATGAATAATTTTTTGTAATATTTAATAAAAATAATATTATTTAACTAAATATTATAATATAGAAGGGTATTTTTGAGAATGTAAAATATTTTTGTTTTTATCAAATGAATTTCATTTTTGTACCATGCTGTAGGTAGGATAAAATTTAAACTTTTTGTCCAGTCTATTAACCTAAATTTTTTATTCAGTTACCAAGTAAAATTACAAACTAAATATGGAATAAAACTTTTTGTTTAATTTAGTACTGCAAAAATTACACAATCAAATGCTATCTTAGAGTATTTTCATAAACATTTACCGCTTATATCGACGGGCTTGGTGATACTAAGGAATTAGGCTTCTATGCTATGGTTGTGCCTTTGACTTGTAATCAATTGATCAATTCTCTAGAACATTTAGTGGCTGTATCCTTATTAAACATTCTGGCTGGTTATGTTCAATGTGGGTTGGTATTGTTTCTTTGTCTTAAGGATATTGAAAACCCAATCTTGCTGAATTTTTTTCCTTCCCTTACATCACATACTTAGAAGCTAAACATAAGAATGAAAGCGAAGCATTCTTTATCAAAGAATATCCACTTATAATAAGATCTTTGTCTTCTTCTATTTGGTTTTGATACTAGGAGGAATCCATGTGAATAGACTAAGACCAGGTCTTTGTTTTCGCATTGCTTCTTCCAACCTAAATTATAAACAATAATTTTCAGCTTCTCCGGAATGTCCAAGGCCACACCCTCACAAGGTTCTTGGCACTTTCCTGGTCTCAAAATGATTCAGGGACATGTTGGGATGAATGAATGATTTTGTGTTGGTGGGTTTCTTCTGTTTTCTAGCTATATTTAACCGGGTATTAGGTAGTTTGGGTTGCAAGAGAATATATGATGCCTAAGTATAATTCCCAACCCACATGATCTAAAAATAGGACAAGACAAGAGGAATAATGGACCAAAAAGTAGGATGTCGATAGCTTGAAAATTAGGGGGGTGGATTATAAGGTTAACGGGATTGTTACAAATATTAGGTTTTCCTTTTCATGAAGCACCGAGTTTATGATTGAGCGTAGTAGTGAAATGGTATTTATATATTCGACTTATCCTGATAGATCAAAGCTCAAGTATTGTCATTGTTTTTTTTATTCAACATGTCAACACTGTTACCGTTTATTATTGAAATATTTAAAAAATTCTATCTCATCGTTTCCTTTCATATCCTCTATAATAGACAATGATAATTCGTAAGAAAGGGTGGCATCTTTCCAAAATTACCATGGTGCAAATTTGAGTACCTTTTTGATAATTAACTAATAAATAGAAGCGGTTTTTCTCTATTTCCTCTAGAAATTAGTTATTGATTCGTTAGTGGTAAAAGTTTTAACTTCAAAGAACTACGTGTTTAACTTAGAAATTGTCAACACCACAATCATCCAATCTAAAGCTTTTTTTTTTTTTTTTTTTTTTTCTTTTTATAGACAACTTGGGAAAGGAGGAACTCTGATATATTCCGATGCAAGATTAATAGTGATATCATTAGACTGTAGTAGTCTCAATTATCCTACAGTTTAAATTTATAAATCCTGTGCAGGGATTTACATTTATTGCTTAATACACTCCATTCACTATTAGGTTAGGACTTTGACTAAGACCCATAAAGTGGATAACTTAATAAATTGTGTCACAACACTAGAACAGTCTAAAATAGAATAAAAAGTAGAATGGAAAATCCTTTTCCTATATTTAAAAATATTTACGGAATAAAATTAAATGTACATATAATAGTAGTTGTAAAAAATGCTCTTAGTTATTGAATATCGTAAACAAATTGAAGGTTAAATGAGTAATTTAATTACTAATAATAATTGTGGGATGAATGTAATCGCAACTCCTTTTTAAAGGTAAAATTCGAATTCTTCCTTAGAATTGTAATCACAATTTCTAACTTTTAGAAGTGCTTCAAAACATAGGAAAAGAAAATAAAATTTATAATCATAATTCCATTTCAATCTATTTCCATAAATTAAACATGAATATCAGGGTTGAAGGGTAAGGGTTCGAATCCACCGATTAGATAAGCTATGCAAAGATTTGGATTCGGGACCTGGCTTTGACATCGTGTAAAAATTAACACCACAACCAGACATGGCACTGTATTTATTATTTGACAAATTCTTCTGTACAAATAATACTTCGAATAATGAACAGCAAATAGTTTGAAAGTCAGCTTACACAATGTCAAGACAAAATCCCTCTCCTACTTAACCTTTTGGAAATACCTTGTGTTTTCTATTACTAGGCAGAGCATGGATCGTATATATTAGTAGATTGCGTTTCTGCTAAAAGAAATTGCAATTTGCAGTGTCAAATTAGCTCTCAAATACCTGTTGAATATATGAACACCGACAAATCGAGTTTGACAATACGATTATTTGGACAAAATTTGTGACTGCTGCTAACCTAATGTCCATAAGTCACAATCATCAATTCTGATGGAACGAAACATTGTATTTTTAGATTCAGGATCTCATCATGATATGGTAGGAGGTTATCAAATCTCATGCGCGTGTTGTCGAATTTTGATACCACGAATTAACTTATCTAAAAGTTAAATCGTTTTAATATATAGATTAACCATATGCACAGTAACTTATACGTTCTAAGTTATCCTCGTTCTCTCATCTTGCATTAAGAGCACTCTATATATCGAATAAGCCTTTTAATTCAGTAACTCTACTCTATCTTTGATACTGCGTTCAATTAAATGCTATAACTAACCTATCTAAATCACGAATAAAGGTGTAATTTATTAGAGGAATTTTCATATTTACTAATCAAATAAATAAATATTAAAAAAATTACTAACTATATAAAAAAAAATTACATAAATATGAATTTTATATCGTATATTGAAAATGTAACACTAATATTCCGTATATACTGCATTCGTAAAACATGACGATGGTACATGCATGTAGTACTTCACACATGTAACGATGGTATTATATAAGTATTAAATACATGTCGTATTTTATGGATATGATATAGCAACCGTATAAAATTCAATAAATTGTATCTTGTACGTATAATACTTTTGTAAATTTTAATATTACATATTTTAGATACGATTTAGTATTAATATTTATGTAATTTTTTTTTTTAAGTTTAATAGAAATGTGTTACACCCGATTTATTATATATATATATATATATTATATTAAATATAAGTTGTTAACAAGTGAACATACTAGATATCTATAACGATATCTTGCGATTAGTCCAATCCAAAGTGCACATCAAATATGTCATAAAGCCCACTTCTTTGATTGTCTACCAGGCATAAGTGGGAGCTCCCCCCTCCCTAGCTTTTTAGGTCTAGCAGCCTGCACATGACGATATCTTATCCCCACCATGACTTTCCATTTCACAAGCTAAAAGATCCAATTGCTTTAATATTCTATGATTTGTCATGAGAATTATAGAAGAAAACTGCCCTAACTTTTAGGCAAACATAGGAGGCAAAAAGCGAGACAACTTGCTTGTTGAAGATCAATCAATTAATTAATTAGCACTTAATTCGAGGTAACTAATAATCCATGCATGATTATATTAAGTTGATAGACAACTTTATATGGCAAGTCCATGTTAACAGCTCTTTCAACTCTAACCTCCTAGTATTTCAGCATCTTAAACTTTTGTCTTTCTTTCTTTTCCATGTAATCTCTGTTTAAACTTAAAAAGTTCTTATATCGAGTCCTTTGTTCTTTTGATGCATCTTTTTCCCTTCTGCTACTTGAAATCTTGATGGAACCATATTCCTGGTACAAAGATACCGAGTCCTTGGAGTCTAGTTTTTGATTCTCCCATTTGAAGTGGTCTGGGTCAGACATTCTGAAATGACAAGCTATCAAATGATTTGTATCTTCTTGTTTTTCGCGATACCTGCTTCTGCTGTTGATGTAACTGTTGGTGACAGTCCAACAGAATCCTACTGGCTTCTCAAATTCAAATCTGAACTAGTTGATCCTACAGGACTCCTAAGCAACTGGTCTTCAGAGAATCATATATGTACCTGGACTGGACTCACGTGCTCAGATGATGGGGTGCATATTGTGGGATTGAACCTATCTGGGTCAGGCTTATCTGGTTTGATCTCACCTGAGCTGAGTCATCTCAGTTTGCTTGAAACGGTTGATTTGTCTTTAAATTTCTTGTCTGGCTCGATTCCTCCTAAGCTCGGAAGTCTTCAGAATCTGAAGGTGCTTCTCCTGCACTCGAATTCTCTTTCTGGTGGAATTCCTACAGAGATAGGCCAGTTGAAGAAACTGCAAGTACTAAGAATAGGGAATAACCTGTTAAGGGGTGAGATCACTCCTAGTCTTGGTAACTTGACCGATCTGAGAGTCTTGGCTATCGCGTATTGCCAATTGAATGGAAGCATTCCCGTCGAGATTGGTAATTTGAAGCATCTCACTTCTCTTGACCTACAGGAGAACCGCCTTAGCGGAACCATTCCTGGAGAGATAGGCCACTGTGAAGCTATCCAAAGGTTTACAGCATCAAACAACATGCTCGAAGGAAGCATCCCTTCTTCAATGGGATCTCTCAATGCACTGGAAACTCTGAACTTGGCAAACAACAGCCTGTCCGGTTCCATTCCAATCGAGTTAAGTAACCTAACAAACTTGAAGTACTTGAATTTGGTTGGAAACAAACTGACAGGAGAAATTCCTTCGGAGCTCAACAAGCTAATACAGCTTGAAACACTTGACTTATCCCAGAACAATCTCTCAGGGGATATCAAACTTTTCAATGCTCGAATGAAGAATTTAGAAGCTCTGATTCTTTCAGATAATTCTTTCACGGGAAGCATACCAGATGGACTCTGCCTTGGTAGTCCAAGCTTGAGACGGCTTTTTCTTGCTCGCAATAAATTCTCTGGAGATTTTCCATTGGAGCTATTGAACTGTTCCAGCCTCCAACAGTTGGATATTTCCGATAATGCCTTCTCGGCAAAACTACCATCAACCTTGGACAAACTTCAAAATCTCACTGATCTCCTGCTTAACAACAACAGCTTCAGCGGTACAATTCCACCCGAAATCGGGAACATCAGCACTCTGGAGAGTCTTTATCTGTTTGGCAACGTGATCACGGGAAGTATTCCTGCAGAAATCGGCAAGTTGCGTAAGCTGAGCATACTCTACCTCTATGATAACCAAATGTCAGGAACAATACCGCAAGAGCTGACCAACTGCACAAGGCTAACCATGATCGACTTCTTCGGGAATTATTTCAGTGGGAGAATTCCTGCCACGATCGGCAAGCTTAAGCAGCTAGTTGTTCTCCATCTGAGGCAGAATGACTTGTCAGGTCCTATCCCACCAAGCTTAGGATACTGCAACAAGCTCCAGTTGTTGGCACTGGCAGATAACAAACTTTCCGGGACCGTGCCTCCAACTTTCAGGTTTCTTTCAAAACTCAGCACCATCACGCTTTACAACAATTCCTTTGAAGGTCCTCTTCCTCCTTCTCTCTTCCTTCTCAAAAAGCTGAAAAAGATAAACTTTTCTCACAACAAATTCGAAGGAAGCCTTACTCCACTAACCGGCTCGAAGGCTTTGACTGCGTTGGACTTAACAAACAACAGCATCTCTGGTCCAATTCCCACTGCCTTAGCAACGTCGGTAAACTTGACTCGTCTTCGCCTTGCACACAATTGTCTCACTGGCAACATTCCTTCTCAATTAGGCCACCTCAAGGATCTCAATTTTCTCGATTTGTCGTTCAACAATTTCACCGCGGAAATACCACCTCAGCTTGCAAACTGTGGGAAACTTCAGCACCTCCTGCTTAACAATAACCGGTTTACGGGCCTAATACCCTCATGGCTTGGGAATATAGAGAAACTTGGAGAGCTGGATCTCTCATCCAATAAGTTTCATGGAACCATTCCTCCGGAACTAGGAAATTGTTCGAGATTGCTCAAGCTTTCGCTACACAGCAACAACATATCGGGCGGGATTCCACCAGAGATTGGCTACCTTAGTTTTCTCAATGTCCTTGATCTACAAGACAACAACCTTTCGGGATCCATTCCTTCCACAATCCAGCAATGTAAGAAGCTTTTTGAGTTGAGACTCGAGGAGAATTCCCTCACGGGTTCGATACCATCAGAGTTGGGAAAATTAAGTGAGTTGCAAGTCATCTTGGATTTAAGCAGGAACTCGTTCTCTGGTGAAATCCCTTCCTCTCTGGGCAATCTAATGAAGTTGGAAAGGTTGAATCTATCTTTCAACCAGCTTCAAGGAGAAGTCCCCACATCGCTTGGGAAACTGACCAGCCTCCACGTGCTGAACCTGTCAAATAACCATCTTCATGGCCAACTTCCTTCAACTTTTTCAGGATTCCCACTGAGTTCTTTCCTAGGCAATGACAAGCTCTGTGGCCCACCATTTGAATCATGTTCCACAGTGGCAGGGCAAAAGAAAAAGTCACTGACAAATAGTGCAGTTGCAGGGATCATAGTGGCCATTGTCTTTACTTCTACAGTCATATGTTTGGTGATGTTTTATATCATGATAAGGATCTGGTGCAAGTGGAGGAGGGTGTCGATTTCGAGCTCCGATGGCACTGGAGCAGATCATTTGTGGATTCCTGGTGATGATAAGAGAAGGAACATCCAGTTCTGGAAAATGAATAACTTGTTTTCAGTTCCTTCCGCGGATAAGCACACCTCGAAAACATGCATTTTCCAGCTCAAATTGGATGCATGAAGTTTATCAGAACATTTCATTCTAGTTCCAGGATTGCTTCATATTGAAATTTGTTGTTTTTTTCTTACTTTTTTTCCTACTTACCTTTATCTCGTGCAAATTTGTGTTGTGTGGAACATTTGGATATTTGGATAATGTTGGAGTGTATAGATTAACAGGATCAAGTAAAACTTGAGAGGCTGATGATTAATGGTAACTTTCCTTTGTTTTAGTTTAATTTAGTCTTTTTATCTTTTATGGGCCAAAGTTCACTATAGTCATTACGCTCACAAATGCATGTTTGGTTCACTCTATGAGGTTAAAATAGAATGGCTATTCTTTATTTATGTACCTATTTCTATGTTTTGTTGGTAAAATGGTTACTCTATGGAATTGTTACTATAAAAAAAAAGAAAAAAAGAAGAGAAATCGCAACTTTTTTATAAGACCAAGGAGATAGTTATATTCTTGTTGTTTACATCATGTCTATTTATAATATCTTCAAATAATTATAAGGAATAGCAATTGCTTCTATTCCATTTCTAAAAAATTGTAATTCTATTCCTATTTTATTCCATTCTATAAACTTAATATGCCAAATCTTGCAATAATCATGCAACTTTACCTTATACTTATTCAACTAAATGCCTTAGTTTGTTTTTCTTTTTTCTTTTTTAATTATAATTTTGACACTTTAGAAGTCACCTTATAAAAAGACTTATATGGCTTGAGTACACATCTATAAACATTGGCATATGACCAACATATCTAATACTTATAACCAAAAACATTATTTCAAAGAGTTATTACATGGATGCATTCCAAAGTTCCAAAAAAGGGGCTTATGGAAAATATATATATATATATATATATTATGCTTAAGGGGTAGCAAAAGTGAGTTTTTAAAATACGCCTTCAGCTTGTTTAAAAATACGAAGGGAGGTGCTTTCCAAATAAACACCTTCACCTTTATTAAAGTTAAAGAAGAAAGCGTTTTTCCTAAAAGCACCTTCTTTGTAAATACTTGCTACACAACAACCAGCAAGTGTAGTAAGCATTCATAAATACAAATGAGTTTAACTTGACAAAATCCAAATAAAAAAAAAATAACAACAAGTTAAACAGTTATTCTCCACTTCAATATCAAATAGGCATCTCTGAACTCCACCACATTTCACTCAACTAGTCACTTATCCTCCAAATAACCATCTACATATGCACCCATAATAAGGCAACCAAAAAGTGAAAATCAAATGTGTGAGTGTAACATAGCTAGAGCAAACAAAGAAACATTAAGAAGAGTTCTTATATGTAAATGCACATAATCAAAATGTCATGTTTGTAATTCATACAAAACAAAATAATATATAGGGCCAGTCCTTACTTCTCTTACTTCTAGTGAATAGATAAGCTACCCTAGAAGTTAATCCCTACCTAGACTTACTTTCATTTGTAATGGGTAGAGTCTATGACTCTTATGTCTGAATGTACTTAAGGGATGACTCTATAAACATAAGCGGAGTAGTTGTTAGAGCCTAGGAGGAACTCTCACCTTAAGAACTCATGGAATGCCTCCCTCTTTTTGTGGACTGGGTGGCATGAATGCTAGATTAAGCTACATCTGTACGAGGGGGTGGGGTGGTCTTAAAGGAGCTCAATGGAAGGCTTAACATAGTCCCTACATTAGGATATTAAATGGTTGATGGGGGGAATTAGATGGCCTTACAACGTCAAGTTTTGCTTGACTTCTTCCCTGCTATCGTGTAATGCCCCTCATCCTCGTATAGCTACCGCACTTGAGTGGATTCAGTAGTTCATAGTCTAGCTCATCTAGGTCATGTTGCTCTTCTACTAGCACTTTGACTTGATGAGGTAGGTATATTGTAATCGGAGTGTAGTCCTCCAAATTTCACCTCACAATATTTCCATTAGCATAAACCATATATTTCATCATTCCCACCATTTTCAACTCATCTATATCAACATGAGCATCTCGATTAGCATGTCATGGTCCATGCACTGTTACTTTCTTATTCGTACAATGCTTACTCCTAACTCATACAAAACATTTCTCTATTCTAAAATTTATATATTATTGACCACCTATTGTGCAATATCCTATACAATCAAGTTTTAATGCTACAACGAGAATAATATGTGCCATTGTGTAATTAACAAAAAAAAAAAAAAAAAACAACTAGCTACTCATTTTAACTATTTCTAATACATAGAAAAACAACTACAGCACAAAGAAACCACCCATTCACACGAATAGGCACTATACTATCCATTAACTCTTTTGTAGCATTTTACCAAACACCTTACATACAATGTCAACATTCTATAATTTGAACTACACAACAAGTAATACGTGTTCTAATTTATAATTTATGAAGAAATCACCTAACTAGGTGTTTCAAACATCATACTAACACAAAACAATAATATCAAAACATAGATATTACAATTTCGATAAAAAATGAAATCATGAGATTGATTTTATCTAATTCACATGTATGCAAATGATTTGTGTTAAAAAAAAACATGTTGTTGGAAAACAGAGTTGTTTACGTTTGATTCTTGATGATAAAATTGAAAAAAAAAAAAAAGAAAAAGAAAGAAAGAGGTTAGGAGTGTTGGATTTAAGAGGAAATGCAATTTTCAATCGAGAAAGAAGTTTAGGTATTTCGTTGTGTGTTTGAATTGTGTTCTAAAAAAAATTTTGTGGGGAAGACTTATAGTGCAATGAAGGCGCTTTTGAGGAAAGCATCTTCTTTTATATTTTTTAAAAAAACAAAATGCACTTTTATGAAAAGAGCCTTTCTTGTCCTTTATACCTAATATTTTTTCCATAAGCCCATTTTTTGAATTTTTTTTTTCAAGGAATAAATATGTGTTTAACAACGAAGTGCCATATTTTAATATGTAAAAATAGTCCTAATCATGGATTGTGAATAATATGGTTATTAAGTAATAACATAGAACTAAGTATGTGACCAACACATAATATATATAACACTTATGGTCAATATTTTACCATACATAATTAGAGCAAAAGCGTTGAATCATTTGTGATTGAGTGTCTACAGATCTAGTCCGGATAAAGGTTTAGACAAAGATAGGTAAGGGAAACATAGTTCCCAATTTTAGTATGAGAATTATAATCCTTAGTATATATTTATATTATTGTGTGCTTATGCATACACATGGAATTACAAGAGTAATATTGTAAAGATCATTCCCATTTCAATTTAGAGGGATTGTGAGAGAGTGATCCTTATCTAAGTTTAGCATTATGCTTTTGGCGTATGGTGTTTAGAGGGAGGAACCTTGAAAAAAAAAATCAAACAAATGGGCTTATAGAAACAATATTACGTATAGGGGGTAAGGAAAGCGCTTTTCATAAAAATGCCCTCTATTTTTTAAAAACAATATAAAAGAAAGCGTTTTCCAAAAGTGTGCCTTCTTCTTTATAAGGTTAAAGAAGAAGGTGCACTTTTGAAAAGAACTTTCTTCTTTATAAGGTTAAAAAAAAAAATAAAGCCACTTTTGCGGCTTTCCCCTAAAAGCACCTTTGTTACACTATAAGTCTTCTCTACGAAATATTTTTTCAAAACGTAACCCAAATACATAGCAAAATTCCCCAACTGCTCTCCCGATTGAAAATCACATTTCCTTTCAAAATCCAACAATCCCAACTTTTTTTTTTTGTGATTTTATCATCGGGAATTGAAGGTAAACAACTTCATTTCCCGATTACATTTTTTACAAAGATCATTTGCATACATGTTAATTAAATAAAATCAATGTTAGGGTTTCATTTTTTATCGAAATTGTAATATCTATGTTTTGAAATTGTTATTGTGTGTTAATATGATGTTCAAAACACTTGGTTAGGTGATTTGTTCGTAGATTATAAATTGGAACACGTATTACTTGTTTTAGAGTTCAAATTAGAGTATGTTAGGCATCGCATGTAAGGTGTTCGGTGAAATACTATGTGTAAGCCCCATAACTAACCATTCAAGGTTTCGATTAGTTGAAAGACTCGATCGAACCTAAATTATAAAGTAAAGTTAGAAATATTAGAAAAATGATTCCGTAATTTTAAATTTAAGAAGATAAGCAATAAAATAAAAGAATATAAAAATTCCAAATTTTAAGTATATAGCTCGTTATTTATCGAAAATGAATAAAATGCATTTCGATAATTAACGAATCGCTCGAGATAAATTATATGTAGATTAAAAATCATAAAATAACCTATATAATATTTAGGAATGTTTATTTGTATTGTAAGTCCTAAAACTAAGTCAAGTGACCGTAGGATTGAATTTAGAACACAATATTTAGGGCGATCGGTTAAATGATCCGATCAAACCCAAATTATAAACTATTGAGAGAAATATTAGTAAAAATGATCCGGTAAACTTAAATTTAAGAAAATAAGTAATAAAATAGGAGACTATAAATTTTCAAATTTTAAGCATAATAAGTACTAATTACCAAAAAGGCGAAAAATGTAATTTAATAACTAATAAATTACTAGAGATAGATTATATGTATACTAAAAATTTTAGAATGACCAAAATAATAATTAGGAATGTTCACATATACCCCACATGTATTTACGTATAGATAAAAAATACGCGAAATTACCTAAATTGGCCAAAAACTAAGTAAATAATTAAAGAAAATTATAAATTAATTATGGAAAAAATCAGAAAAAAATCAAAAGAGGCTAGAATAATCTAAATCAGGTCGTGGTAGGTTAAGATCTGTAAAAGAAGAATCAACCAATTAAAATTAGACAATATAAAAGTAAAAAATTAAGGAAATTGGGCAAAGTTTTGTCTAATTAATGCATAATAATTACAAGAAATCGTCTATAAATAGGGGAAAATTTTCCAAAACTCATTTAGACAGTTTAGCATTAGAGAAAAATAGGAAAACTGAAAACATCGAGAGAAAATCCAGAAAAAAAAGAAAAGAAAAGGAAACTGTGCAGATTCGAGTAGTGAGAGAAACCCACACCTCACCACCACCTGGGACCGAGCCACCACCACAACACCACTCTAGCCCCACCGTCTAGGTCGGCCGATAGCCTTGGACCGGGTTTGGAGGCTAGAAAGCTTCAAACAGGTTAGTCTCTTAAATTTCCCGATTTTGAATAATTTTGTAAAATTAGTTATTTTGCCCAGAAAATTATGAAACTTGTTATTCTGAGGTTTTATTGTATATAGATTTAGGAAAAATAGTGATTTAGTTTAATTATGTCTGAAAATATAGGATCCTTAACAAATTGTTCAAAACCGAGCATGATTAGAACGAAAAATAAATAGGCTTAGGAGTGTAATTTAGAGCTTTTTTTTTTTTTCTGTAGGATGCTCATATGATATAGAATAGTGCTATGAAGCCATTTTTTTTAAAATTAATTTTTGAAATTTTTAAGTTAATTTTTAGCCCTAAAATAATGGAAAAATTGGGTGATTTGGGGTTAATTAGGTTATTAAGATGTTAATTATTAATTTAGATATTAATTAGATGTTTAGGGATGTTGATCTCTGATGTGGAACCCTAATCTTAGCCTTTAGAGTATTAAGTATGGTTAATTTAGGAAATTACGTAATTAATATAAGAAATTAGTAATATGTGAAATAGTAAATTAATAAATCTAAAAAATTAGGGTTATTTAAATAATATTAGAGTAAAATCAGAATAATATTAAATCTGAATTAAGATTGAATTTTAGGTAATTATATAAAAAGTAATATTTTCTCACATCGGGGATAAATCCGATACCCTAATTAGGACTAGCGTGTACCGAATAGCTTAGAATACTAAATTAAGACCCATTAGGATATTTGAATACTCGAGCTTAATGTGATTAATTTCACATTAGGATTCAAACATAGTTAGGACTTAGAAATCGAACTAGAACCTAATTTAAAGAAATTGTTACGGAAACTGAACCCAAACCTAACCCTAAACCTAGAATAATTGTAAAAGACTTAAGACCTAGATAAATAGGTATATTAAACCCTAAATAAAACGTAACAATAAGCGTTATAGGAGAAAATGAACCTATAATCATTATATGAAAACTGAAACCACGTTTGTGTTATAGGGATGATCGGCGATGGCTTGAGCAAGTCGGACCTCGAGTGAGTGAGCGAGGAGTCGAGATAAGTTGGGATTAATACAATGCTGTATTTTGGGAGGCTTGAGATTATGCTTGGTTGTGCTTGTTAGATAGTTGGATGTGTGCATGTGCTTGATTATGGGTGTTGCTATGATTCTGTTTGTTGCACTAGCATGTATTGTATGATTTGTATGAAATGATCGATCACCCTAAACTGGACTTAATCAAATATACGACCAGTAATCATAATCGGACATGCATGGCAACCCGTTAGGGGAACTTAGGAATCTCTGGCCAAATACCGACCCCTTCGAAAGGAATAGTGTAGGATTGCAATTGGTCCCTTCTTCATCCTTAGCCGAACTAAGTGACAGGAAAGGAGGTTGCGGCGAGGGTGAAGTCAGTGGTTTGAAGGTAGTCGCGGGAAAAGCGAGGTCTCCATTGCACAAGCCTGGGTTTGGTCGTGAGCTGTTGCATTAATGGTAACTCCTCAACCCAGATTAGAGCGAGTGCAATTTCTCTAATCTCACGACGGGCCGAACAACGTCGTGTGATAGCATTTGCTTGCATATGCATTACACCTAATAAGTTGATTGAAAACCTTGTTGCGTTTATGGTATAGTTTTAAGTCCTCCATCCTAACTTACTGAATTGTTGTTGCTCACATCCCTATAGACATCGTACAGGTGTTGGTTAAGAAGCGGCAAACAACTACTCTAAAGCTAGCAACTGCTGGATCCTGGAGAGTGAGGAAAAATATTGAAGAATCAACACATATGTTATTACTTTTCATTTTTTATTAATGTAATAACTGAATTATAGTGATTATATATAACTTTTCTCACTTTCTTAGGTAAATAAATTATTTAAATTACAAACTGTTTACTTTAAAGCGGGTTAGTTGTGGATACCTCGTGTAGATCAGGTTTAAGATAGCAGTTGTAAGGCCAACTTCTTTCTTAGGATGGTTTACACGGCAGGGCTGTTACGACTCTGTCGTTTCGAGGCGTGACACTATGATAGAGTTAGTGGATAGTATAGTGCCTATTCATGTGAATAGGTGGTTTGGTTATGCTATAGTCGTTTTTCTATGTATTAGAAATCGTTGAAATGTGTAGCTATTTTTTTTTATTAATTACATAATAGCACATATTATACTCATTGTGGTGTTAACACTTGATCGTATAAGATATCGCACAACACGTAGTTGGTAATATGTAAACTTTAGAATGGAGAAATATTTTGTATGAGTTAGGAGTAAGAATTGCATGAATAAGAAAGTCACGGTACATGAACTATGACATGACAACCAAAATGAATATGTTGATGTGGATAGGTTGAAAATGATAAGCATGGTGAAATTTATGGTTTATGCCTATGGAAATATTGTGAGTGGAAATTTGGGCTCGAAGTACAATTAGGACACGATAAAGATGTTAAAAGTAAGAATAAATGCAAATTTCTTGGAATTGTTAAAAAGGGTTTGCCGAGGGGTTAAGATCAATTTAAGTGAAGGCGGGGTTGGGATATTGTATCAATATCCTAACGTTTATTCTAGAATTGTGTCTTAGTCCTTAATTGCCATTAAAGACGATGATGATGTGGAAAACTTATTTGAGATGACCAAAGCATTTAGGTAAACCTACATTCAAGAATTGTATGGAAGGATCGTGGAACTGAAAGGAGCCCTCGCAGTAAATGCAACACATGTGCCTTCAACTCAATTTACTGAGCCGGTTGAGTATGAAGATGACTCACTACCTATGTCTACCCCTACATGAGATGACTACTGTAGTTGATGAGGTTATTGGTCTAATATTTAAGAAGGAAGTTTCGCATAACTGAACGGTTCAATGAATGGGAGGGTTAGATGATGAGGATGAGGATGATGACGACGGTGATTATGAGCCCGGTATGGATGTAGATGATGATGATGATAATGACGATGATAGCGACGTTGGTGCTGAAATTGATATGCCTTTGTTACCTCTGATTATTCTTATAATGGGTGGTAGTTGTTCATACATGCCAAAGATGTTACCTATGCACTAATATGCCTCTAGCTTAAGCTTAATGGAATCTACATAAGCACTGACTCACCCTTTGGATGTTCAAACAATCGGATCTATTGTTAGAGATGTGATACCATTCTTCAAAAAGGATAGAGGTGATGGCTACGCGCAATTTGAGAGGAGCATGAATGAAGAGTTCAGCAACATACAAGCTAACAATGACTTACATATAGGTATGAGATTTAATGAGAAAAATGATCTGGTGAGACCTGTTAAGCACTACCACATCAAGCATCATGCGGACTTTAGATTAGTGGAATCCAAAAAGAGAGAGTATTCAATCATGTGTTTAAGGCACTAAAGTGGACGCCGGTGGAGATTGAGGGCATGTAAAAAAAGTTGGAGTGCATTTAGGTCATAATACGACTAGTTGAACCTCATACATGTGTGAATCCATTAATAAGTCGAGACCACCTGCGGCTAGATTTGAATATAATGGCAAGAGAGTTTTTTAATGATATTAAAGAAGACCTCGATACAAAAATTTCTCAATTACGTAACATTATTAGTAGGCAATTCAAGTATATGTTTAGCAATAGAAGATTATAGTCTGGAAAGATAAAGGCTATTGAAGTAGTCTATGGCAACTGGGAAAAATCGTACGATGATCTTCTAAGATTGCTCAACGCCATACAAAGGAGCAATGCTAGGACAAAGCTTGAGTGGATATGGGGTTAGGTCGAGGGAATCGAAGGTAACAAAGTTACAGTAGGTTTGGTGATCTTTCAGCCCATGTATAGAGGCATGGAAGTTCTACAGTCTTATTGTTGCTATCGATGGGACATTTTTATATGGAAAATACAATCACAAGCTGTTAATTGCAATTAGCATAGATGGTGTGAACCACATAGTCTCTTTAGCATTTGCATTAGTAGACAACGAGATTGTGAAGGCGTGGCATTGGTTTCTAAGGAATCTGAGGCAACATGTATGTGGCGATAGAGTAGGCCGGGAGACCATATGCCTTATATTAAATAGAGGGATAGATATCTAGTCAGCTTTAGGGAGGGAGTAAAATGGATGGCAACCTCCCTTAGCGGTTTAACTTTGGTGTATACGCCATATTACAAGTAATTTCAACAAAGTACAGAAGAACAAACAATGTAAGAAGTAGGCTATGTTTAGTGCAATGCAAGTTTAGCTTCAGAAGTTTAAAAAGTGTATGGTGAAGGTCCTAAGTCTAAAGCTTAACAATCTTGATTGGTTTCGGCCTTTACTAATGGACTAATGGACACTTGTACATGGTGGTGGCTGCCAATTTGGATACATGACATTTAACCTAAGGGGTCGCATTGACATTAATTGGATCAACTACCATGCGAGCTATATCAGCATTTGAAATGATAGACATGCTCATGTGCTACATATAAAGGGTCTTGGAAGTGTCGAAAGCTGTTATAGGTAATGGTATCGAACCATTATGCACAAGTACATTGGTTGTGATGGATCTCTGCTTGGAGGATTGATAAGTATATATATGTCACTTACCATTCATGTTTTGTCGTCTTACACCAACTTACGATAATGCTCCTTCATTTTACATGTGAAGGAATTCCAATAGATCCGGATATCAATGGACCAGGCTGACTACATCACTACTCAAGTACATGTTCATCAAGGTATGTAGATATTGGAGTATCACACTCCGATTATACTATACTTGGCTCATTTAGTCAAGGCATAAGTATAAGAGTAGCCTAACTTAGATGAGCTAGACTATAGCCTACTAGATCTACGTAGGTATAGTAGCTGCATGAGGATAAGGGCCTTGCACTTTGATAGGAATGAGGTCAACTGATGAGAATCAAGCTACCAGACCTTTGACTCGTAGTCCAGCTCGAGGACTAAAGGGACTGGCAAGACGAATCCTCCTGTTTTAACCGACTCATGTGGAGGCTGAATATCTCCTGTTTGTGGGTTTTGCTTACCTTTTTATTTACGTTCATATAATTTCGCACCAATTCCCATTATTCCTTTCGGGCTTTCTATAAGGTTAAACCCATTCAGCGACCAACCTTATTTGTTCTTGGTTACGATCCGCAATACTAACCAGAACTTAACGCTATTAAGCTATCTAATGCCCTCCTATCAACTATTCAATATCCTGACATAGAGACCATGTTAGGCCCTCCATTGAGCTACTTCAAAACCCTTACTGTATAAATGCAGCTTGATTTAACGTTCACACTACTTGCTCTACAAAAAAGAGGGAGGTGCTTCGTGAGTTCTTGAGGCAAGAGTTTCTCTCAAGCTCCAGCAATTGCTCTACCTATGTTTTTAGAGCCATCCCTTAAGCATATTCAAACATAGGAGCCACAAGCTTCACCAACTACTAATGAAAGTGAGTCTAGGCAAGGGTTAGCTTCTAAGGTAGCTTGTGTATTCACCAGAAGTAAGAGAAGAAGGGATTAGCCTTATACATTATTTTGTTTTGTATGAATTACTAACATGACATTTTTGGTTATATACATTTACATATAAGAACATTTCTTAATGTTTCTTGTTTCCTCTAGTTGTGTTATGCTTGTACATTTAATTTGCACTTTTTGGTTGCCTTGTTATAGGCGTATATGTGGGTGGTTATTGAGAGGATTAGAGACTAGTTAGGCTAAATGTAGTAGAGTTTAGAGAAGCCTATTCAAGATTGAAGTGGAGTGTAACTATTTAGCCTATTGCTATTTTGTTTTTACTTGGCTTTTTGTCAAGTTAAACTCATTTATATGTATGGATGCTTGCTACACTTATTGGTTTTTGTGTGACAAGTATTTACAAAGAAGGTGCCTTCTTCTTTGAAACATAAAAGAAGGTGTGATGGGAATCAAGCTACTGGCCCGTTGAGCTCGAGGATTAGAAGGCTTGACAAGACGAATTCTTCTACTCTAGCCGACTCTTGCTAAGGTCAACTACTTCCTTGTCGAGGCTGAGCACTTCCTTGCCGAGTCACTGCTTAAACCATGCTGAATGACTACCGATCTCTCATATATGTAATGCCAAGAAACAGATGACCGAGACAATATCTAATCTTCCCTCATGCTTGACCACTTATTTAGCATCACCCTTGCCGAGATGCTAAGAGACCCTAAATTACATAATCCATCCCTGCCTGGAAAAGTTAGCCGGCTGTACTATTTTGTCCGCATCTTCTAACAACCTCACCAATACTGCATTCCTACATGTACAGGACCACGTGTAGAATCCGCCTCACTAATTATTGCTTTTGTGAATATTCATTTTTACCCTTTTTTATTGTTGTACATTACTACTTTAGGGTAATACTTATTTTATCTTTGCCCTTTTAGGCAATTTGTTATAAATTTTTAGGTATAAATACCCCTTGTATTTGTAAGACGCAAGCAAACAGATCATCATTAATATACTTGAGTATTTTTCCTTTAGTGTAAACACTTTGTTGTTTTACACCTAGCATCACTATTATCCTTTCGTTTAAACAAGGTTAGGTGGCAAGTAACCTTGCTGAACCAATTCGTACATCATATCGAATTATACCGTGAGTCCTTAAAAGTTCCATTGGTGCGTCATGATGGGAATCAACCTCTGATTATATCCAAGCTAAGGCAGACTTGTTCGAAGCCAAGGCTTATCAAAGCTTGTTAAGGTTAAGCAGTAGCTAGAAGGACGAGAGGAAGGAAGATAAACACTCAACATCAAGTCTGTCATCAGTAGGGGAGTCGAGATACCATAAGGCTAAGTACTCAAGACTAAAGAACCACTTGACACAGCATCGAGAGACTTATGCCGACTAATTTTAGAACTCAATAATTATGGGCCGACCTTTTTAGTGTTTTAGCCAAACACTGCAAGACTTCGGGGACTCCTTCCCAAATCCGTACATCTAATTGCCAACTTCGTTTAGTTCGGATACTACTCCTTCTAAGACATGCCAAATAACTGCATGTCAACTCTCCTTGTAAAACGTACAGTTTTGTATTTTTGTACATGTTTTTCTTTATTTTATTTATGAGCTCAATTCTTTAGGGTTTAAGGCCTTATACATTATTTATAGTTTTGCTACTAGGGTTTAGGACTTGCTATAAATAGCAATAATTGTAAACATAAAAAAAAAAGGATATACATAGAGGTCAATATACGAAATCAGACAAAAAAGTATATTTTTGCGCTTTTGGAATCTTTTCCTTTTTGAGCAAGGCTACTCATGATCTAGCATTTTCCAAATTATTGAGTGTCTATCAAACTCTTTAATCATCCCCGTGTTCTTATCGATCTTGTTCTCAAGATTGTGGTGAACCCTTTTATTTGAGCGAGTTTGTGAGTCATATCTAACTCTCATTTGAATCTCGAGTGACATTTATTGTTCATGAGTTGTATCAAACCCTATTTCGAGCTTAAACCTTTAATAGTGTTTGTGTGTTGGTGAGTTATATCCATTCACATTCACCATCAAAACCAACCATCTCACTTCTTGACCGTCAAACCCATTTGACCCATCCTAAGTTTTTCGAGATTTGCTGCTATTTGTTCCTTTGATTCTTATCATGTCTTATCCTCTGCAGCTGTTTGTGGGTTTTGCTTACTTTTCATTCGTCATTCATTCCATTCGCGCATTTCCCCCATTAACTCTTTTGAGCTTTCTATAAGCTTGGACTCGTTCAACAACCGATCTTATCAATTTTTTGTCAAGGTTCGCAACATCTATTACTCCCCGAAGCAGCAGAATCGTAACAGCCTCGTCGTGTAAACCATTCTAAGATAGAAGTTAGCCTTATAACCGCTATCTTAGACCTGATCTACACAAGGAGTCCACGATTAACCCACTTTGAAGTAAACAGTTTGTAATTTTAATAAATCATTTACTTAAGACAGTGAGGAAATATATATATACACTGAAATTCAATTATTACAATTAACATTTATAATATTTCACCGAAATATATTTTCTAGTTATTACATTATTCAGAATTGAAAAATTCTAAAATAAAAGCTTAGACCTTAAAAATATATGTTTGTTCTTCAAATGTTTTTCCTCACTCCCCAGGATCCAGCAGTTGCTAGCTTCAGTAATTATATGCCGCTTCTTTACCAACACCTGTATGACGTCTATAAGGATGTGAGCAACCACAGCTCAGTAAGTTAGGATGGAGGACTTAAAATTATATCATAAACATAACAAGGTTATCAATTAACTTATTAGGTATAATGCATGTTAAAGCAAATATCATCGCACGACGTTGTTCGGCCCGTCGTGAGATTAGAGAAATTGTGCCCGCTCTAATCCGGGTTAAGGAGTTGCCGTTAATGCAACAGATCACGACCAAACTCAAGCTTGTGCAATAGAGACACCGCTCCTTTCGAAGGGATCACTATTTGGCTGAAGAATCCTAGGTTTCCCCTAATAGGTTGCCATGTAGGGTCGATTATGATTATAGGTCATATATTTGATTAAATCCAATTTAGGGTGATCAATTATTTCATACAAATAATACAATACAAGCCAGAACAACAAACAGAATCATATCATCACTTATAATCAAGCATATGCACACAACCAATTATCTAACAAGCACAACCAAGCATAATCTCAAGCCTCCAAAATACAGCAACGTATTAATCCCAACTTACTTGGACTCCTTGCTCGCTCGCTCGAGGTCCAACTCGCTTAAGCCATCACCGATTATCCCTATAACACAAACGTGGTTTCAATTTTTCATATAACTATTATAAGTTAGTTTTATCCTATAACGCTTATTATTATGTTTTGTTTAGGGTTTAATATATCTAGTTATCTAGGTTCTCAAATCTTTTACAATTATTTTAGGTTTGGGGTTAGGTTCAGGTTCAGTTTCCATGTAGATTTTTAAATTAGGTTTAGGTTCTAGTTCGATTTCTAAATACTATTTTATACCTGAACCTTAGAAATTCGTTTCAACTCATAATATGAAATTAATCACATTATTTCCAAATATCCTAAATACCATCATTACCCATAGTGAGTATTTTATTCCGCTCGGTACACTTAAATCCTTATTAGTGTACTGAATTTATTCATGATGTGAGAAATTTTAACATTTTTCATATAATTACATAAATTTAAGTTTTCTATCAGATTTATTATATATCCCTATTATTTTTATAATATCAATTTTTATTATAATATCTTCAATTTATTGTATTTCTAATAATTATATATTATCTACTATTACTTATTATGTACATAATACACATATAATATTTTTATCATTCTAATTACCATCTCCCAACATCAATTATCATTTTAAAATGTCTAAATTCATCCTAAATCATATTTTATACCTAATTACCCTAATTTACAAAATTAACTTAAAATGTACTATTTTTCTCTATTACTTATTTACTACATAATTAACCTAATAATTACATCTAATACCCTAAATGCTACAAGTATCATACTTCAACAGATTTTAACATCCTAAAACATATAATTATTCACTAAATCAGTAATTAACCATTTAATTACTTAATTAAACCTAAATTACCTATTTTATGCCTCATTTTAAAGCCTAAAAATTATCTAAAAATTTTAAAGATTAATTTTTGAAAACCGGCTTCATAGCACTGTTCTATATTATCTAAGTAGTCTACACAAAAATTTGGGCTCAAAACTACACTTCTAAGGTCATTTATTTTTAAACCGAAACATGCTCGGTTTTGCATGATTTCTTAAGAACCATATATCAAGGAACATATTTTCATCAAAATAATATTTTTTATAAAAACCACATACAAAAATATTCTATAATAACAAAATTCATAATTTTCTAAGAATATTTACTATTTTTAAAAAATTACACAAAATCGGGCTGGAAATCAAACTCATTGATCTGGCCACCGTCGGTGGCCATGAGTGTGTCGGCCCACCTGGGTGCTACCACCACCATAGGTGGTGGTAGCCGTCCATTCCCGACTACTCGCCAGGTATGGGTTCTCTTTATAAGCCCCAACTGTACAGATTTTTGCTAAATTTTTGTAAAACCCTAATTTTCTCTCAATTTTGCCTCTCTCTATTTTTATAAACTTCCTGACATCTAAAATGAGCTTCTAAAAAATTTGGAGTATTTATAGAGCTTTAAGGAAATTATTGTGTATTAATTTGATTAGACAATTGTCTTATCTTCTTCCAATTTAACTTTTGTGTTGTTCTAATTTAATTGGCTAATTTTTTTCTTATTTTCCCCAGCTGCCATGACCTAATTCTGGATCATTCCTTATTTTTTTCTGATTTTTCTTTATTTTTTATCAATTAATTATGAATTTTATTTAATTATTTATTATTATTTTAGCACATTTCATGTATTTTAAGTAATTAAGCGTATTTTTATATACATGTAAATTCATATATAGTACAAATAAATATTTCTAAATATTATTTAGGTTATTTTATGATTTTTAGTATACATATAATTTATTTCTAGCAATTTATTAATTATCGGAATGCATTTTACGCATTTTCGATAAAATAATGAGTTATATACTTAAAATTTGGAATTTTTATATTCTTTTATTTTATTACTTATTTTCTTAAATTAAAATTTAAGGGATCATTTTACTAATATTTCTAGCTTTACTTATAATTTAAGCTCGATTGGATCTTTCAGCCGATCGAAACCCTGAATGACTTGTTATGGAGCTTATAATATCTTTGTATCAGAGCGAAGGTTTTGTTTGAGTTGTTGGTTCTCTTAGAGTTCTGTTCATGCTCTGTTTTGTGTGTGTGAAGCAAAGCAAGCTATTGTGTTCATCTTGATTGTTGAGCCTGCTAGCTGTTGATTTTCTAATTAGTGAGAGAGTTTATTTGAACTTTGAATCAGTAAAGAAAATGACGGACCCAAGTGTGAATCTTGGTTCTGAAGATGATAATAGTGGAGTTATCTATCATAGATAATAGTGACAAGCGACATCGAGAAGTACTAACGAGAAACTTGATGAGGTGACTAACTTCTTAGTAGATTTGACTCGAGTTGTTCATACGTTAGCTTACTGACCCACTGAAGCTGTGTAAAATACCCCATAAATTGCTCAACTTGTTAGAGATTAGAACCTAGCTCGACCAGTTCAAGATAGAGGAGTAGGCGGATGAGTGAGGAGAAGGATTGATTTGGCAAACATAGGAGATGAATAAGAAGAGCAATTTAAAGAAGAGCATGTGCGAATCCCCAAAGCATCTGACCATATGAAGCTTCGAATTCCAAGTTTCAATAATCTAGGAATGATGATGATTATCTGGAATGGGAAGAGAAGGTGGAGCGATGTTTGACTAATATTAGTACGAGGATTATGAGAAAGTGAGAACTACTACTCTTGAGTTCTTTAGATATGCTGTCATGTAGTAGAAGAACTTCCAAGCAATGAGGAGACAAGAGAGCTATCGAGAGATTAACACTTAGCTTAAATGAAGAGAGTGCTTAGAAATAGGTTCGTACCAGAAACTTATCTTCAAAATACCTTCACTCAATTACAAGAGCTAAGATAAGAAGGCCGAACTATTGATGAGTATGTTCAAAAATTTCAAATGCTCATGATCCATTGCGAAGTGGAGGAACCACGAGCTCAAATTGTGTCAAGATTTATTATTGGATTGAGAGGTGATATTTGGAACATTGTGGAGCTTTAACGATTTACCACAATGAAAGAAACTGTTAGGATTACCCAACGAGTGGAGAGGCAGAGATAAGGCCGAGTGCCAACTAGAATGCCAAGTAGCTAACCCGTGAAGGGAAGTTACCGAACTCTACCGAGCACTGAACTGAGCAGAAAGGTTGATGTCTGAATCGAGCAAAAAGGCCGATCCAACAATGAAGTGCCAACTTGAACTTACGAAAAGGCGCAAGGGTCTAGAAGGAAGATGAGCCAAATCAAATGTTTCAAGTGCCAAAGGTTTGAACATATGGTTGCTCGGTGCTTGAACCGAAGAATGATGGTCATCAAGGGAGACATCTCGAAGTTAAAAGTAGAGAGTATAGATGAGGAACTTGTAGAGAAGGAGGCCCCTACCAAGAAAGAAAATGCCAAGAAAGAGCTGATTGAGGAAGACATGTTTGCTGAGGACTTAGATAAGTTACTCATGGTTATCTGACGCACTATAAACATGGAACCCTCGCAATAGACGGATTAAAGAGAGAACTTGTTCCATACTACCTATAAGGTAAATGATCTGGTATGCACCCTCATTGTAGATAGTGGAAGCTATATTAATATGGCATTAACTAACCATATTTCAAAATTGAAATTGCCAACCGTTGCACATCCGAAGTCATATAAGTTGCATTAATTGAGTGAGAAAGGAGCATTACATATCATTCGGCAAATATTACTACCAATTACTATTGGGAACTAGTTTAACCAAATTCTCTGCAACGTACTACCCATGTGTGCTTCCCTCGTATTGCTAGGTAAATCGTGGTTGTTTAATTGGGGAGTCTTCTATGATGGCTACAAGAATACATATATGTTCGAAAAGGATGATCGGAAGATCATGCTGAACTCGATGCCGCTGAGAGAAGTTCATAAGTTGCAGACAAAACTTGCTCATGAATCAAAGAAAGCTCTAATGATAAGTAGAGCCGAGCTCTGAAAGGTCATCAAAGCAGACGAGCTAACCCTTATGTTAGTCAAGCGACTTTTAGAAATGATGGAGCAGGGTAAATTACCCTTGGAAATCAAAGAGTTGCTAAAAGAGTATATCGACTTCTTCTCGGAACAATTACCTGAAGGATTGCCTTCGACTCAAGGTATATAGTATTGCATTGACATAGTGCTCGGTGCCCATACTGCCTAATAAGCTTACCTATCAGATGAATCCCAAATAGGCTTCTGAGCTCCAATGACAAGTCAATGAGTTGCTGGAAATAGGCTATGTTAGAGAAAGTCTCAGCCCTTGCGTTTTGCCAACACTCTTAGTGCTAAAGACGGATGGAAGCTAGTAGATGTGTATCAACCTGAGCTGTGAACAAGATCACGATTAAATACAGATACTCAATCTTAAGGCTAGAAAACACGTTGGGTGAACTAAGTGGAGTCAAAATTTTCAGCAAGATTAATCTTAAATCTTGTTTCCATCAAAACTGCATGAAGTTAGGTGATGAGTGGAAAATAGCATCCAAGACTTGATATGGATTATATGAATGGATGGTGTAGACACCTAATTTTTTTCCTCTTTATTTTTATTTTTTTATTTTTCTTTCTTTTCTCAATAGGCCCTAAATTATAAAAAAAAAACACACAAAAAATAGGAAATTACAAAAAACCTAAAAAACTAAGAAATTTAGAAAAAAAATAAGAATTTAAGGAAAATACCAAAAAAAATTCAAAAATTAAGGAAAAGCATAAAAAAATAAGAAAATTGGATAAGAAACAATTGAGAAATTTAGAAAATAAGAAAATTTGGAAAAAAAAAAGTTAGAAAATTGAAAAAAAAAAGATTTTATTAGGGTAGATTTTATTTTTAATTTAGGTTTAAAAGTTAGGTCATTAAACATGGGTTTAGATTTAAATCTAGCGTAGGCTGACTGAATCTATATGTACATTAGGTTTGAGTGTGAAGACTTGGGTTTGAATCTTGATAAAGGTAGGGAGGCCTTCTTTATTTTTTGTATTAAGCATATCGCCATGCGTCAGGATTTGATTGTGCTATACGTCCTAACATGTGGTAGCACAACATTAAACGGGGTTGACATAACACCACGTGGCATGCCAATTCAACTGTCACGTATAATATGGTGGCACATGTTAGCATCTGGTTGGTTAATTTGGTTGATGTGGTGCTACATCAGTATTTTCCTTCCCTTTCCCTCGGTTTTTCTTCGTTTTCTCCAGATTTTCCTCCCTTTCCTAGTAAAAAATAAGCCTGACCCCCTCATTTTGGTCTCTGATTTTGTGCTTTTTCCTTGCTGAAATGCACCAATTAATTGTGCGAATTCATCCTTTGCGTGGTTTACTTTGAATCAAACACAATAACACGTCCAAATATAGTCAAATGAGCATTCAATTTGAACTCAAAAATTCAGGAAAAAAAAACCTCTGTTTTCGACCATTTCCATTAAATTCGAATTTGAGCTTTCTATGTTTTTAGGTTAAATTTGACTATAAAATGGGTGTTGGGGGAGTTTGTTGGATACACACAACCTCTCAGGAGTTTTAGAATCAACTCCTAAGCTCTCTCTCTCTCTCAAGGCCTCTTTCTCTCTCTAATCCGCACTCTCTCTCTTCAAATCTCTCTTTATCGAGCTCTCCACCACCAGCCACCACCCTAACTAGCTTCCCTACACCATCAACTCCCTAACCCAACTCATCTTGTCCACCCCCATTAAGTTCGCTGCCACCTAACCCTAACTATCGTATACCACCCCTTCTTAAAATACCACCTCCGACTACCTTAGCCCCAAATTGAACCCATAATCGAACTCTCCATACTCCAAAACACTTACCCCACTAGACCAATTATGCCTAGCAACCTTCTCCAATGCCACTTAAGCCGATCGTTACTTCTTAAAACTGTTAAACAACCACCCCAAGCCACGACGTTGGCTCTACCCCCCATATTCCTAATTTAAAACACACAAAACAATATTTATCCCCTTAATTTGGCAACTAGAACTACCAGAATTGACTCCTAAGCTATCGCTGCTGTTGAAGACAATAAAACTCAACTCGACGACTTGTACGTCCGACCCGACCTGACAGACTTGCCTAAGCTCGACTTGTAGGCTCAAATCCATTCGAAGTTTTTTTTTTTATTTTTTATTTTTATTTTTGTTGATTTTGTTTGATTTTTTTATTTTTTATTTTTATAATTGTAAATGTAATAAAGAAGAAAGAGAAGAAAAAGAAAAAAAAAAGAAAAAAGAAAAAAGGAAAAGAGTAAATTTATTTTAATTTATTTCTTTATTTTTAGATAAAATATAATAAGTAGTAAATAAATAAGATTAAAATAAAATAAATAGGTTAGTGAACAAAAATTGTTTTGCCACTTAAAAAAATTAAGTTTTCTAAAAATAAATGGACCTTTTTCCAAATTAGGACTATTTTAAAGTTTCCAAAAATAAAACACTGATTAGGACCTTTTAGGAGAATTTCCTTAAATAAATTGAACTAGGTAAAAACGTAAATCCAACCTTTTTAAAATTAAAATCAGCTCAATCCACTAAAGTTTTCGTAAAAAAAAAGCTACATATATTTGATCCCTAATAGTAGGTATGTAAGCACTTACGGGCCGACGATAAAAATGAAAAAACCTAATTCCCTTTTTCCTTTAGTTTAAATTACTTTGTTTGTCCAATTAGAAGTAATTAAATTGAATCTTATCTTTTAAAATTAAAAGGTGATTTTTAAATTCAATTCCAATTTTGGAAAGTTAATAGTACCCATAAGGATTTAAAATTCCTAACCTTCGGACCTAAATCTTTGGTTTTAAAAAAAAAAATGGTTTTGCAAAACTGGTTTTAATCGTTAGATTGGTAGCTAAGTTATAATCAATTCACCTAATTGGTTATAATATAACTATCTTTCCTGACACTGGTCAGGTGGTGGCTCCAAGATTGTTTTCAAAATAAAAAGGAATAGTTTTCTTTAAACCTTAATCAATGATCGGTATTAAACATGTAGGGTTTAGTATTAATTGGTTTAGAGAAAACCTAATTTTATAAACTGGGATTGTGAAAAAACTAGGCTCGATAAATGGTCATGCCTTTTAGCTTGTCAAATGTCTTAAGCACTTTCACTAGACTAATGAACCATGTGCTAAGACATCTTATAGGGAAGAGTGTCGTGATGTACTTTGACGACATCTTGGCCTACAGTACTAACATGCCAAGTCACTGTGAACACTTGTGTGTTATTATGGATATCCTCCGTATTGAGAGACTATTCGGTAATCTAAAAAAATGTTGCCTTTGCTAGAAGCAAGTGGTATTCTTGGGTTATGCAGTCATTGGAGGAGGATTATAAGTCGATGATGAGAAGATCTGAGCAATTAATTGTCAAGTAGCCGACTCCTATTACTTGTGTCGATGTGAAAAGTTTCCATGGACTGGCTTCATTCTATTAGTGGTTCATCAGAAATTTCAACACCCTTACCGCATTACTTACCAAGTTAACAAAGAAGAACATTGACTTCTAATGAGGAGAGCAGTTTTGCCAAGATAAAAGAAAGATTGACCTCCACCCCGGTGTTAGTGCTACTTGACTTTGACAAAATTTTCAAGCTAGAATGTGATGCGTTAGGCATTAGAATAGGTGTTGTCCTAATGCAAGAAGGTCGACCAATTGCCTTCTACAGTGAGAAGCTCCAAGGGCCCAAGTTGAATTACTCTGTATATGACAAAGAACTTTTGACACCGATCCGAGTGATGTCGAGCACTGCAAGTGTGGCAACACTATTTACTGCCAATAGAATTTGTCATATATACTGATCATGAATTGCTAAGATACCTCCAAAGTCAGACCAAGTTGTCGAAGCGACAGGCAAGATGGGTTGAAT
The DNA here is from genome assembly GCA_024138005.1 of Lumnitzera racemosa. Lineage (NCBI taxonomy): Eukaryota > Viridiplantae > Streptophyta > Magnoliopsida > Myrtales > Combretaceae > Lumnitzera > Lumnitzera racemosa. Next base: position 3,377,207 of record JAMXBC010000004.1, read on the forward strand.
TCTTTAAAGGATTCAATTTTGTAATAAAATATAAGTAGGGAAAGAGTAACGTAGTTATAGATGTTCTTTCAAGAAGGCATGTGCTTTTATTTGAACTACAGACCCAGTTGTTTGGGTTCGGAAGTATCAAAGAGCAGTATTCTGAGGATCCACACTTTAGACCTATACTTGCACGATGTATCGATGGAAGAATAGTGGATGAGTATCATGTGGAGAATGGCTACTTGTTCCGAAGTGGGAAACTGTACATATTGACTTATTCCCTAAGGGAGTTATTGATCAGGGAAGCTCATAGTAGAAGACTCTTTAGATGTTTTAGAGAAAAGGAGACCTATGAACTGTTGAATGGTCGATTTTTTTGTCAAGAATGAGGAGAGATGTATACTAAGTTGTCAAAAGCTGTACTGTGTGTAAGAAGACTAAGTGCCAAGCTGAGCAAGGGAGAGCAGTACCCCTACATGTCCTAATGAGGTTGTAGACTAAATTGAGCATGGATTTTTTCCTTTGATTGCTATGATTTTCCCAAGGCAAAGATTCTATAATGGTTGTTATAGATAGGTTCAGTAAGATGGCATACTTTATGCTTTGCTCCAAGACTAACGACAATTTGGCTATTACTTCTCTTTTCTTACAGGAGATTGTGCAGATACACAGTGTATCGAGAAGTGTAGTCTTCGACAAAGACTTAAAGTTCTTAAGCCATTTATAGAGATCCTTGTAGCATTGATTAGGAACCAAATTACTTTTCAATAACTCATGTCACCCCTTAACTAACGGCTAAACAAAGGTGGTTAATTGCACTTTAGGATCATTAGTCCGAACTGCAATAGGTAAGAACTTGGCTTATTGGGATGCCTGCTTATCAATGGTTAAGTTCACCTACAACCGAACAATACATGACACTACTAAGCAGACTCCCTATGAAGTGATCTATAGATTCAATCTCGAGTTGCCCCTTGACCATGCCTTTATACCATTACCAATGCAAGAGGACCCTAACGCCTTGGCTAAAGCATAATCACTTCAACACATATACAATAAGGTCACTTGGCACATCAACCAAGTTGCTAAAAGAATGAGAGAGAAAACCAAAGGTAGGACGGCTAAGCATTTCTAGCTAAGAGACTTGGTATGGCTACACTTCAATAAGGAATAGTTCCCAAGCAAGAGGAAGAACAAATTATCGACACGAGCTAAGGGACCCTTCAGAATCCTTTAAAAGATCAATGACAACACTTACAGGTTGGAGCTGCCAAGGGATTATGAGGTTTCTGACGCCTTTAATAATATCGACCTTGGTCCATATCACTTTAGCGGAGAACTAACCAGGGACTATCCGGATTTAATCCTAAATCCAAATTAACTCTGAAGGAATGATGGAAATTGAGCTATTGGCTTGTTGACCCGCAACTAAGCTTGAGAACTGAAAGGCTTGACGAGACGAATTCTTCTACTCTAATCAATTCTTGTCGAGTACTTCCTTACTGAGTCACTTCTTAAGCCGTATCGAATGACTGCCAATATCTCGCTAGATAAAATGTCAAGAAACAGATGGTCAAGACAATATCCAATCCTCCCTTATGCTTGACCACTTACACGACATCACCCTTACCGAGATACCGAGAGAGAGACCCCGGACTACATAATTCATCCCTATTCAGACAAGCCAACCGGCCGTATTGCTTTATCGGCATCTTTTAACAAATTTACCAATACTGCATCCCTATTGTACAGGACCACATATAGAATCTACCCTACTAATTATTGCTTCTATGAATATTCATTTTTTCCTTTTTGTATTGTTATACATTACTACTTTAGGATAACACCCATTTTGTCTTTTCCTTTTTAGACAAGTTACCCTAAATTCTTAGCTATAAATACCCTCTTATATTTGTAAATCGTAGGCAGACAAATCATCATTAATACCCTTGAGTATTTTTCCTTCCTAATGTAAACACTCTATTATTTCATGCCTAGCATCACTCTTATCATTTCCCTTAAGCAAGCTTAGGTAGCGAGTAACCTCAGCAGTCCAATTCATGCATTATATCGAATTATGTTGTGAGTCCTTGAAAGTTTCAGTAGTGCGTCGTATCTTCTTGAACTGTTCATGAGTTTTGCTTACTTTTCATTCGTCGTTCATTCCTTTTGCACATTTCCCTCATTAACTCTTTCAAGCTTCCTTATCAGTTCTTGGTCACGGTTCACAACAAGTTACTTATCTGGAAAGTGCCTTCATCGATGATAGGATTCCAAGTACTGACCCGATGCCAAACCAGGTTTCGAACTACATGGGAAGCTTGTTCGCAAGCTCTGCGTATATTGGTGACCTATTTATAAGCTATGTTAGCATTGGATGACTTGCTCTACTCTATTGGGTCAACCCTATTATGTTAAGTACAACCCGTTCTACCCTGACTTAGCCCTCCTATAGACCTATCCATGAACTATGGCAATATTGGAAGATCCAATGTGCTTTGCAAGTTCTGTCCTGAGCTACTATTTGTACCTTGCTTTACTAAGTCTTCCTTGCTATACTTAGTCTATTATACCCTACTATGGTCAACTCTATTCTATTATGCGGGGTCTACTCTAATAAGCTAATAAGATTGTCCTATTCCGCCCATCTGCTCTACTTTACCGAAAGCGATTTGCTCGACCAAGTCTATTCGACTAGTTTTGCTCGATTCGGTTGGTCAACTCCAAACAGGTCAGCTATGTCCATGTCAAAATGATTCAATCATGCAAGGTCAGTTATTGTTATGTCAAGTCGACCTCAGGTTAGTCATTACCATACTAGGTCAGTTTGGCCATTCAAGGTTGACCTCGGCAACATCAGTTCGACTACAGATATATCAAATTAGCCTTAGACAAGACAAACCATCCAAAAGCTCAAGTCTACCCAAATCAAGGCTCCATGGTCTCTAATTGCTCTTCAGATTCAAACATCAGCCCCTCACTCGAAAATCTCATTTGGCTAATTATTTTTGCTTATGTGTTTAGACATCTTATTTGTTATATTATTTCTAAATTACCTACATGTTTATTTTTATATTTACTGGAATGCCATTAGGGCATCCTTTAGTCATTTTATTTACAACTTTACCCCTTTTTTGTATAAATAGAACACTTGTATAGGGTTTTAAGGAGATTCTACAATATTAATTAAAAACCCTTGAGTCTTTTCTCCTGGAAAGCTATCCTCTGCCTACTCTTATTAACCCCTTTAGTAAGGATTGTGGCAAGCAACCCTATTACTCAAACCGGTGCGTCACATCTAGCGAGTCTTAAGTTTGTGTGTGATTCTGTTGGTGCATCATATTTAGCTAGATAGCTCACAGATTTGCTAAACCATCAACTTTCATTTATTTTTCAGACCATCTCGTGGCCCGGACCCATCCCCTGGTTTTATGTAATATTGAGTTCATGTGTTCATCTATGAATTTGTATCATCTTGGTATTAGAGCACAGTTTCGAAAGGGAACATGTAAAGTTACTGCAAAAAGGTTGTTCATATTTGTTGATTAGTAGTTGTACTCTTGTAGATATTGGAGTTGGTTCAATTAAAGTATGTTTGGAGATCTTGAGCTACAAAATAGAGATTTGTAAATCAATAAGAATGGTTCCTATGATGCTCTTTTGTACTATATTCTCTATTGCGAAAATAAAGGAGGGTCATTTCTATGTACGCCCATGTGTTAAAGTATATTGTAGTGGTGGTGGCTAAAGTTTAAGTTGTATTAGCTGTAGGTTAGAGTGACATTGTATTATTGTAGTGGTGGTGGTTGGAAAATTAGAGTCGTATGAATCTGTTACTGTATTAGTGAAGAGCGATATTGGGTTATGTGTGTTGGGATAGAGACTATGTAGTGTTTTTGAGTTACGTAACCAAAACTACAGAAATTCTAAGGGATTTGAATTGGATGCCTTAAATTGAGTAGTGGGTGTTTGATTTTCTAGCAAAATGTGCTCAAATTCTATAGTTTAGGTCATTAAATTTGGATGGAAGGTTGTTCAATGGGATTCTTTCGTATTGTCACAACAGTAATTAGTGAAATGTATTGTGGTTGCTTGTGTTGAAATTAAAGTTTTTGACATTAATTTGCAGTGTTTGGTGGTTAGTAGCTGTGGAAGCTTTGTTGTTACTACAATAATAGGTGGTAAATTTTCTTAGGTGTTGCACTGGACAATTTGGTGCTAGTGGTGATTACGATTGTGCTAGTAAGTTATGTTGTTGTCTTAGAGATTGGCATAGTGCTTAGTGCTTAAAGTGTAAGTGTCTAAACTAAGTTGATAAAGTGCAACCATTAGGTACCAAACTATTAAACTTGGGAGAAGCTATCTGAGCTGTCACTTCTACTAACTTACCAAGCTGAACTGTTATATTCCTAAGGTTAACTAGCTGAGTTATTTGTCTATTCTACTTATCGAGTTGGTCCGTAGTGTCTAAGCTCAGACATTGAGCTACTTCAATAGCCGAGCTGATTTTAGTATCCAAGCCGTGAATCACCATGTGTTGCATAGTTCTAGTCATTACCGACGAGACTCCTTATGAGCTAAACTAGTCTACTAAAGTGATACCTTCATTTAACATGGCTTATGACAATCAAGGAAGATATGGTTATGACTATGACTATGAAAATATAAGGTTGAGAATATTCGTGTTTGATGGTTATGGAGCTTTAGACGAATACTTGGATTAAGAGTTTCGAGTCAATAAAGTCTTTGAAAAGCATCCCTACCCTAAATGTGATAAGGAATATATTATTGAGGATTGACTTTAAGGCTTTGCTAGGACTTGGTGGAAAAATATATTAAGGCAAAGGATCCTAAGAGGAGCAAATATTACATGGAGCTCAATGAGACCTGCTGTAGACACCTAATTTTTACCTCTCTATAGTCTTAATTTTTATTTTTACAAAAGGGTCATAATTCAAAAATAAAAATAACAAAAAATTAATAAAAGATAAAAATAATAAAAATTTTAAAAATGATGAAAATACCAAAAGAATAAGAAAAGAAAAATTATTATAAAGAGTTTTGTATGAACAAATAATTTTAGTTTTAGATTAGTACAAATAATTATTTTAAGGAATTGGATAGTTTAAGTATAATTTAATTGTACTAAATATCAAGGCACATGTTACGCCCCGAAGTTGCAAAGTCGTAACAGTCCCGCCATGTAAACCATTCTATGATAGTAACTGGCCTCACAGTGCCTACAGAAAAATTTTGAACTCCAAACTACATCCCTAAGCCTATTTATTTTCCGGTTTACTAATGTTCGGTTTTGAACAATTTGTTAGGGACCTTATATTTTCAGATATAATTAAACTAAATAAATATTTTTCCCTAAATCTACATACAATAAAACATCATAATAACAAGTTTCATAATTTTCTGGGCAAAATAAATAATTTTACAAAATTATACAAAAACCGGGTGAATAAATGACTAACCGGTCCGAAGCTTTTGGGCCGTCCAAACCCGGTCCAATGTTGTCGGCCGATCCAGGCGGTGGGTCTACTGTAGGGTGGTGGTGGTGGTTCGGTCCCAAGTGGTGGTGGGTGGTGGTTTTAGTTCACCTTGCTAATCTGCACAGTTTTCTTTTTTTTTTTTCTAGAATTTCTCTCGAATTTTTTTGTGTTTCGATTTTTCTCAAATCACAAACTAGCCAAATGACTTCTGAGAATTTTTTTCCTTATTTATAGACAAATTTAGTAATTAATGTGCATTAATTTGATGGGATTTTGCCCCATTTCCTTCATTTTAGGCTTTTTGTTTGTCCAATTCCTATTGGTTAATTTTTTTCTTTTCAGTCCATGACCTGATCTTGTCGCAGTTATCCTCTTCTGATTTTTTTCTGATTTTTTATAATTATTT